>JAQMYJ010000015.1:22344182-22354480 GCA_030014305.1 Clarias laeviceps | reverse complement strand
ACAAAGATCTAAAAGCAGTTTAGCAGCAAACTTTGTGAAAACTAATATTTGTGTCATTCTCAAAACTTTTGGCCATGTCTGTACAACTTGCGTTATTTAAGAAAATGCTGTATTTAGATGATATTAGATGTTGTCTAAAGCTGAAACTACGACTTAATTCACTTAGGTCATTTATATTATAATGCGGTGCTGCTGCGTTGCCTGTGATGTGAGCATCCAGCACTAAACCACCAAACGAAAAAGACTCGTTGTTGTGTTTATTTATTTATTTATTTATTTATTTCCGTAGAAATATCTACAACATTTCTTGGTTTCAGCTTTGGTTACATACACACAGAACAAATATTTCCACATGAATACCGGTGTCAAACAAGTGATATGTCGTTTAGGAGTGAGTCGGTTTAAGAGTGAGACAACACTTTGAGTGAGTCGACATTCACCTGAAAAGAGAGTCGAGTGAGCCGACTCTTTGAATCGACTCTTATTTCAGGTGAATTTTGAGAGAATATAATTTTTTATTTTGCTTCCTTGTTGTAGATGTAGACAATGCCATTCCACATTTGTTAAACTAGCCATTTGTTAATCTTTAGACTCAGTGGAAACAATTTTTTCAAATTCATGCTGCTTGTTTGCACAAATGAATTCTTTGTTTGACTCTCAGTTGAGTTTAGAGGCAGATCTGTTTTAGATTATTAGGAGGATAGCATTATAGGGGCAGTTCACCCTATACCCATTGCCTACTGGGTGACGGATTCTCCCCACCCATGAGAAATACCCATCTTTTCTGTGGCAGTTAGAGGGGCGGCTTGCCAGCTTGATGCCTGATTGTGTCTGACCACTTGCTCTAAGGACCTCGCTCTAAGGTCCAACAGTGGCAGCCCGGCGACATCAGGGTTCAAACCGGGGACAGTTGTAGATTATTAGGAAGGGATATTGAGTACCAAGATAAATGGGAATAAATCTTTATAACAGTACAAACAGAACAAAGTATAATACCAGTGCAAGGATGCTTACTGCTTTTTTTCAATGTGCTTTTGTTGAAAATTGCTGATTTAACCTGGGACTTGTTGAAATCGTTTTTTGTGCAAACATGTACTGCAAAATGCAGTAGAGTACAATGTTCACCAGGCTATTTCAGGAATAATCTGGAATATAAAATAAAACAGCTCATAATATTGCAAATTATGTTTGGTTCAGGAATGACTCATTTTGGAGATAAGAGTCGACTCTTCGTGGTGATCTGGCTTACCAAAAAGAGCAAACAATAACCTATGTTAATATTTTAAATATTTAAAACTTACTATATCTCATAAAGGCGTTAAATATATTTCACAGAGTAGTGATTCATGTACATTCAATAGATCCCTTTTAACCAATAATAATAAATATATGATTACACAGTATCTTCTCAGTTGTATAATATACCAGTAGATTAAAAAAGTTAAAGTACCAGCAAGAATGTCAGAGTAACATCAAATAGCCATGGAATACATGAAGTATGGTAGAGCCTTCTAGGGTAAGTCAAGCAGGTTGTTTTTCGCATACAGGTCCTCTGTGATCTGATAGACTTCTGAGATCATAGGTAAAGCTTCACCCAACAGTGCGATCACCTCCTGGTGGCTACCTGCGTTCATCACATCGAAGAACGCGTCTCGGCCTGGCAGAGTGCAAAACGCCATTTCGGCTGCTTTTCGGATGATCCACGGGTGGTGCTGCGCCAATGATGCGTTATACGCCTCGGAACACATTACAGAGGTCTTACTGTTCTCTGTGCTGGTGCGCAGACTCTCCAAGAACAGCTGCAGCCAGCGCAGGGCACGGTGCAGACGCAGCAACGTGCGGCAGCCTGATGCTGGGTAGCTGCCACCTTTGGTAAGATCCACCAGCTTGTTGTCCAACTCGTACTTCACCATGGACTGGACGGTAGTGTAGTGTGTCCCGTTCTCGCCCATCAGAAAGTTCTCCAGGATCTGGATTTTGGTGACTGCATCCTTGGAGATGAAGGAGAAGAGGCTGCCTAGGGTGTTCATAAAGCTGAGAAAGAGGGAAATAACATAAAGCATTATGTCATAGTTGTCAGAAAGAAATGTCGCAGAGTAAGTATTAATAAGCAGACTACGGATTGGGCACACCAAATATTAATAGCACTGTATTTATAGTAGGTGAACACCCAATGTCAAACATGTATTGCTCTCATGCAGGAAATATATGCAAGAGAGGTTCGAGATGGTGATCTCCAAGAACTAGGGAGAATAAAATGCAATGTTAATAGTCTTTGAGAATAGGGAGTCACTGATCAGGGAAGGAAGCACTAAATGTTGTTTTTAAGAAGGACTGGACTGGAAAGTCTCCTTTAAAAGACAGGTAGACTGAGAAGAGAGAGAGATCTATAGGTGGTGGTGATGCAGCCTACAGAACTCCAACTAGATGCTGAGAAGTACTGAGAAGAAACATGTCGAGAAGAAAGAGTGTGTGGAAGTGCCAGATAAACCAGATGAAGAGTTCAAGACCAGGGAAGGAAACTTTAAATGTTTTTAAGGAAGGCTGGTCTGGAAAATCAGCTTTAAGAAGCCGGGAAGATGAGAGAGAACGAGACTGGATTACAAACACCAACAAAGAAGAAGAACATAAAGGATTATATTGTCAGAACAACATGTCACACATAAATTAGGAGAAGACATCCATCCATGGTGTTCATGTAGAGACTGGTTTTGAAACTGGTGGTTGGAATCCAGTAGATTACATAACCACCAAGTGTAGGATCTCATTGCCTTCCTGGCCTCTTAAACCCTTCCTTAAAAACATCTATTACTTCCTTCCCTGATCTTGCTGTTCAGTGTCCTGAACACTTCATCTGCTTTATTCGGTACTTCCAGACACTCTTTCTTCTCGTCATGTTTCCTCTCATTACCACTCAGCATCTAGTTTAAGTTCTATAGGTGGCAACTTATAGAAGTTAACTTGCTCAGCGCTCTCAGCTCAGTTTCTCCACAGTGAAGCATGGTGGTGGTAGCTTCATATTATGGAGATGTGTTTGATCACCAGGGAAAATGTGAACTTGGAAAACTGCCCAGGTTGAGGGCACAATGGGTGAATAATAGCTAAAACATTATTTTCTCCTGTGTACGTGACTTACAATCACTTAGAATACAAACAATATTTCATAGTTCAAGCACTGAGAGGAATGAAAGTCTGCATTGTCCATAAATGCAAATAACATTATATTAAGAGGAAACAAATTGGTGAACACCACTTACCTCACAAGCTCTCTCCAACCTGCTATATAGTACTTTATGTAGACCTCTTTATTATCACTGAGACTTGACTTGAAGTTTTCTAAAATATTCTGTAGACTGAAACAATCTGCCATTTCTAGTTATTCTTGTAATCCTGCTAATCCTGTGTTTGGAATTATTCAGTCACGATAGAAAATCAATCACAAGGAAACAATATTATTTATAATTAAGCACTCAGAAATAATAATCTATACTGAAGCATATAATGAATATCAGTTAATAAGTGAAGTAGATAGTTATTCTAATAACCCTGTGTTACCTATTGCTGATCACCTATCTCACTTTAACCCGGGACTATTTTCCCTACCCGTATTCCACCTCCTTTTTCCGGATGGACCAACGCTTCACTTCGCTGATAAGTCCGTCTTTAGGGATTATTAAATATTCGGACCAATCAGTGCTTGTGTTTTAGAGACAAAGGCGGGATTTGACAGAATACAGGTGTGTAAAAAAACCGCATATCAGAATCTGTTGAATGGATGTCTTCCGGGTTTGAGAACTGTGCGCCAATTAAAATGAGCCATTGGTGTCACGTGTTTAAACTGACCAATCGGATTGTTTGTGGCTGTCGCAGCATTTATACATCATGTCCGTTGATTTCTTTTTTGTTTTTTTAACATATGTGTTGATGCTTTGTATGTACGCTCTGCGATAATAATAATAATAGCGATTTTATGGGAAATAATCTGAAATTTTACGTGAAAAAAGTGAAAAGGTTTGATGTTGAAGTTATAAATGTAGTTAATGTGAGGGTCAGTGCAGCAAGCAGCCTTGCTTGCACTATTCACAAGTGAAAGTTTCATTATCAGCTAAACAACTTATCCAGGAAGATATACTGAGCTTATAGGTTATCCAACATATATAAACTTTTTAATTTTTAAGATGCCGGACATCAAGGTGACGCCTCTGGGTAAGAACCATGTGTTTCGAATGTTGTACAGTTGTCTCATTAGGTTACTGTGTATGTGTAATAGGAGGAAAGAACCACTGGAGGGCGTGCTGAAAGAGAAACATAATCAACGACAGAGTGGTGGTGTACTGGTCAGCACTGTGGCCTTACATCTCCAGGGCCGAGGGCTTGATTCGTAGCTTTGTACATCCAGGGTTGAGGGTTTGATACCTGCCTCAGGGTCAGCAAAAAATAAATCAAATGTTGAGTTTGCATGTTCTTCCTGTGCTTGGTGGGTTTCCTCCAGGTACTCTGGTTTCCTCTCACATTCCAAAGGCATACAGGTTAGGCTATTGTGTGTGTGTGTGTGTGTGTGCACTGCGATTGATTGGCCTTCTGTTCAGGGTGTACCCCGCCTTGTGCCCTAAGTCTCTTGGGATAGGCTCCAGGCTCCCTGCGACCCTGTTATACAGGATATAGAAGATTTTTTATTTTTTTTAAATTGAATAACAAACAATATACAATACAGTACAAAATCTCGCAGAGGATAAAACAAATCAACATTCAATTACTACAATACAATAACAAAAGAAAGAAAGGAACGAAAGGGGGGCTGAAAGGATTCACAGTAATAAAAATTGAGTGCAAATTAAAGAGAGCACGGCACTGGAGGCATGAATCAAAACAGTAAAAAATGTGAAATGTCATCACAGATCCTTACTGATTTGCTTGATTTCAGTTTCTTAAGTAACACGATGTATTGTTTAAAGTCATTTAAAAACCATATGAAAGACGGTTTACTATTTCTCCACTTACTACAATGTATATGGTATTTACCTAAAAGGATGATAATGTTAATCACAATAGAAACAGAGGGGTGTAGGTTATCCATGTAGAAGATAACATCAGATACGTCAAACTGTGGAATATCATTGATCTTGAGTGATAACCAGGTGTGTATTTCTGACCAAAAATCAGCTGACACAGGACATAGAAAAAAACAGGTGTTGTAACGTTTCGCAGACTGAATCACAAAAAGAACCTCAAATTGTCCACCTCAAATTTAAACCTTCTCTTAAAAAATTCGGACACTGGGTATATATTATTAATTATCTTGAAATGAGTTTCTTTAACTTTTGGGGAAACAGGCCACTTAGCAAATTTAGAAAACGCCTTTTCCATGAGTGACCGATCCCCACAGGATATAGAAGATGAAGCGTGATGGAGTTGGAGTATTTTATTCCCCTTAAACCACTGAAAATGTCCCCAATGATTACAGTGTTTTAATAAATCCATTAGGAGACAATACTTTTTAAAGATACAGCATTTAACTTGGTGTCTGATTTATTTTTTTATTTTTTTATTTTTTTGTAGGTGCCGGACAGGATGTCGGACGCAGCTGTATTCTGCTCTCCATCGGAGGCAAGAACATCATGCTGGATTGTGGAATGCATATGGGATTTAACGATGATGTAAGTTATCTGTTCAAGTGGCAGAAAAAAACTGACGTTTAATGGTCGTCTAAACCTGAGTCTGATTTCTCTTATTAGAGGCGCTTTCCAGACTTCTCTTACATCACTCAGAACGGACGCCTGACGGACTTTTTGGACTGTGTTATAATAAGGTTTGAATTTTCTTCTTTTTTTCTTCTTCTTCTTCTTATTATAAATATTAAAACATATAATAAGTATAAGTTGTACTTATTAAAACAAATTGAAATCTGTTCAGTCGGAAAACAATGTCAGAGATCTCAACAAAGCTGTGATATCACGTTCAGTAGCACCTAAACACATATTCCGTGCTCGTCTTGTCCAATTCAGCCATTTCCATCTTGACCACTGCGGCGCTCTTCCCTACATGAGCGAGATGGTGGGATACGAGGGTCCGATCTACATGACCCATCCCACCAAAGCCATCTGCCCCATCCTGCTGGAGGACTTCCGCAAAATCACGGTGGACAAAAAGGGCGAGACCAACTTCTTCACCTCGCAGATGATCAAAGACTGCATGAAGAAAGTGGTGCCGCTGAATCTGCACCAGACTGTCCAGGTGGGTCTCCGTGACTGTACTGTACTTTTTTAAGATCTCCTCCTTATTGGTTAAGCTTAAAAAAAAAAATGACAGTAATAGTAATGTGTTAGACGCAGATACTGAAAGTGTTATCAAGGTCTGAATTTGTTATCTCGTCCGATAGGTGGACGATGAGCTCGAGATCAAAGCGTACTATGCAGGACACGTCCTCGGGGCGGCCATGGTGCTGATTAAAGTCGGCTCAGAGTCTGTCGTCTACACGGTGAGCGCTGTTTATACTGTTGTCTCTATTTATTTATTCATGGACAAGTCTATTATGAAACCAGAGTAGAAGTTACTGTTATGTTTGCAGATGATACTGTATATAAACAAGGTGCAGGATGTATGCAGTAAAAAGAACAATAGGGGACCTAAAATAGAACCTTGTGGGATACCATATTTCAATGTTGCTGCGTTATACCAACACTAGTGACTGAGTTAGGTGAGATCTTTAAACATGGACTTGTATGGAAGCAAGTCCTGAATCTCATTGATTAAACTGGATACAAGAAAATTCATTCAGAAATCATTTTCGGGTGTGTTTTACGTGAGGAAAGTTATATTCATAGAAATCCTATTAGTTTAAGGAAAATGTTTGTATTTAACACGATTATTTTTAAGAAGACTTACTAACATACACTTAAATGTTATCAAACTTGCTTAATTTATATTTCAGTCTTAAAAAATGTTTTCCCAAAAGAATCACTAAGTGTAAGTTTTAACTTGTTTTAAATTCAGGGTGATTACAACATGACCCCAGACAGACACTTAGGGTGAGTACTAATTTATTCCTTATTTAAATACTCGGGCCCGAATTATAGCTCGCGCCTTAACGTCCCACTGCAATCTTTTTCTCCAGAGCGGCCTGGATCGATAAATGTCGTCCAGACATTCTGATCACAGAGTCGACCTACGCCACCACGATCCGCGACTCGAAACGCTGCAGGGAGAGAGACTTCTTAAAGAAAGTCCATGAGACCATTGAGCGAGGAGGAAAGGTCAGAACAACGCTGTAATCACACGAACAAAATGCATTTGGGTTGGTTTATCTACCGGTGCTTTATTTAATTATTTGTATTATGATTTGATAGGTCTTGATTCCGGTTTTTGCTCTGGGAAGAGCTCAGGAGCTCTGCATCCTCCTGGAAACGTTCTGGTGAGCACCGAAGCCTTCTCGCACAACATGAATTATATATGAATTATATACACTGGTTATTTATCAAACCATTATTTAAACTGTATAATATAATATAATCATATAAGCAACACATCTTCACTTAAACAGGGAGAGAATGAACCTGAAAGCCCCCATTTACTTCTCCACGGGTCTGACGGAGAAAGCAAACCACTACTACAAACTCTTCATCACGTGGACCAACCAGAAGATTCGCAAAACCTTCGTGCAAAGAAACATGTTCGAGTTCAAACACATCAAAGCCTTCGATCGCTCCTATGCGGACAATCCCGGACCCATGGTAGGGTTTTATTCAGAATTGTCATATATATTATGAACAGAACGCATGTCTTGGTGCTGATCTGTTACTCCGGGTTTGTTTGTTTCAGGTCGTCTTCGCTACTCCGGGGATGTTACACGCAGGACAGTCGTTACAGATATTCAAGAAATGGGCGGGTAATGAAAAGAACATGGTGAGAGAACATGGTCACATCACACTGGTGCTTTGTAATACAGTGTCTGTTTCTACTCAGTGCAGTGCAGGACATCTTTGAACTGTTTCACATCACCGGTGTGTGTTTATGATGTACACAAGAGACAGTTATATACACACTACCGCTCAAATAGTTTGGGATCACTTACAAATTATTTTCTACATTCTACAACAGTACTGGATGTTTTTCAAAACTGTGAAATAACACACATGGAATTAGGTTATTATGTAACAACAACAATCAGTTGTTGTTTTAAGACATAAAGGTCAGCTGTTCTTAAACAGTTCTTATAAGAACAGTATTGTGTCAAGTGCAACCCATCAAGCTCTATGATGAAACTGTCTCTCATGAAGACCTTCCAGGAAAGCAAGAGCAAAACGTTACCTCTGCTGCAGAGGAGAAGTTCATTTAGAGTCACCAGCCTCAGAAATCACCAATTAACAACCAGCACCTCAGATTAGAGCCGTGATGTTTAAAGGAGATTATTGTGTATTTTGGACGCCTTCATATTTTGGACGCATTGCGTTACAGTGTAGAAAGAAATAAAAATTAGGAACAAACTTTTGAGTGGGCGTGTATATTCAAAATCTAGTTACGCACATGCTTGAGTCGATTTGATTTGCGTCCAGCGGTTGCCAGATGTTTCAAACCAATCAGGGAGTTTGTGCTGTACGGTTTCTTGTTAACATGAAAAACTGTGTATTCTAATTTCCTTACATTGAAAGAGAGAGAGAGGAAAATGTGATGTAAAAATCTCTATTGTAAATTATAACTTGTTTTGGACATTGTTAATTACAGGGTCAAACCGGGACTTTTGATTGTTTAGAATAACAGAACACATTTATGAGAGTAAAAACTTCCTTTATTTTTCTATATAATCCCCTGCTACACTAATGCACTTATCCCAGTGTTTCACTAGAGCTTGGATACTATCAAGTTAGAAAGTTTTCTCAGTACTCCGGAGCCCTGATCGGACCGCCTGCTGTATGTCTGAAACCCTTGCCCCCGAAGAACTCCTGTAATGGCCTTTAGAAACATGTAGAAATGCTTGGAGGTCCGGATGGTACGGGGGACGTGGCGATAACTGTCAGCCGCGTTCCTGTAATGTACAAGTGGTATCTGTGAATGATTGTGTGTACAGTTCACTCAGACAGACGCGTTTTTTTCCACAAGTTGGCGACAGGTTATCTGTCACTTTTCAAGAATCAGTAGTTCCACCCGCTGTGTGTTTCCTGGAGCGGGACATATGGACATACTGCCTTTTTTAAAGGGTTGTAAAAAAAGAAAACAGATTGATGCATAATCAGTTTTACATGTTAATTCACCCGAAATTGCATCACAATTCATGGTTTGGCTCGAATGCCCCTTTTATTTACTTGTTTAACTGCTAACTATCTATTTCTTTTCTATAAATTGTCTACAGTTTTTTTTTTGTATTTTTTTATAATGTCTGAGTTATTTATTGATTGATGTATTTATCGATCGATTGGCAGGTCATTATGCCAGGGTACTGCGTGCAGGGAACAGTCGGCCACAAGATTCTGAACGGCCAGAAGAAGCTGGAGATGGAGGGACGAGCCACGGTAAGGCCACAATTATCCTCAGAGCTCTGATTCATGACTTAGCAGCTGGAGGTTTTGTACCTGCTAGTCACTGTGCAGCTCCTTCGTGCTTAACTTTAATGTTTTCACACACACACATCTTACAGAATGCACACCAGCCCCGTTTGCACATTTGCACATGACACTATAGTGTATAAATCCATACGTGTGTGTGTGTGATGACAGCTGGAGGTGAAGCTGCAGGTGGAGTACATGTCGTTCAGCGCCCACGCCGACGCCAAAGGCATCATGCAGCTGATCCGCATGGCCGAACCTCGCAACATCCTGCTGGTTCACGGCGAGGCCAAGAAGATGGAGTTCCTCAAAGACAAGATCGAGCAGGAGTTCAGTGAGTGCAGAACAAGAGCTTTCACACCAGGGGGTGTATTCATGAAAACTCTAAGTGCTCTTAATGACAAAGTTCCAAGAATGTTCTTAGAATTTTGGGCATTTCCTGAGATTCTCCTTAAAATTGAAAAGTAGATCCTAGTAAAAATAAACATCATCAAACATCTTAAGGTAAAAAACTGTTAGACGGATTGTGGAGAAGTTTCTTAAGCAGACGAGAAAATGGGCGAAAAAATGAAGTACTCGCTTACCTACAGTATGTACAAGTCAACCGCGACGCTTACACAGACACGCCAGCAGTCCGTCGGTAAAGTGCAGTTCTCTCCAGTTACTTTCTTTTTTTTTTTTACCCTAATTTTGTCGTGTCCAATTCCTCCCAGTCACTAGGGGCTCCCACATTAAGCTCATACCGCCACTCAGTAGGGA
>JAQMYJ010000015.1:22284583-22304988 GCA_030014305.1 Clarias laeviceps | reverse complement strand
TCGTTTCTGTTTAGTGGGCGTGGCCTGTGACGTATTATCATGCAGCTCCCGCTGAGCTCCTGTCTAGTGTAAATGCGATACCTGGCACCAGCACCAGTGTAGTGGAAATGAGATGAGAGAGAGAGAGAGAGAACTCAATGTGATGCACAACCATCTTTCGTCCTATGATGCATTGCGGAAATTTTCTACAATCACATCCATGCCTGGAAGTCATAAGTCATAAATCTAGCACTGAAATATGCAGCGTCCAGCGGATGGGTGCCAACTGACCAAATATTACTTGTTAGCCTTTTTTGAAAGCTGCCGTGTCACCCCGTGGTTCAAGCGCTCGAACGTTCCTCAGAGTAAAAGAAGAAATTACCGTTCGATTACATCAAAAGATTCTGCTTTCGATATGAACTTCCCATGACTCAGATTTTTCTCTGGTAGAAAGTAACTAAACGTCAGCACGTGAGACGTATTAAAATAGGCCGCGACACGACGCTGCGTACTGATAAATACCTCAAACTACAAGGTAATAGCAAGCAGTGTTCTGAAGCCAGGCTCTGAAAGACACACGGTGCACATTTCCAGTGTGCCACGTGCACTGATTTGTGGTTTTGTCTCAACTATTTATGGGTCCTGAGCTGTGTCTATATTTGTAGCGCCGATGACCGCACACACTGAGTCTTAGTGACAGCGTAGAGTTAAAAGAAGCTACTTGTGGTTTAAACTCGAATTATTATAAGTGTTATGATTCTACAGCTGCAAAATCCATCCAGCTGAAAGCAAAAAAAAAAAGTCAGTAAGTCCATTCTGCTGACTCAGTTCCATGTGACTTTGATCCACGCCATCTCTGCTTAGTCATGAATAAAGCCTCTGTTTCTTAATACGCGAATTACATGGATATGGACCTCGCTGGGACGCATCCGTGTCTCCATTCCCTCTCACATGGCCTGTTTGTAGATTTCCTCCGGCAGAATACAGCTATTGTCATACTGACTCTTTTCACTGGCGCTGGTTCTTCGGGAGCAGCTGCCGGATGTGTGGAGGCCTTTTCGCCATGGGACTCAGGATCATGATGCTCTGAAATAGAGAAATGAGAGGGAAAAAAAAAGAAAAAAGATGAATGAACCTCATCAAGGAAGTGTGTTTTTTTATGAGGACCTTGGATTTCTGAATTTCAAGGCTTGAGTAATTCATGGCTCCTAAAGACCCTGAGCTTATCATCCAAAGCACAGTCCTGATGGTCGTAAGATGACCATCTGACCATCCATCATGAAAATACGAAGAAACAAGGCAAAAACACTTATTTGAGCTCATAATCTTAGTTGCACTACAGTTTTCCCGACACTTTGGCACTCTGTCTTACCCTCCTTGAGGTTGCCTCAGACTCAAAGTTGGTTTTGATCAAGACAACAACCAGTCTAGAATCCTGACTCTAGGTCCTGCAAGACTTCTGAACATGTTTGCGGTTGTCTCCTGTCTGACGTAATGTAGACGTAAAAAGAGTAATTTAATGGTGATTAAAGAGTAATTCAGTTATGGAATTATTAGGTGGAATTCCATAAGGTGTTGGAGACAGAAGGTAGAAGTCTGAGAACCTCAAGGAACCCCATAGGAACGTCAGTGTCAGAATCATACTAAGCTTTACTGGGCAAGTGTTCCTGAGTGTATTAGGAATGTGTTCTCAGTTTATAGTGGTCCTACAGTGTACACTTACACTGAATTGACATTTATGGCAGGGTTTATAATTGATAATCTTTGTGGTTGCTGGGAAAGTTTTCTTGTCCTGATTAGTCCATAGCATTTGCCAGAAGATAGGAATCTGAACCGCCTAAGTTTGGCGAGTGAGGAGTCTCTTATAATTCTCTCATGCTGTTTCCTGAATCAAGGTCCTAGAGGAAGTGCAGACTGGTCCTGATCGTACCCTCTGCCCAGCTTAGTACCCTTTCAAGTCTGCACTTTTTTAACCAGATGGCAGAGCTGAACCAGACAGGAATTGATGAGCACAGTACAGTAAAGAAATGGTAGACTTGTAGAATTGGCACAGCAGCTCTATGGGAAGGTTGGGTTTCCTCAGCTGGCAGAAAAACAGTACATGCTTGAGCATAGCTGCAGTGTTCTTCTCTCAATTGTAGTGTAGAGGATTTCCAAGTCCATACAGTGCAACAATGCTGAAGGTGCAAGTGCTGTAGGTGATTTCCATACATTTCTTTTGGTAAGGGAGCTCGAGATCCATTTGCAGGTGGATATTACCACTGGGATCAAGTCGAGCGCAGTACTTGTGGTAAAAGATATCCGGTATTATAGTATTAAATGCTGAGGAACTGATGTCCGAGTGTAAGTCCCAGGGGAGTTACTCCAGAATGTAGCGCAGCCCCTTGTTGATGAATCTTTCACTTGGTCTGTATCCAAAGGTATCCAGCAGTGAGCCTGTGATGTCCTTCAGATTTGCCAGCACAGGAACTAGGATTATGGCAAGAACGTGGGGAGACCCTTGGCACAGCCAGGAACCCAAGCTCATGTTTCAAACAGACTCTGAAAATGTGAAGTGGCATTGCTGTGCAATTATATATGTACCATGGAGGGGGGAAAAAAATCCTCTAGTGTCTTTACTTTTGAAGATTTCAGAAATATTATCTTTCAGAATGTAAGATGCTCCTTCTTTCCCAGTTGGGGTTCACATGGATGACTGGTCCCCCTTCAAGAGCACTGATTGGAGGATCCCTCTAGCTGTAAGGGCCTGAAAGGAAGCATTCCCAAGCAGTAGAGAGATTTGCAAGCCACTGGAATTGCCAGAGAGAGAGAGAGAGAGAGAGAGAGCAGACTTTACAGAATGGCTGCAGATCTGAGAAAAGCTTTCAATCCTCTTTTTCTTTGATATGGAGCTCTGTGCATTTTTGAAGATTTTCTTAATGTGGTTTCGGGAAAAAATGAACTAAGGCCATATGGTAAGATTTCCTGTGGTCCACCAGTTCCTAATTCCTAATTTAGACAGAACTCAGTATTCATCTGGAAAGTGAATGTTCCAGTGAAAAAGACTATTGAGATATTTATGGTGTTATGTGAGGGGCTTTTTTTAGTATGTGAAATCTAATATAATCAAAACTCTAAATTGATATTAAACAGGGAAGGTGAATTGTACAAGATATGCAAGGTTCTTGTGTTTTTTGTCTTTATTGTTGCTTTCCTCTTGCTCCGCCCCGTCTCTTTCTTCCTTTTCTTCCCTTACTTGACATCTGACATCTCAAGGAGTACACCCTAAGTATGGGAAACAACAGACACACAGGTCATCTCAACCAGAACCCCCAACCCCCACCCCCAGACATTAGTAAGAAGCATCTGAATCCTTATGTGACTTCAAAACCAACGGCGATGATGTCATCCGTCTTAGTCTTTTGTTGTGGGGGCACCACGTGAAGCCCGGCTGTCCTTCCTGTTTTGGCGCGGCTGAATAGCTGGGTCCAAATGCACACAAAGCACTCAGTGCTGAGCAGCCTGCTAATTTATCTCGATAGACCCTCCTGCAACATGACAAAGAGCCACTAAGGGAGGAAAGTCAGCACAAACGGAAGCCCGAGGGCACCTCGGAGAAGGGCTCACAAGTGTGTGTGTGTGTGTGTGTGTGTGTGTGTGCGCGCGAATGGTTTATTAAGTAAAACTCATTCAGACTCATCACATGACTTCCTGTGGACTCGTATTCCTTGGGATTAGGTCACTACAAATTCTTCAAACGCTTCGCCAAAGCTCACATTTCTATAAATCAATAGAAGAAGGAAGAACTGGATAGCTATATAAAAAAATCAGCTTTCATTCTAAAGCTGTTCCTGTTTTTTTTTAGGACTCTAAAGCTAAACCTTGGTTCATACTTAAGGGTTGGCTTCTCTGCAAGTCGTTCAATCAGCTCACCATCTGATTGCAAATGACAGTTTGGATTTCTTTTGCTGTTAAAACTAACATCACTTTTCCATTGATATGAATCAGAAAGGTTCGTCAAATATAATGAACTTCCAGGGTTAGGGTGTATGATAGAGTGCTTGATGGAATTCCAATAAACTGGTAATATGAATCAGTGAATAATTCTAGCTATAGATGACCCACGTCTACTAAAAACAGGAGGAACTTTGAGATGTTTCATTGCGAACCATTGTTGCACACTCTCACGTCTCATATATTTTGATCAGTGAGAGCACAATCGTTCCAGGCTTGGGAACTGTTCTTGGGTCCACTTGTAGAGATGGGCACAGTACAGCATTCTCAGGCATGGATGGATCAAATATGGAAGCCAATCAAACCTGAACACAGAAGTAGAACGCTGTTTAGACGCGACGTCATTGGTGCCATAGGTCTCCTTGCTGGTAAATGCTCTGTATTCATGTTAGGGTGGTTCTTGACAATTTTAACTTTATGTTATTTTACCCTTCCAAAGCTTTCCAAACCGCTGTCATACCATCATACTGGTAAATTGGTTATTCTGAATGGTCAAAGGGTGTTGATTCATTTACTACGGACAGTAGTGCCAGCTTAAAGTAACTTCACAGTTTGGATTAACTTTGCTTGTTCTTAAACATTGTCTTAATACAATAGTATTTTTTATTCATCCAACCTGCAATTGCATATTTGGCCAAGTTGAAGACTGGCACTTGTTTGCCTTGACATTGAACACTACAGCATCTGAAGTGCTACCTCTCACAGAAAAAGAAACCAGGCTGCACTTCACGGGAAAGGGAGTGGTCTGAATTTGACTGCAGTACATTTGACTTAATTTGCAATCACAAGCATAATAAGGAGGCGCTGTCCAACCCAGCGTGCCTTAGTTGTTGCCTTGTGATTATAAATTCACCACAATGCAAAAACAGGCTTGAGTGAGCACAGCTTCCAAAGATATATGATTTCCAAGCCAGTTGTGAGATCCAGTGGGTTCTGGGTTTGTCGCAGGATCTCCATCCATTGTGGTTTCCTACCAAAAGCCAGACAAGGCCCTGTAACATGACTAAACTACCTCAACTGGCTTTACTTAAATCAGCAGAGTCGCTTCAAGGTCCTCACTCTATTATTGAGACTAAACTGTGCAATCATTTGAAGGAACATCATTTCCATCACCACCTTATTCTTTCAGTCACTACAAGTAAGCTCTTGACGATAAAGTCTGACCATCTGCAAGGTTTAAACTGGGGCTGAGGTGCAAGGTTAGTTGCACAGATGTCGGATGTCCATGTGATGGACAGTTTAGACTGACTAGATGTTTGGAATTATCGTTTGGAATTTGGAATTATTTTTGTAGACGAAAGTATTTGGCCAAACCCACAAAGACATTGTACCCAAATACATGTACATCAATATGGAGTTGCAGCTATAACAGCTTCCACTCTCCTTGGAAGGCCGTCCACAAGATTTTAGAGTGTTTCTGTGGAATTTGTGCCCTTTCATTCTGTAGAGCATTTTTGAGGTCAGGCACTGATGTTGGAAGAAAAGGCCAAGCTCACAATCTCCGGTCCAGTTGATCCCAAAGGTGCAGGTGGGGTTGAGGTCATGGCTCTGTGCAGGCCAGTCAAGTTCTTCCACACCAAACTCATCAAACCATTGCTTTATAGTCCGTGCTTTGTGCACTGGGGCACAGTCATGTTGAAATAGAAAATGGCCTTCCTCAAAAGTGTTGCCAAATATTTTTGTCCGCATAGTGTATTTTTATTATTATTATTATTTATGCTAGTGGTACTTTGGGGATCAGGACCATCCTCACCTTTAGCCCATATTAGAAACCTTAAATACAACCTCCAAATTTAGTTTTCCTAACCATATTTTTGTCGGTTGGGAAGTGAAATCCTCGGTCACATTCATTCCATGATTCAGTGCAGCTGTCTAATGCAACCCGGGTGAAATCATTCCCTCAGCAGCCATGACCAAAGTCAGGCCGAAGCCTCCTACCAAGAGCGTCTTGGGAATTTTCCAGGTGTATAAACACATCCTGAGCAGCGCCATTCACGCTATCCCATTCCCCCAAATTCATCACGCAGATCCCCCTTGATCAGGAAGTACGAACTCCCTGATGTACTAGAGATCACAAGCCTACGCTTCGCTTCTGTCTCTGTTCGCTCGCTTCTGGAAAGGCACCAAAACAAAACCCTGATGGGTTCCATCAGCGATACAGTTGCCAGTCCCGCAATCAAAAAAGTATTTATCTGTAAAGGGTAGTAGCAACACTGACCCAATTATCTTTTTACTTCTATGTCTTTGTTCTTTAGTTCTCCTTCCATGTTTTGTTCCCCGTTTAGCAGAAGTGAGACTGAATCAATCATTAGGCGAGCAGTGCTGGTGTCGAGATGTTTGCTGACTCACATCTACAGCTCATCTGGTTCTGATTTGACCCAGCCTGCACACTAATCTCCCAGCATGCTAAGGGGCGGTCCTCCAGCTCAACGACAGGAAACATTCGTGGCTGATGGCGCTGCACTGAAATATTAACACAGAAGGAAGGGTGTGTGTGTGTGTGTGTGTGTGTGTGTGTGTGTGTGTGTGAATTTGGATGGGACCGCCTCACCGTCCGTCTCAGGACTGAATCAGCCCTTGGCTTAAACGTTTTACACTGAAGTGAATCATACTGTATCTTATTTATAAGTAACGCTACAGTAATACTATTGAATCTGGTGGTCTTATGGAATTAATCACATGATTGATGAAGAGTGGTGTTGAGTTCCATCCATGTAACTCATCTGCTACAGAAAACCTTGGGCTATTTACGAGGCATTGCCAGGCTCAGTGCCAGCCCTCACCTCCACCAGTGGGATTCTTCTCCGCCAGCGCTATGGTGTGGTTATCGTAGCGGTTTCAGGAGGCCCTGTGGCTCTGAGGCGTGAAGGGAGCTCCTTAAACTTGACCGTGGTCTGTTTGTTTTTGGTGTTGACCAGCTGCCCATATGAACACCACCTACTGACAGATGTTAAATAGGCAAAACAGTACTCTCTTAGAAGACTTGGACGATTAAACCACATCCAGTCATCCAGCACAGCTGGAACTAGAGTCAGAGCCGCTGTTATAGAAAATGAACCAACACCTCCAGTTCGAACAGCGCTGTAGATTAAAGGCAGCTCCAATCTGAAATATATTTACTTGTCTGGGCGCCATAGGATGTGAAAGCACACTCAGTGTACGTCACATGGGGGACCGTTTCCTACCCAGAAGTTATCTTCTCGGCCATCTAGTGGGACTTTGTTAAGCCCATGAGAGTGAGTTCATCGACATCCTGGCACAAACCCATACAATGACGTCAAGAGAGCAGCAGTGAAAACGAGGCAACGGAAACACCTGTAGAGGAAAAAAAAAGATCGATGGATAGAACGCATAGCGTTTCATTCGCTCTGCCTCCCTTTCTCTCGGTTCGTGAGTGTTTATTTTTGGCTGTCCATTGTTGTTTTTCAGGCTTCTTCACGGCAAAGCGTCACATCTGACTTCACAGCTTTCGCAGAATGCAGTTTCTGTTTGGACATTCGGCCATCTAGATGTTAACTGCGTTAAGAGATGAATGCAAAAGTTTGCACACTCTCAATATGACAAAAAACACTTAAGGTGTAATGTGTTGTGTTCAAGTTACAAACTGGGCCACGTAGAAATACCATCTATGCCAAAGATGACAGATAAAATCTGAAAAGTCATTTGTGAAAAAATTATCAAAATTATATGATTTAAAATGTTTGTGCCCCCCTTTCTAAGCGGGATATTAACTCCTCTTTGTTTTTATAAGTGCCCCTCCAACCCTTTTCTTATTTTCTACGAAGGTCGCAGATCTTTTTGGTTATACTCTTTATCTAAGTCAAGGCAAATCACTAGTTTACGAGAATGTGAGCAACTTACTACACCATCTTTGTTATAGTAGCACTAGTGGATATTAATCCCTAATCAATTAATTGCCATTAGGAATTTAACCCATTCAAATCGTATTTACCCGATGATGTTTGTTTTGCATGATAATGTTCCGTAGCTCACATATCTATTAACTTGTACACGACACTACTAAGTTATAGATATGCTCACTGTGGACCATTGAATTTTTTTTAGCTTTGTCAGTTTTGCCTTTGCAACCTTGTCATGATGTTTCAAAACACTGGAAGCAGTGTTGCCAGATTGGGTGATGTTTTTCTTTTAACTGGGCCACTTTTATTCCTTTTGGCTAGACAATGTGTCTGGGACTGGTAATCAAAATTAGGCTGATTTTGTGAAAGAATACACTAGCGTGTATATAAATAATTTAGCTTGAGTACAAGTTCTAGAGCTGATGTTATTAAGATTTTTTTTTTTTTTTACAGAGTCATTTGGCAACCCTTACTAGCACAGAGCATGCAAGAGTGCCTGAGTGAAAATATAATTTGTGTGCATGCAGAAAAACAAAGGTTTTGCTCAGTAAAAAAGGCAGAATTGAGGCACATACAGCGACTATAAAAATTATATTTCAAACTACATTTATTATTCTGTTTGCTTTAACGATTTGGATTCTTTAATTTGTCATACATACATTTGTTGGGATTGTGATCGTTATAAAACAGTGTGTCTTGTTACCATTAATTATTGATTATCAATCGATTGTTGATTGTTGACGTGTCCAACTATTGGTTAAGAAAAATGTACTTGAAATTTGCAAACCTAATAACAGCCAACTCAGGGAGATTTGTATAGCTGGACTTTACGTAATAACGAAGTTTATTGATAATAAATAAATAAATAAAACCGTTACCAAAGTTTAATCGTTAGATATGCTGAATGATTATTTAGAGTTTAGGGAAGGAGTCTCCAGTGTCAGCACTTCATAACGTTCGTAAAATAAACGTAACTTTTTCTTGGTGGTTCCACAATAATAATTAAACGGTAATTAAATAGTACAGTGTGATGTTCTTTGATCATTGAAACATTGTTCTCGAGGATAAAAGACTTCAGTCAACTTCCTTTTCATGTTATGTTGCGAACATTAACATGTGCTTATTTATTTTCTTGAAGAGTAATGTTTTTTAGCTTATAAATTCTAAAATAAATGTATATTTACGTTGCTCCCTTTGAGTCGACTTCCCATCCAGCCACTATCTGCGGCATGGCGCCATCTTTTCCGCCATTCATCTTAGAGAGTGCGAGGCGGTGGACAATGGAGTATTGTATACGATGGTTCTCACAGCCTGTGCGCGTACGCTCGTGCGTGCGTGCGTGTGTGTATGTGTTTCAGTTCCCTCCTGTATATCCACTGACATTTTTGTACGCTGTAGTCATGATGGACCACCCCGTACTAAATTCTACACGAGTCGTCTCACATAATGTTCCCGTACTGTCTTCTTCTTCTGTCCGTATACAGATGGTTAAACACTAAACATCCAGCACTTGGCTCGTCTCTGTTGGCTTCATTTATTTGAATTTATATGAATTTGACATGAGATCTGGTTTTAAAATATGACTTTTTAATGAATAGACACAATATTCATGAATAATCACAGACTCAAACCCTCGTATGGAAAACCGACTCGAACCCAGTTAAGATCAGCCTGTAGAGTCGGGGCTCGGCGTTAATCACGGCATTGTTATTCGAGGAATGCGCGCTAACTACTCTCTCCACACAGCGCCTCAGTAGCGGGGACAGGCTGAATGAAAGCACAGTGCCCTCAAACGGACCTCGAAGGGTTAAACTCACCACATCCTCATCATGCCAGTCTTTGTTGAACCACCGTTCTGTCTGCCAGTGTGTCTGTATGTGAGAAGTGTTCCCCAGAGACAAGGCCTAATTAATACTTAGCGGGGTGGAAGGACGCTTTGTAATGCAAGTAAGTCCTTCACACTCGAAGTAACCTAAACACAAGCGTGAAGACGTGCCAGAGCTGCAAGGAGAATCTCATGCAAGAAATAAAACAAACTATATTCTATATCACAGCAATTTGTCCACCATAAGAAACTTTCATTTTGTTGAACATGAAACATTCTTAAAACAAATCAAGTCCATGTTACAATACAGTAAAATAAACAAAGTACTCAATCCATCCATTATTTAAATCACTCATTCTGTGTAGGGTGAAAGGGTGCATGGAAAGTGGGGCATCCCAGTGAACTCAGGGCGTAAGGCAGGGTATAGCCCGGATGGGGTGCCAATCTACAGGCTACACCATTCAGCCTACAGCCTTACAGCCATGTCTGTGGAGTGTAAGAGGAAACCTGAGTACCCAGAGGAAACCCAACAAGGACAGGAAGAAGATGCGGAACTCCCTGCAGACAGACTGGAACCAAGATTTGAACCCACAACCTTCATTATGTGAGAGAAATGAAACTGTCCTCAGTTCTGAAAGAGTTTCGACTCAGATTCAGATTCGTGGATGACATGAGCCAACCCTGATGTTATTAGAAATCAGTGATGTCCCATGATTCTTTTGTATTTCTCATGTATTGACAGACTGACTCCAAAATCGACTTTTTAATTTTTGTATTTTTGTGTGACGGCACAGTCGTCGATCGACACAACTAGCTTATTCACTATTTGGTTGTTCATGTGAAGCCTGCGACTATTAGTTCTAAAGCGCTTTTGTTTCATCCGCGCTCCACATTAACGGACTTTGGGTCTCCGCCATTCTTTTTTAACGCTCCCTATAACTCCGCCCACCGCTCGTGACGTCACGGGTTCTCGCAACTAGACCAGCAGAGTTTAGGGGCCGGTTCGGTGCTTATTTTAGGGCACCGGTACCAATTTTTTTCTGTGGAAAAGCGCGGCACTGGTTCCAAAATTGGGAACCGGCACGGGAACCAGAGCAGTGGAAAAGGGGTATAAGTCTCCTGGGAGAGGCTCCAGGTTCCCTGTGACCCTGAATACAGGATAAAGCGGTATAGACGATGAGTGAGTGAGTGAGTAATTATTATTGCGTTTGAGTGGGTAAAGTGTTGCAGTTCCTCCACAGTCCTACAGGTGGTGCACTCTAAACTATTCACACATTGACAGCATCCTGTGTGGTAGGTGCAAATAATTTAGATAGATAGATCAATAGATAGATTATCAATCTTGTAGTTAATTTATTAATTAGATTTTAGAGTACTTTTAGCATTTTAGAGTATTTTATCAGTCCTAGAGGGAAGTTGTATGTTTGATAAGAATTGTAACAAAATCCAAGAGAAAAAAAAAAGTAGTTATTTGAGACTTATCATCAGCAAGGAGTTTCTATTAAAATTATATTTTTTTTTGTGAAAAGCAGTTTCTGGTTTAAAAAATTTTCCCTCATTCTGATGTTTGATATTAAGATCAAAGTTTTTGGCCTGTATTTTGACGATTTTGACTGATACATCAGTGTTTTTATTCTGACGTTTAACCGTTAAGATGGAGTACGAGACATTTAGGAGTCAAACCCAGTGCCATCTGCCACATTTTTTCACACCGTCTTTCTTCAGACAGCTCGTCCGTCTGTATTTACGGAAACTGGCCCGTGGTTAATGAGGACAACACGCCACACTAATTAGGCATCTGCTGAAGAAAACGGAGCCGCTCTGAAAACCCTGTCCTTTGTTCTTACTGTATTAAGATGTCTGCAAATGTTAATTTTTCATTTCGTGCCCTCTGGTTCTATTTTATTGAATTTTTTTTTTCATTTTATTAGTTTTTTGCTTAATTTAAAGTCTGCTTAAGACTGTATCGACATTTCATTACTCTCAGGTTTCCTCTGTTTGCTCGAACTGTATCCAATGATTTCCACCACATTGTTCATTGACTAATCTCGTGCTGACACTTGAAAGCGACACCCTGCTCTTTTGCTGAGTGATCCTGATCCCAGAGAGAGAGAGGAGACATGCGGCAAGATCCGTCTTCACCTAACTGCTTATCTCGCCTCTGAGAGAGCAGCTTCAGATAACAGGAATGAAGACAGATGAAAAACTCCAGCACTGAAGGGAAAATCCTTACATTGTTATGCGGTTGTACAGTAATATGGAATATGTTAAGTGACTGAACTCACATTTTTGGGTTGAAGAATTCTGGTAAATGTCAGCAAGGAAAAAAAAAAAAAAAAGGCGGGAAACCGCTTGGACTGACCCTGCCTCTTCTGGCGAGTGTCCATCAGAGGATGTGTGTGTGTGTGTGTGTGTGAGTGGGGGGGTTGTGGAAGTGTGTGCAGTCACTGCAACCTCTTGCCTGACAGCTCTTGTGTCGCGTAATCCCGGTTGGGATGAGGCAGCATGGGGGCAGCTGCTCTAACGGCAGGGGTCAGAGGTCAGCACTCTGAGGGTCGTGTCTGAGCTGCGTCTAAATTGAGAGTGACTAATCAGCTCAATAGATGGCCTGCGGGGTTTGGCTGCATTTCCTGTGAAAGATGTGCTGGTTATGTGTGATATTGCACAGCGTGCTCCTCGACAATTATGATGATGATAAGGATGCAAATAATTAAAAGCCCAGGTTGATTAACAGAGTTGAAAAACTGTGATGAGAATGAGAACTGTTTAAAGTCATCAAAAACCTTGATAAAAGTCTGTAAACCTACATCAGTGGAAGTGCCAGGACAGCGTTAGTTCTACATTCCTGGGGGGGGGGAAAAAACAGAGCTTTGAGAACAGCCAAAAGGCATTTTTTTCCCTTTAGCTGTTATGTTTTTGCAAATTGTCCAAGAACTAAGACTTTCCAGTTCCCACACTGTTCCTCTATGTTTTTTCCTCCCACTCCGGATCAGAGCCTTAACACGCTCTATGGATTATTGCATATCACTCAGGACAGAGCTTTATCAGCTGAAGCAGCGGGGCCTTGTAGAGGATGACAGGAAGGAAGGAAGAAAGGAGGTTTCACACTTGCTGTCACTGCAGAGGATCTGTCCTCTCTCTGGCTTCCTTACGTTTTCCCTCCTGATCACATTTTAGAGACAACAAATTGTGCGTGTGACAATAGGGATTGTGTAAGAACAGGTTGTTAGTTTAAACCTGATACACGTCTGTAGTGTAAAGAGTAATCCTTTTCCTACTTTGATTGGAAGGCTGGAATATAAAAGTGAATTTTATGACCGCTAATGAAGTAAGACGTCATTGGAAAGTGGTTGATTAAGCTAGTATTGCTTAATTATCATTCATTTATGGTCATGGTGGATCTGGAGTTCGTCCCAAGAATGTCCATACCGTGCTGCGTAAAAGTCTTAGACACCCTGCGTTTTTAGTATAACCTTCGTTTTTTTATGACTTAGGGTGCTTTCACACCTACAGCATTTGGTGCGCACCAAACGTGTTTGGTCCCTTGGTTCGGTTCCTTTGCGTTGATGTGAATGCAATCTCGTTACTTTGGTGCGCGCCAAATCAATCGATCCGAGACCTGCCTGAAGGGGTGGTTTCGGACCGCTTTATCCGCTCTACTTTGGTACAGTTTGTCTGTTGTGAAAGCAACCAATGGTATAGTTTAATGCACTTTGTGTATAAGAGATACGGGGTTGTGGGTAAAATTCTTTTCACATCCTGTTGACTCCATTAAATTTTTTAAGCTATCGACTTGAAAATTAAATCAAACCGCGGAGAAACGTGGAGTGCTGAAGAAATTAAGTGCCTCATAGATATATGGTCTATAGAATCCCACCAAACCTGACAGCACTATAAGCTCTGTAACACCCCTGTCTGTACAAGATCAATCTCTCACACTCCAGAGTTCAGCAGCTGGTTTGGGCCAGCAATGGGTGATAACAGAGCCGGACTCCCAAAGGGTTATAGTAACAGTCTGCAGAATGTTATCTGTAGGAGAATGTCTGTGTTGCTTAACCAGCAGCGTCCGGTTCCTCCGAGCCAAAAGTGTATTAATCTTTCCAAGAGACTTGGACATTCCTGTCCTTTATGTAAAGGATGCACATGCCAAGGTTGGAGAGCAGAAACATGTTACCATTATTTAAAGCTTTCCAATCTGCCAGGGGAAGCACTTTTCCCTCTCGCACAACAAGCATACTTGGCTCCTTGTTTTCATTTGAAAGGAGGCCAGTTTAACGGAAGCATTCTCAGCTGTCCTAATCTGTCTTCGAGAACTAAGGCTTGTGACCCTGCCAAGCTTTCAGCTGCCTAAAACAAATCAATGTAGCAACTGAACGATCGACAGTGCCGCGCAAACCCAGAGGTCCTGCTGATCTAAGTGCCCGTTTGTTAACAGACGATTTCTGTTCGGCTTTATATCTGTGCCATATCTCCGAACATCTGCATGCTGGTTTAGTTTAGAGTGATTGTCCTCACCTCATCTTTGGTGGCTGCCAAAGAAGACCGCCCTAGGCAAATGTTTTTACCGATGTCCCACCAAGTAGACCATCTCAAGGATAATATTGGGTCTGACTTCAGATGGGACAGAATGCAAGCAGCAGAGAGAGCCAGAAAGAAGGAGAACAGAACACCCAGATTTTTACACTTTTCCCACGTCTTTATATCCTGATTGTTGATGCTTTACATTCTAGACCTGACAGCCAAGTTCTGGTGAGCTACATGTGTTTAGTTGCTCTGTAGCAGGGCTTAAGTGAGTCCAGCTGGCCTTAGCATACCAAGAATTCCCAAACCACAGCCTGTGTGAGAAAAGGTACCACCCACATGTACTGGCTTTGTGTTTTCTAACTGACCCTACATATGTGCCAAAAATAGTTTTCACCTGAGACCTGATGCCAAGAGTTCTCAGTAGGGACACCAGTGCATTGTGGGAGGTGTGGATGGAGTTTGACGTGGAGTTTGGCCACGTTGGCCAAAGATCAAAGGGAAGGGGTTGAGTTGGATTTACAGCAACAGCAATCAAATCCGGTCACTTCCCTATCAGTAGGGTCTGAAATGTTGGATGCAATCTTGCTTGTGTGCTGGTCATGGGAATCTGCTGGAAAGCTAGACCCTTAGCCTTGCTTGAATGATACTTTGCAATTTCATAACTTTTGGTTATGGCCAAGGGGTTATGTTGTGCACATTTTACACTCAGGGATACCAGTGATTTACACCCATAGACAATTGGGGCACGGGTAGCTCAGTGGTTAAGGCATTGGACTATGGTTCGGAAGATCCCAGGTTCAAACCCCACAACCACCAAGGTGCCACTGTTGGGCCCTTGAGCAAGGCCCTTAACCCTCAACTGCTCAGATGTATAATGAGAAAAAAAAAATGTAAGTCGCTCTGGATAAGAGCATCTGCCAAATGCCTAAATGTAAATTGCTGCTTGGCCTCAAAGTAATAATTTTAGCTTGGTGTTATACTTAGTCCCCGATATTGTCGAGACTGCAAAGCTCTTTTTTATATGTCTCTTTGGATAAGGACATTTGCTAAATTCTGTACATGGTATTGTAAGATTTCACAGGTGGGCTTGGTTTGTCTTGGAGAGTTTGCAGCTTTTTGGAGCAGGTAGTGCTGAAGGGGAAAAGTTTGGACCAAGTGTTTTCCTTTAAGTTTTGTGTATTCGTGCTGAGGTAGATTCATCAGTGGTTCATAAGCTGGGTCAAGAGTGATCTCTAGATCTCTAAGTGATATAAAATGTAGGACCAAAATATTTCCCAGAACCATTCTTTCACAATTTGAGTCCTGGAGAACTCCATAAATGTGACTTTTTATTGCCTAGACCGGAGCAACTGAAGCAACCCCAGATCATAACACTGCCTCCAGAGGAGACTTGTACAGTGGGCACTGTTCATGAAGTGTGCATCCCTTCTTACCCTGACGACCCACATCGCTCTGGAATAGGGCAAATCTGGACTCATGACCAATATACAAGTCATTGCATTAATTGTTGTTATCGAAAAGATAACATGTTACAACAGTGGTGTGGTATAAAGTAGTTAATTGCTAATCTAAATAAAGGAACCAGTCTGATACTGTTAAAACAAAATTTAAAAGAAAAATGTATTCATTAATATTCTATACCACTTTTCCTATACAGGGTCACGTGAAGCCTACTGTAACCCAGGAGACTTTGGGTACACCCTGGACAGGGTGCCATTCCATTGCAGGGCACACACACTCACACACTATGGGCAAATTGGGAACACCAGTAAGCCTAATCTGCAGGTCTTTGGATTGTGGGAGGAAACCGGGATACCTGAGGGAAACCCACCAAGCACGGGGAGAACATGCAAACTCCATGCACACAGACCACGAGGTGGGAAACAAATCCTCGACCCCGCAGGTGCGAGGCCACGGTGCTAACCACTACGCCACCGTGCCAGCAAAAAATAATTACTTTAGAAATAAGCAGGCTTTTAAATCTAAGTGTAGAACTAAAGGAATTTGGGCCATGAAGAGACTTCAGGAATCTGATACATCGGTATTGCTGTTTCTCCAGCTGTATCCCTGACCATATCCCTGTAGTAATTCATCATCATCAGGCTGTGAGTGATTAATTACAGCCTGGAAGTCTCTGTGAGGCCGTTAGTGCACCAGTGTGTGTGTGTGTGTGTGTGTGTGTGTGTGTGTGGAATGTGCTTGAGAGAGGAAGTGACTATAGTAGAGTTACAGTAAATAAAAATGAAGGATGGAGGATGCCTTTTTGGATGTGACTCATATACGAATCTTACTCAGAAAGATTCAAAGCAAGTTAAAAACAAACAGCCGCTAATATCCTGGAAGATCTGCCAAGGCATGACGCCAGGTTCGCTGTTTTATGTTCTGGGTTCGACCTCATGACTTAACACGTGGCCTGCTTTAGAGAATGAACCATAAAACATGCCATGTGGCTGCTTTCTGGTTTTATTCTATAAAGCTTTGATCATCTTCAAAATTCAGATGTTCATTTTAGTTGGGGAATTAGTTTTTTTCTTTCTTTCTTTCTTTTTTTTTCTAGTCAGGCTTTACCCCTTACCAGCTCTGTAGGGGTGAGATGCAGAAGCAGACAGACATGAAGCAGAGTTCTTGTTATAACTCTGGAGTGGATGCTTTTCCTGTAACAGCGTTCCACTTTGTGAAACATCTGCTGAAACACGTTTGTTCGGATTATTGCTGATGTTATAACAGCTACAGACAGTTGTTCCTTCGCAAGTCGATTTATCACTCAAGTATGTTAAAGCATCAAAGAGAAACCTCAACACCCTGTTCAAACCTGAACAATGCCAAGAACTTTGCTCATGCTGGAGACTCCTTGTAAAAGTCCTTATGCAGTTTGTTATTAAGAAATGATTCCATTTCAGACGAAGCATATTTCGACCAAAAATCAGCCTAAACACGTGGGATGTTTTTAAGAAAAGGGAGGGCCCTTGCTACACCCTTCCGTTTTTGGCTGAGACAAAACCTAAAGCCCATATAACCCTAATAAAGGGATCTATACTCCGCCTGATGATGTCACATCTCAGACAGGATGTAGCTCTGAGTCTGACGGTAAGAGGCAAAGTCCTGGGCTGTCCTTACTCAGAGTCTCAGAGTAAGAAATTGTTCCTAAGTGGCCAAAAATTCTCAGTGAGCAGTTTATCAACATTTTTGAAATCACTCCTATCGCCACCAAAATGTAGGAGAGATCCAGAGGTGTCCTAACTTGTTAGGAGTAGTGATAAAATTCAAGTGTTCAGGCAGAGATGCTTGTGGAGGACGTTTTGGGAACACAGAGTGACACGGAGCTCATAAACGATTCATTTGTACAAAAATTTTGCACTTATTTTACCATTTTGACTTCCACTGCTTAAAACTTCAAAAACGTGTCAAAACTACAACACCCACTATAATTTGTAGCCTACTATGCGGCTCTAAGTGTTGTAAACAGTGACAGCATACACTTTTCTAGGAGCAGTCCTACTCCTTGCTGAATGTAAGTTTGGGAAGCTTCGTAAATAACTTTTATGTCCTACTCTGAGATAGGAACATTTCGAGTCCTAAATTAACTTTGAGCATAATTCCTAGGAGTGACTCTTAGACGCTTAGTAAATAACCACCTTTCTCGGATAAGATAAACAAAACTTTAATCGTCCAGGATTTAATTTATTTATTTGCTTTTAACCCACACATCTCACTTGATCAGCTAAATATATTGTTGCGTCTGTTGTCTGATGACAAAAAAGGTACGCAATCCTGTGATTGGTTGTTATAAACTATAATCACCGAACCAATACATTCCTCTATGGATGACTTTTTTGGTGTAAACAATTGGCATGCAGTTTCATTTTTAACAGCGCCACCTGCAGGACTGGAGTATGTGTATGTGATTTGCAATAAAAGAGCCAGAAAGCTCAAACATAAGTGTTTGGGTTTTTTTTTGCATCTTTTCGAGGCGTCGCCTGCTAGTAAGTCATGTAAGTCATGTTTCATTAATATTTACACCCAAATATTTTCCCCAAAATATTCTGCACAAGTTTATACTTTTCCCAGATGAAAGATGCCTCTCAGCTGCTTCTTTGTTCTAATCTCTAAAGTTCTCTGATCCTGTGGTGATTTTATGTTTGCAACTTGCTAATAGAATCTAATATGGCTGTTTGTTGACTCGAAGCTTTGTATGAATGATTTGAATGATTTCGTGATGCAGATCAGATTTTTTGTTGTTGTCCAAGGTGACATTAACAGTCTGAGCACACAGTGTCCCTGGAACAGTTTGCCATTAAACGCCTCGCTCAAGGGCACAATACCGACATCCATCATCGGCAGTGAGGCAGTCGCGGAACTGAAACGCCTCGCGTAGGCTGTACCTTCCAGTGGAACGGAAATAGAGACAGCTAGAGATGTGCGTGGGACTGTTCTCTTTTTAAATCCTGTTGAATCCTGATGAGTCGATCAGCAAGACCACTGCACCAATTATGAGCTCTGTTTGTCTGTAGCACAGCAGGTGGTGGGTTTCTGGAAGGACTAGCAAAATCATACGAGAACGAAAAGAGAATAATATTAACCAACTGTAGTATATTACGTTTAAATAAACATTTATTTATTGCCAGTTTAACAGCTACGTACCAATGCTGTAGTGTGAATACACATTTTGACCAATCAGAGACCAGAATTGAACAGCTTCTGATTGTAGTGAAAGTGTCAGTCTTAAGTGGGGGAACTCGGGAAAGTAGGCGCAAGTGCCTCGGGTGAGACGGGTCTGCTTCCCGTCAGCATCGGTTACCATGGTTACAACCCTCTGGAGGAAGGCGGGAATGTGCCCGTAGGTCTTTGGAGGGCCATGTTCAATGAAGCAGGACAGAAAGACAGAAAGAGAGAGAGAGAGACGGAGCCTGTGGGTCAGAGAGAGCAGCTGTCCTCCAAGCGTGTGCCTTTCTATTCAGGAAACACACACTCACAGACAGCGCACACACACACACACACACACTGACACTAAGTCTAACCCAGCACTAAGTCTAATGGTAATCTGAGTAATCCATACTAATGCTGGTCTTGCGTACATTTTAGATTTCCATCACGTCTCGACCCATGAGGTGAGACACCCACACACTTAAACGTCCAACCCATAATCTGTGTTCGTTTAAGATGAGTTCACACTCCCGTGATGCTCGAAAGAGGGAGATTTCAACAGGATAAACAACAGGAAGAAGGCATATTCGTGGTCTAAATAAATACTTGTCTACATCAGGACCAGAAAAAATACTTCTCCCGTTTCGTCTCAGACATGGAGGTTTGGCACACGGTTTGGCACTCGGGCGCTATTTGTCTCCACTCTGTTTTGTCTGTGTCGAATTACTGGGAGTCAGCATCTCGCTTTCTCTCATCACGCTTTCAGTGATTTGGACACTCACACACACACACACACACACACACGCCCATACACACTCACACGCGGCCCTCTGTTAGCTGGCAGACATTGTGTAGATGAGTTCAGTGCCTCACAGTGGGTGTGTGTCTCAGTTATATTTTACTTCCCCGGCTGCCAGACTTAACCGATTCGCTCGGCTCCAGAAGTCTGAGTTCACCCCCCCACAAGAAAAGTTTAATCCTTTATATATAAGGAAAAAAATTAATAAAAGAATAAAACAAGTTTGCAAATATGAGTCAGGAAAGAAGAGAACTCGTCCTGGTGCGTTTCTACTGCAGGAATCTTTTCAGGATTGTTTTTCAGGAAATGCCTGAATTTCCAATGGAAGAAAGAAACATCTGTGTTGTAGTTCCAGGAAACTTTTCTAACAAAATGTGTGAATCCAGCCAATCACAACTTTGTGTCATTCACGTTATCATTTCGTTTAATTTCACTTTTCTCACTCTCATCATGTGGAACTTGGAAAGACTTTCCCAATGTTGGAAACTTCCAAAGCGCTGATACCGGAGACTCTTTTCAAAAGTGTTCACTGGACTTCAGCATGTCAACAGTCGCACACGGGGTTTCATCTAAATTCGGTCCCCATTTAAGTCTTTGCACAAGGGAACTCATTTGAACGAGTGCATTAAGATGTGCTGCTATTAGGAAAAGTTATTCAATATGACCTTATTGATCAGAACTGAGAGTTCAACTACACTGCATACTACAGGGTGGGCCATTTCTATGGATACACCTTAATAAAATGGGAATGGTTGGTGATATTAACTTCCTGTTTGTGGCA
>JAQMYJ010000015.1:22247503-22270739 GCA_030014305.1 Clarias laeviceps | reverse complement strand
CTTTAATGTCCTTAGTGACCCAGGGTTTATTGTTGGGGAAACAGCGAATATTTCTCATAGGAACACAGGTGTCCACACAGAAGTTAATGTACTCTGTAATGCAGTCTGTCATACCATCAATGTCCTCTTTATGTGGTTCACAGAGAACTTCCCAGTTTGTAGCCTCAAAACAATCCTGCAAGGTATTAGAGGCTCCTTCTGACCACCTTCTCACGTTATATTATTATACAATAATATGCAGTGATTGTGGAACTGTTGTATAAAAGCAGTATAACACTCGTTCTGTTGTGCTGAATATCAAAGATTAAAAGATAGAAGTACAAAAATAAGTCTCAGGACGTAAAAAGGACAACAGACAACAAAATAATATACTGTAGAATCGAATAAATTTATTTAAATGCTTTAAAAAGAGATTTAAATGTACACGTTTTTTACATAAAATTTTTTGACATTCATACATAAAAAAAATCAAGATTACCATTCATACAGTACATAATTTTACAACTGTACTGTATATTTATAAGACTTTCCAGTTAATTTGTTTCACAGAAGATTATATTAGATTATAAATGTACAGTATATAGTTTGCATAACATGTCTATATATTTATTATACATATATTTTTTTGTAAATTAATAATGTAGATTATATTAATATTATTATATCTTAATGCACACAAAGTATTATACAGTACATAGGGTGTTGATATGTCTCTGCTTATATGCCATGTAGCGCACACACACACACACACACACACACACACACACTGTAGTGAACTTTTTTCTGTGTTCAGCCTGTCTCCATGGCGCCTGAGGGTTGGATTAATGCGTGCGCTCACTGTGCATGTGCCGCGTTCAGAGCCAGTGACGGCTCAGGGGCCACAGCAACGGATATTTAGCTCAATGTTCATAATAGCGTTTTATAAAGTATTTAATAAATAACCATGTTGGAAAATCTTAAAAACTTTAAAATGAAGATTTTCGGGAGGTTGGGCGTCACGCTGGTGGGTAAAGTCTCACTTTCTAATGAAATTTACTGTACTTTATGAAAAGTAGGAGGTTTAATGAATTGTTAAATGCCAGATATTTCTGTTTATTCTTCTGTATATTTCTATGCTTTTTGTGTTCCAGTGGATTTTATACATAACACAATATTCACTTTTAATACTTATACATATTTTATTTCATGCAGACAGTATTTATATAAATTCTGGTATTATAAGTATGATAATTTTGATAATGATAATAATATTCTTTTTTGTAAGACAGGATAATGGTGTATACTGGGGGTATAAAACATACTTTCAGTATAATAAGTAATTTGGGTTCAAATAAATCCTGAACCTTTCAGGATAAAGTTTATATAAATTAAAAAGTTTAGTTAAGTTAAAATTTTACTTTTATCACTTTTTCATCTTATAAACATTTAGAGAGTTTAAGGATTTCAAAACAATTACTATTTATACATATAAAATATATACAGTGAGAATTAAATTAATAAATATATGCTGTACTGTATATGAATTATTTTAATATTATTTTATTCCGCAAACATTGTTTAAAATGATGTACTATTTGTAATTTTTTCCCCCTATTTCCTATAGTAATTATTATTATTATTAGTAGTAGTAGTATTATTTAATTACCACTAAAAGAACCCAGGATGTCCTGCTCATTCTCATGGTCCAACATGAGCATAATTACATGCAGTGTCCGTCAAAGTTTGGATTTATTTTCCGCATTATAATACAACAATGGATTTTAAACTAACATTTATAAAAATTATGTAATTCAGTTGTTATTTTAAGACATGAAGGTCAGCTGATCTGGAACAGTTCTTATAAGAACAGTATTGTGTCAAGTGCATTTGCGAAACCCATCAAACATCATGATGAAACTGTCTCTCATGAAGACCTTCCCAGGAAAGCGAGACCAAAACGTACCTCTGCTGCAGAGGAGAAGTTCATTTAGAGTCACCAGCCTCAGAAATCACCAATTAACAACCAGCATCGTTTGTTAGCCGTTATGAAGGATTTACAGAGCAGAAGTAGCAGAAACATCTCAATATCTAAAAACTGTTCAAATGAAAGACTGGAATTAGAAGGTGTGTTCAAACTTTTGACTGATACTGTACACCAAAATCTTAAATCTAATCTGTCTATACTGTTCTTGCAGGAACTGTTCCAGAACAGCTGACCTTCGTGTCTGTAGTTATTGTGATTGTTACTTAATACTTAATTCCATACTTCTGATAAATCTAGAAAATGAATCCATTGTGTTCTTATTTAAAAAGAGTTCGAGCATTTGTTATAGCTTGTGGTTTGCATTATGAGTTAATCTTGATGTTGACATAGACATCATTTTTCAAGCTCTTTCAGTACTTCTTATTGCGCAGTGAGCCACTCTGTACATACAGTAAGCGTGCATACAGTATAACTCAGTAACGACTAAGAGGCAATAAGTCTCCGCTGTATTGTTCACAAGCCGAGTGAAGCGTTGGCTCTGGAGCAGTAATGAGACTTGGCTTTCTGTGAATAGACCTGAGTGTTTGCGTAGACACCCTGGTGTAGTCTAGGGAGAAACAGAGAGGGGGGACGTCTCATAGGAACCTCAAGACTGGCATTTTATTATTATTATTATTATTATTATTCCTTGAAACTAATTCTGATTATCAGATATTGAATGTAAATGATTCAAATGATTATATTTAACATGCAAGAGTATTCAGGTCGAAAAATCTCCTACTGGCTTTCACACTGTCTAATTAAATTGCGAGGAAGGAGACGATCTGACCAAACAAACACACGGGTGTCACTATGTCGACAGTCTCTTTGTTCTGATCTCATGCCATTTTATTTTATTTTTTTTTTTTTATTGAACATATATATATATATGATCGTGGCGTAGTGGTTATCACTGTCGCCTTGCACCTCCAGGATGCGGTTTCAATTCTCACCTCCAGTCTGTGTGCATGGAGTTTACATGTTCTCCCTCCGGGTTCTCCGGTTTCCTCCCACAGTCCATAGACCTGCAGATTAGGTTAATTGGTGCTCTCAAATTGCCTGTAGTTGGTGAATGTGGGTGTCTTCGTGTCCTGTGATGGATTGGCATCCTGTCCAGGGTGTACCTCGTCTCATGTCCCCTGGGATAGGCTGCAGGCCTCCCATGTCCCTGTATACATGATAAACCGGTATAGACGATTTTGGAGTCAGGCTGGCGATGCATGAAATCCCACACAAAAGAAACCTGAATCAGTTTTGTCCATCCCTATTAAAGAGTTCAGTGAAGTTCGTCAAATATTATATGAAATGATGTAACACTAACTTTTATCTAACTTTTCATGGGGTTATAATTCTTCCTTAAAAGAAAAAATGTTCATGAAGGTTTGCGACTGGTTTTTTATTCAGTGCTTCTACAGTAATCTCACTCTTCTGATCAGGACTTTGCCTACGATGACCCAAAGATGGAGTTCAACGTGGACGCCCCAAACGGAGTGGTGATGGAGGGCTACCTGTTCAAACGAGCCAGCAACGCCTTCAAAACCTGGAACAGGTGAGGAGAGGAAACGAACTACACAGCATGGAAAATATTCACAATCCACATTTGACTCGTGCACAGAGCTTTCACAGGTTAGCGATTGCTCTTCAACGTTATCCGTCTGATAATCCGTCTGTGTTATACGCGTGTCTCCTCAGGCGGTGGTTCTCCATCCAGAACAGTCAGCTGGTGTATCAGAAGAAGCTAAAGGCAAGCGTTCTTCATCGCACATGCACACATTTCGTTTACAGGCATGTTTTGTTCGTCATGTTAGATAGAAAATCGCTTGGAATTGCCGAGACGGATTCCTCAGTCAGTCTCTGGGCATTTACACTAGATCTGTCAAAGTTTTTACAATGATTTGCAGTATTCACATGCTTAGATTTAATAGTTGCATGAATTTAAAGATTGATGCTGACCATACGCGGTCCTCAAAATGTATATTACATGTATAAGAATGTATGTTGAAATGAAGAAGAAAAATAAAATAAAGTTAGTGTACATTGAAATAATTGGACACAGACAAGGCTGATCCTGTGTACACGCCCATCTTTGGCAGATGCTAATGAATATTAATGAGTATGCAAATGCAGTGGTCACGTGACATGGTGTCAAAACAAACAAGATGTCGGAAACCCAAACAAGCGAAGCCCAAACTTGTGTCTTGAAGAAAATTATAATGAGGTCCCAGGTCACGTGATCTCAGTGCCACAGAAGGGAGGTCTGGTCTAATTAGCATACTAAAAGTACAGGCTGTACTAAACTATTTTCAAAAATGATTTTTATAGATAGATGTGCAAGGCCAAGACAATAACAGTATCACTCGTCATTTTTATGAATTTTCTTTTTCATTTATTTGTGAATCAATCACTAAGTATTAGGTGTATAATCTTACACTGATACACTGAGAACAATAAATAAATGTTAAATTGACGTATAGTAATGTCTGTACGTATAACGTCTAATGTCTTATTTATAAAGTTTAGTGCTAGTAAAAGAATATTTTTAATGATATGATATTCAACGATATTCATTCTATAGCAAGTTGCAGCAAATAAGTTTATTTTTCTGTGGACACCAGCTTAGAGTTCATCGACTGTGTTTGTCCTGTAGGACTCACTGACTGTTGTAGTAGAGGACCTGAGACTTTGTTCGGTCAAACCCTGTGAGGACATCGAGAGGAGGTTCTGCTTTGAAGTGGTGTCTCCTTCCAAGTGAGTCCCTCTGCATACTGATTCGAATGTCCTACAGGGACAGTATGGCTTTTCTGATGATGATGATGATGATGATGTGGTGCAGGAGCTGTATGCTGCAGGCTGAGTCAGAGAAACTCCGACAAGCCTGGATCCAAGCAGTGCAGGCCAGCATCGCGTCGGCCTACAGAGAGAGTCCGGACAGCTACTACACTGAGGTTTGCACTTACGCTGAATGACACTCGCACATATACAGTACACACGTGTTGTATGTTAAGGAACTTTGGGATTACATCATGGTCAAATCAAACATAACGTCGTGTGGAATGCATAGTTATATGATAAATGCCTTGCATATTTTTGTTTTATTTTTCTCCTTCAGCGTCTAGACCGGACGGCGTCTCCCTCCACCAGCAGCATCGACTCGGCGAGCGAGCCGCGAGAGCGTAGCGTCAGGGCCGAGAGCGTGCTGCAGAGGGTGCAGTGTGTGCCGGGCAACGACGTGTGCTGCGACTGTGGCCAAGCCGATCCACGCTGGGCCAGCATCAACCTGGGCATCCTGCTCTGCATCGAGTGCTCCGGCATACACAGGTATCACACACAGCGTGGAGTCAGGGGTGTGTGTTCTGTACAGGACCAACATGTCTGTCTGTCAGAAGCTATTAGTTAACAGAACAGGTTTAATATACACTGTTGGACCACTAGTCCAGCGCTTAGTGGTTAGCATTGTCGCATTGCATTTCCAGGGTCGTGGTTTGATTCCCGCCCTGGGATCTGTGCGTAGTTTACATGTTCCTCCAGTGCTTGGTGTATGTTTTTCCCACAGTTCAAAAACATGCAGGTTAGGCTAATTGGTGTTCCCAAATTGCCCCTTAAATACCTGCCACAGAAACAGATATTTAATATTACAGCATTTGGCAGACGCTCTTGTCCAGAGTGACCTACATTTTTATCTCATTATACATCTGAGTGGTTGAGGGCCTGCTCAAGGGCCCAGTAGGGACAACTTGGTGGTCATGGGATTTAAACCTTGGACCTTTCGAACTCTAATCCAATGCCCTGGTGTTATTATATTTCCAGAGTGGGGAGTATTTGTCGCCTGATGTGCCAGATAGCATGTGTATGGGTCAAAATATCTATTCAAAATGTCATATCTAGAGAGAAAAGAAGAAGAAACCTACAGTGCATCCGGAAAGTATTCACAGCGCATCACTTTTTCCACATTTTGTTATGTCACAGCCTGATTCTAAAATAACACAACACCCCATAATGACAACATGAAATTTTTGCTAATTTATTAAAAATAAAAAAAATTGAGTAAGCACATGTACATAAGTATTCACAGCCTTTGCAAAATAGAGCTCAGGCGCATCCTGTTTCCCCTGATCATCATTCAGATGTTTCTGCAGCTTAATTGGAGTCCACCAGTTGCCAGTTCATGTCAGAGAACAAACCAAGCATGAAGTCAAAGGAATTGTCTGTGGAGCTCTGAGACAGGATTGTCTCGAGGCACAAATCTGGGGAAGGTTACAGAAAAATTTCTGCTGCTTTGAAGGTCCAAATAAGCACAGTGGCCTCCATCATCCGTAAGTGGAAGAAGTTCGAAACCACCAGGACTCTTCCTAGAGCTGGCCGGCCATCTAAACTAAGCGATCAGGGGAGAAGGGCCTTAGTCAGGGAGGTGACCAAGAACCCGACAACCATCTCTGCAGCAATCCACCAATCAGGCCTATATGGTAGAGTGGCCAGAGAGTCTCATCAGACCTGAGAATTTGGTTTCTCATGGTCTGAAAGTCCTTCAGGTGCCATGTGCCTTTTACTAAGGAGTGGCTTCCACCTTGCCACTCTACCAATGTCATTATGGGGTGTTGTGTGTAGAATTCTGAGGGAAAAAAATCCATTTTAGAATAAGGCTGTGACATAACAAAATGTGGAAAAAGTGATGCGCTGTGAATACGTTCCGGATGCTCTGTAACTCGTGTTTTATCAATATTTGTTCTTGAGGGTTTTTTTACTGTTTCCTTCAGTTTTGAACCATCCTTGGTCTTTTTTTCGCAGCCCAGACAGACCACGCCGATCCCTTTAGTACTCTCCGCATAGTCCAGAACACCTCGTGAATATTAATGCACCCTCCGGAGGCCACTTTTCTCACACCAAGGCCCAGGCAACTTTCTTCTTTTTCTCCATTTAAATTCGGACCGGGTTGCCGGGAGACGCGGCGACACACACTGATGTGAGAAAGGGCGGGCAGCTGTTGAGTTTCTCAGGAAAGCAGCTCTGTAATTTCAGCCCTCAAACTCTCTCCCGCTGCTCCGCTCAAAAACGCGTCTGGACTGGAGAGTGAAAGTTCCTTTCTCTGAGAGAAACATGACCGCTCGGGCCGCCCTTTTTTTTTGTTTGTTTCCAGAGAGGTTTAGTATGAAAGAATGCCTGCACACAGGATATAATTAGACTCTGAAAGTTTATGGCAGCCTGTTCTCTCTTCGGGATAGCTGTGTACAGTTTAACACAACCATCAGACGTGTGTCAGACATCTAGTAATTTAACAGCGGGCGTGTACTTGATGTACGGTTGTTTGTTTTTCTCTTCACGCAGGAGTTTAGGAGTGCACTGCTCCAAAGTCCGGTCTCTCACCCTGGACTCCTGGGAACCTGAGCTGCTCAAGGTTTTTTTTTCCTTTTTCTTATAACGTTCTACAGTGGCACACTCCACACGACATGTGCACAATTTCCGCTTCCGCTAACATGTTGTTTTTGCCTGCAGTTGATGTGCGAACTGGGTAACAGTGTTATAAACCACATCTATGAGGGCACGTGTGAGGAGCAGGGCATGAAGAAGCCAGGAGCCAACAGTCCTAGGTGAGAACATCCACCATTTCAGTAAGAATTTCCTTCAACTGCTATCCTCAAGGGGTCACCACAGCGGACCATCTAATCCGCACCCAACTTGGTACAGGTTTTTACACTGAATCCCCTTTCTGACGCCATCCTCCTGTTTCTCTAACCGGGCTTGGGCTCGGCTTTGTAGTATGAGTTGTAGCAAACCATCACGGCTGGTCCCGGACCCGGATCCTCACGTCCACTAAGCAACAACCTTGCGCCTTAGCCGTCTGAGGCTCCACTTCCTTTACTTTTCAGTACAGTTAGTAAATTCTTCCACTTTTATTTCCTTTCTTCATTCCTGTTCTTTTATAACCCAATTGCAGGCAAGAAAAAGAGACGTGGATTCGCGCCAAGTACGTGGAAAAGAAGTTCTTGAAGAAGATGGGAACAGCGGAAGCCCTGGTGAACAGCGAGAGAAAATCAGAGAGGCGTTGGGCTGTGAAAAAGTGCCGACGCTACCACAGCACCACCGCCGTGCCCAAACACCGGCGGAAATACAGACAGGATGCCGGCTCGGGTTCCCTCTGCTCAGGTAGCACGTCTCACCTTTAGTCATTAATGTAAAAAACAAAAAGCCACTGCTCACATCCCTGCTCCTTTCTTCTTCTCGTCCATCAGCCACCACAGCTTTGGAGAGGAAGTTCAGACGAGATTCGCTCTTCTGTCCTGACGAACTGGACTCCCTGTTCTCCTATTTTGACACTAGCTCAGGGCCTCGCAGTAAGTCTTACAACCCAGACAGGACAAAGAGCGAAAGCTTATCCTGAGACCGAGTGTAACCTTTCATAGCACTCTTTCTTTATTTATTAAATCGAGTACATGTGGTCCATTAGTGCAGGAGACCTCGCTCTATAAGAGCCTATAATGCAGTCTAAAGAGAATGTAACCCTATATAAATGCTTATTGATTAGACCTGAGAGCTAATCAATGGGTAGGTTAGCGGCTCGGGTTGATGTAGAGAGACAAGAAGAGGAGTAGTGCATCAGAGAAGTGATACTCCAGAGTTTTTCTGTGGTGTAAGAGGAGTCAAACACTTCGGGGGGCTTGCTGTTATCGGAAAGTAAGCAATTCTTGTTTTAGTGTTTGTTTTAGTCCATGAATTTAACAGTCGCAAGGTTGGCTCTATCTGGTTCATTCAGATCTTTACAAATGCACGAGCATAATTATGTAAACGGTGATAGAATTGGGAGTGTAAGCATGTAACACGTCCACGGTATGGCGCTCTCTGGTCCCGCAGGTCTCAGCAGCGACAGCGGTCTGGGCGGCAGCAGCGACGGCAGCACAGACGTCCTTCTGTTTGGCCCGGTGGTGGACAGCGTCACTGAAGAGGGTGAGACCACGAAAGACCTACACACCGTCGTCTCTCTTAGATCTTTACACACAGAGTTAGTGAGACATGAGGCTATTTTTAAAAACAAGGACACATTTGCATGCAGGACACGTAGGTAAAAAAAATAATAAACCAACGGTTTAAACGGGAAAAGCTTTCACAAGTGAAATTAGAAAGTATCTGCTACTATTTGTAATGAAAGCAGTGTTCACTTTAAGAAACATTTGTGTTCAAGGGGGGGAAAAAAGGTAAAAGATAAGTGTATGTTTACATTCAATTGAAAGTGAACATCCCAATCCAGACGATGACTACGCAGATAAACGACCAGCCGTCTGGTTTGTGTGTGTGTGCGTGTGTAGAGTGTGAAGTGTCTGAGGACTCGAGCGGTGAGGTGGAGCTGGAGCCGGAGGCATCAGACCCGGAGGACGCGCGTGAGTTGCCCCCTGGCACGCTGCTCTATAAAGCCTGCCAGGCTCGTAACCTTCCCGTCATGGCCGAAGCGCTGGCACACGGCGCTGATGTCAACTCCGCGAACGACGAGGACGAGGGCAAGAGTCCCCTCATACAGGCCGTGATCGGAGTGAGTCAACCGTTTAGTTTGTTAAGCAATTCTCTGTACAGAATCCTGATTTATGGATTTTTTTATGAAATGTATTTTTGTTTCCTTTTTCCTGACAGGGATCTTTAATAGCATGCGAGTTTCTGCTACAAAACGGTGCAGACGTCAACCAAAGAGACCTGAAAGGAAGAGGGCCGTTACACCACGCTACGTATTTAGGGCACACAGGGTGTGTAAACACAAACACAAATGCAGACGCACAAACACACTCGGTTAGAAAGTACGCTGTGTCTAAATGTGCTGTGTGTGTGTGTTTGTGGTGCTGTGATTTGCAGGCAGGTGTGTTTGTTCCTGAAACGAGGAGCCACACAGAATGACGGCGATGATGACGGTCAGGATCCTCTCAGCATAGCGGTGCAGGCTGCCAATGCTGACATCGTCACTCTGTGAGTGTCACTTAACACACACACACACACACACACTTCAAGTTACAGTGAATTACAGAGACACGGTATGCGATTCAGACATTTAAACGCCTTGTGAAGAGGATCGAGTGCCTTCTTGTTGCTCTGTCAAAGACTTTTTCCCTACTCGTACGGCTCTTCATAAGAAAAACAAACCTCCTCTTTGTACCTCACTGTATTTTTATTAACGGCATTTAGCTTGTCGTTTTTTTTTCTACTCATTGCTGATTCTTTCAATTCAAACCCTTCATTTCTCAGCGTTGAACAGCAGCCGGAGGTTCAATAAACATTACATCTTGTTTAAAATGACCTGATTAGAGTAAGCTTTACTTCTGTTTTATTATGAGGGGTGTTCAAATCAAACCGGGACTTTTGATCATGCAGAATAACAGAACACATTCCTGAGAGTATAACGCTCCTTTATTTCTCTATATAAGGTAGAAAGTTTTCTCAGTACCCTGGAGTTTCTCAGAGCGTTTTTGGAGGGATTTTCCCCCGATTTTCTCCCTAATTTAGTTGTGTCCAATTCCTCCCCGTCACTAGGGGGCTCCACATTAAAGCTACTACCACTCAGTCGGGAGACTATCAGGTGTTTCCTCCGAACCACTTGACGCCAGCCGACTGCATCTTTTCGAACTGCTTGCTCACGCACCATTGCGGGTGGTGTAACACACTCGGAGGACAGCGCTATCCGCTCCTTCCGCTTGCGTGAGCTCACAGACGCCCCTGAGTGGCTGTGGAGCCATGATTATGTGGGAGCACTAAGTACCTCTCGTCCCTCCCCTCTGAGAGAGCTCGGCCAATCAGCTCTCTCTAGACCTCCGGCTGCGAGAGGTTACAGCATCACCCGGGGATCGAACCAGCGACAAACCGGGACTTTTAATTGTGCAGAATAACAAAACACATTCCTGAGGGTAAAAACTCCCTTTATTTCTCTTTATAATCCCCTGCTACATTAACGTACTCATCTCAGCGTTTCACTAGTGCTTGGATATTATCAAGGTAGAAAGATTTATCAGTACGCCAAAGCCATGATTGGACCGCCTGTTTGAGTCACGTCTGAAACGCTGGCCTCCCAGGAACTCCATCCATGTGGAAATGGCTTGGAGAGAGGTCAGGACTGTATGGGGGAAGTGGTAGTAACTCCCAGACGAGAGAGTTCCTGTAATATGCAAGCGTTCACACAGACTGCAAAACTGTTTCAGGTGTTCCACCAGTTGAATGTTTACGGGAACGGCTGCAGCGGGCTCCGAGCCACCTCGGTCGAGATCATACTGTCCTTGAAGTGACGTCTTCTGGGAATGTCGATCGGATTTACGCCTTCGTTCACAAGAAATTTCTTTATTTCTTAAGTCCCGGTTTGACTTGAACGCCATTTGTATGTTTTATCAGTTGCGGTGATTGAAGAGAACCTTTCTATCTGTTTGTCTCGGCCTTACTGTGTGTGTCTCTCTCTCTCGTTCTCTTGCTCGCTCTAGGCTGCGTCTGGCACGGATGAACGAGGAGATGAGGGAGTCCGAGGGGCCGCTGGGACAGCCAGGTCAATACCCAAGCAGCAGTCCTACAGAACAGCAGTACAAGAAATGCATCCAGGAGTTTATTTGCCTCAACATAGCTGAGTGTTAGATGTCCCGGTGTAGCATAGACTCTGACTCTCTCTCTCTAGTTGTTTGTCTCTCTCTCTCTCTCTTTCTGCTAATCTCCTGCCTCACACAGTTATCCCACAGCACATCTAAATACCATAGGGTGGATCTCTAAATGGAAGTATCATTCTTCCATACAGTATCTCACAAAAGTGAGTGCACCCTCCTATTTCAGCAACCACTTTATTATATGTTCTCAAAGGATTTACCGTCCTCTACAATAACCCTACATGCAGACTTTATGGTCTAAATAACTGGCAACGAAAAAGAGTATCCAACCTAAGTGGACATGTCCAAACTTTGTCCAGAGTGTCAATATTTTTTGTGAGCGTCGTGTGATTCCGCTTGAGGACTATGTCCCACAGGTGCTCGATAGGGTTCAGGTCTGGAGACGTACTCGGCCACCGACAAACACATGAACATGATGAATAGGTCATGTGACTTTGCACGGGTAAAGATGTACAGCTGTTGTCACTTAGAGTGTACTCACTTTTGTCACCAGCTGTTTTGACAATAATGGCTGTATGTTGAGGTTGAGTTTTCAGAACATAGTGAATCTATATTGTTATACAAGCTGCACATCGACTTCTCTAAAATATATTCAAGTTTCATTTCTATAGTATTGTCCTTAGAGAAAATGAACTAAAATGTTTGCTGAAATTAGAGGGGTGTACTTACTTTTGTGAGTGGGTGTATATGCTACTGAGACATCAGCAACAATCTGGCTTTCTATCTGTAATGTTTGGGTTGGGAGGTTTCTAAATTAAAAAAAACTCTTAATAAGGAAAGCATTTAAGACTTGACACACACGTGTAAAGAGAAAAACTATGCACGAGAGAGCTACGTGTTACAGAATATAAATCAGTCATATACGTCCTGCTGTTATGGTTGTCATGAATGTAACCGTAACAAGCTTTATAAAGTCATGGTCAGCTCCCGGCAACTGAATAATTTTTTACAATTTCTCTCATTTTTGCCTGTGACCAAAATACAGCGGTACCCCGGCATAAGAATTTAATGCGCTCCGGAGGCGTTCTTAAGAGTCCTTAAGGTGAAATTTTGTATCGTGAAACACACTTTCCCATAGGAAATAATGTAAATGCAGATAATGCGTTCCAGACTCCCAAAATATTACCAATATTACCAATTTCCAACACTATAATCATGTTTTTGCGTATAAAAACCATCAAAACATTATATATAAATAGACATTAATGCCCAATTAACCTTCATTTATGATTCCTCTTGGCACCAGCTGCTTTAAAAATCAAACTGAAAGTGGCTCTGTTTTCTTCTTGCTAACCTTCTTGGGACTCATGATGCTATATCTTTACTAAATCATGCACAAAATGCAAAACAAAAAAAAAAAAAAAGTAAACTCGCTTCACTTGGCTTTCCACTGACACAAACACGTTTTGAACGGCACCCAGACGTACACGCGACTTAGCGTCCGTTTCGGCTCGGTCTGGTCGCTCGCATTCTGTAAATGCTTCATATGCTGAGGCTAATTTTTTTTGCTAAATTTCAGTTCTTAAGGAGAAAATCCGTATGCCGTGGTACCGCTGCACACGTTTATGTTCTATAGAGGGGACAGGGTTCAGCTTGTGCTGGTGTTGTTGGTTTCCTGGTATTCATGAATATCCTTCACCAGTCAGTGCAAATGATATCACACTTCATCAGGGTTTATTATCCATGTGTCATGCGTTACGAATCACGCTTTAGCAACACATCAGTTATATTATGATGGTTATACCATGAGGTGCTGTTGGATAGACTGGGAATCTAACCCTAAGCTAAAGACTAACACTACGTGACCAATGTCTCAGCCTAACCACTATCAAACTGCTTCCTGGTTCTCAGCTTTATCTAATTATGTCTAATAATAATAGCGTGACCAAAATGATGAGCATTGCTTTGAGGGGAAATTATTCCAGACAACTCTCGTCCTTTCTGTCTCTGAGTCTTTAAAGCCCTGAAACACAGACATGGCTGTCAGCGGTAGTTTAGGACTAGCGTGGCTATGCTAAATTGCTCGCGGTGCATGAGTTTTTTCGAGTGCTTGACACTTGCGAGTGCATTATGAATCAAAGTTCCATCCAAATAGGACATTTACAAACGCAATTTGTAGCTGACGATGCACTGAATCTAATTAGCTGTTATTCAACAAAAAATTTTTATGATAATGGAGGATGTTGTAAACATATTAGTGGCTTAGTGGTTAGCACAGTTGCCTTGCACTTCCAGGTCCTGGGTTCGATTCCAGCGTCGATTCTCCATGTGTGCATGGAGTTTGCATGTTCTCCCCGTGCTTGGTGGGTTTAGTCCAGGTGCTCTGGTTTCCTCCCACAGTCCAAAGACATGCAGATTAGGCTCATTGGCGCTCCCAAATTGCCTGTAGTGTGTGAATGATGACCGGAGGGAATAAATACAATGGTCACCTTTGGCCTCCACAGTCCCTAGTTGGACTACAGAGGTTCCTATAGGATGGATAGATGGATGTAAACATGTTCCTGGACATTTTTTTTTTTTTCCTGAACATTTTTCAAATCCAGCAAAATTGTAGCTATAGTTAAATATAAGGGGAAAAAATCTTATACATTAATAAGTACTCAATAAACCAAATTACTGTCATCTACAGGCATGAAGAGTTATTTCCTTTCCAACAGGAAAGCAAGTATTCCTCGTGTGCAACTAAAACAGGAAGTGATCATCCATCATTCTCGACTGACGGTAGTGATGTAGTGTGTCAGGGCTTTATAGTCTCATATCTGATCGTGGTTTCAATCTGTTTTCTGGACGAAAAGAGCCTCCAGACACTCGAGGCAGCTGTTCTTTATCCGCTTGTGTCTTTGAGGTAGCTTTAAAAAAAACAAATTTTTTTTTTTAGATTTTTAAACGCTCTCAAGGAACTTCGAGGGATTCGATATTCACACTATCAAATCAAACGCATGAATCTTGGGGATGTGGGCTTGGTATAAATAACTGTGATGTATTATATATGTTGTAAAATGTACCTAAAACGTCTTTGAAGCAAACGTTAATTATATAGAGCTGAAAAGCAAGTATGCACTTTTTTAGAAAAAGAAAAATAATAATAACAATGATCGTTTGTTGGTTTTGGATGCTACTGTATCTTGAGGATCGTCTTAAGATCGTTTCTTCTTACGTGCTGCCCGGAGCGAGGGTGCAATGATCATTTCAAATGAGATAATCAGTATTTTTTGTATTGTTTTATCAAAAAAAACAAGGGAAGATAGTATTTTTTTAACTTAACTCGGCATACTTAAAGCAGCAAAACTTTCACCTGAACTCTTACTGATCTGCTAAAATCCACAAACCATAACTCGACAGACAGATAGCCAAATATCAGACAGGATTAAAAAAACATGGATGATTGTGTCTCGTATACTGTACGTTCATGTTGTGTATGTTTTCGCTGCATTTATCTGGTTCTCGGGTGTAAAATGTTCAGAATCTTATTTATTTGTTTGTTTATTTATTTGTTTGTTCGTTTATTTACATGCTCTGTTTAACTTTTACTGTAAGTGATTGTATGAATATGAATATTCGTTTACCTGAGCAACGTTAAACCTTTCACGCCTGTAGGGTTCGAGTTGAAAACGTCTGGAGTGACTGTTAAAGCATTAAAAGATTAGAGGTTTTAATCTTTATTAACGTTATAGGATTATTCAAGGTCTAGGAACAGTTTTAACCTTGACAAAACTCCACCTTTAAATGGGCTGAATTTCCTGTCGTTCCTGGTGTTTATTTACTTCCAGCTTATGTACGAGGGCTGTACCGCTGTAATGCTCTGTAGTGTTCTGTGCAAAAGTCTGCAAATAACTGCTGTAGATCTTCAAGAAAAAAGTATCTACATGAAAAAAACTATATAAAGCATTAAACAGTAATGAAATGAACAAAGTCAATAATTGGGGTGACGACCTTTTGCTTAAAGTAAAGTCTCGGGTACAGTGTGTGCAGTTTTATAAGGAAATGAGCTGCTTAGTTTTACTGAACATCCTGCAGAAGCAGACACTGTCCTACTGAGGACTTTATCGTACCTGCTTCTTTTTTCATGTAGCAAAACCCAGAAACTTTCTAGTCTTTTTTTCTCTTTTTGCCTAAGAAATGCTCTTTTACATAATATTCTGCTTCCTTTTTTTGACCTACAGATATTTTGCCGGTAAGATTATTAATAATATTATTAATATTATTATATAATATTATATGGCCCTGTAATATTATATATATAATATTATATTATATAACATAATATTTATTTTATAATAATTATTTATATATATATATATTTTTGTTTTTTTAATGTTAATGTTTGGAAATCAGAAATGTTTTTTTTTCTACTGACTTAATATTGAAGTCATAAAATAAACATGTATAACAAAATTTTTACTAAAAAAAAAAAACACAGGTGCCTAAGACTTTTGCACAGTACTATGGGTTATTCAAATTGCACATGTTGGTGGAGTAACTCATCCTTTATACAAAGGCACTACTCAACAAGGTCTCCATCACAAGCGATGCATTCCACTTTGGTCTCTTAGGGCGTTTTCTCATCAGCACCCCGGGATAATTTCCCAAGAACACTTGACCCCTAAGTTTGATCAGTGAGAACACAATCGTTCAGTGCTCGGGAACCGTTTCCTGAAAAAGGTGGTTTCAGGAACGATACAGTGTACTCGGGGCACGGATCGAATCCAACATGGAAGCAATCGTACCTAAGAATGGAAGTAGATCACACGTCATCAGTGCTGTAAGTCTCATACGAAACCTCTAATCTCAGTCTCAGACTTACACAACCATGGCTGATAAAGTACGAAGGCCCTTGAGAACGTTGGTCTTGACATTTTTCCTGAAATATCAATAATAACAGGCATAGCGAGAAAGTTAACTTTCTTGTGCTTTGTCTCTTCTTCTCTTGAGTTTAAAGGTGGTTCATAGACCAAGTAGTTGCATACTGCCACCTGCTGGAGCGTGTAAATAGGCAAGCGTGCCCGAGAATGGAGCACAAAGAGCAATGTAAACAATCATTCCTGAGCATGGTACGAATCGAGAAACGCTTTCTTACTGTGTGGTTCATCTTCAGTGCTGGTTTCCCCTTCTTTAAGTTTCTTCATTCGTCTATGCACATTGTTCTGGTCAGTAAACATCCTGTAGCGCAGTGGGAGACCATCATAGGGGTTTGTGTTTTCAAAGAGGATTCGAGAGTGGGGTTCAACAATGGCGCATCACATGTGATAAAGACTATGTTGAGTATTACCTTTGTGTAGGGGAAGAATTACTCTACCAACATGTATCTGAACCAACTATATAATTTATTAAAAAGGTTATGCTCATTTTGGCATTACTTCAGGTACGGCCATCAGACTTTTCCATATGCAGGACAAAAACAGACAGGTCAGATCCTGAAGCTTCATGAACTTCATAACATTCCCTATAGTTCACTTGGTGAAACGGCTGCTTTTATGTTACACTAGACGTTGTACATTCTTGAAAATCAACAATGCTGCAAAGTGAAGTGGTGAAAGTTTGAAATGAGTCAATGATCACGGGTGCATTTTTAATCTGGAGGAAAACATGCTTCATATCTAATCTGTAAACCAAGTATTACCTTTTTGTAATACTTATACTGAATAATACTTTATATACTCATAATAGATAGTTTGTTCAGTTTTACAGCAGGGGTGTCGAAAAATATGTCCAAAACTGAGCTGTGTTTTATATTAAAATCAGACCGTAACTGAATTTTAGATTTGAAAGAAAAAGAAAAAAAGGTCTTTCTGTAATTCCACTTAGAAAATAGTAGAGCAATAAACTGATTTCATTTTCAAGCCCAATGGACACTAATCACTGAGCGCGATATAATTTCGACACCCCTGGTTCAGAGCATTGTCTCGTGTTTTACCTCATCAGAAGACCCGAGGGTGGGACGTGGACAGCGTGTTTTTCAGTGTATCTTCTTCATGCAGAGAGATGTTCTGCGTTCGATGTTCTTCATGAACGCATGTAGCACTTTTATTTGATTTATTGTTTACTTATTTATTTCATTTTATTTATTGTAAACAAAGGTAAGGAATTGCATTAGTCTGTAAAGAAATGTAGAAGGAGGAAAAACACTTGATTACGGTACGAAACTCTGCTCTGTAGATAGATGAACTCTTGGCTTGCTTTCAGACTCCACTTCTTCTCCTGTCTTACTCTGATCTTACTCTGTAAAATAACTTGTTCGACTGATGTATTAAAACTTTCATGTTCATCTGTGAACTAATCCACTGCTACATGTCCTGTTCTCGCTCTGCTTTTTCTCTCCTTTTTTCCTGATAAAAAAAATAATAAAGGAAAGACATGAGTGAACTGCTGACCTGTTCTCCTGCTTCGTGCCTTTTGTTTGTCTGTCTTTTTTCACTTTATGCTCACTAACACAGTACAGCTTTTACAGTGTGTATATAAATAACTTCATTCCTTTTTCTTATGCTTTCATTATAAATAACACAGGTGTGAAAACGCTTCGCAGATCATCTTTAATTGTGTTTTAACACTTTCACTAACGGAAACCAAGTGGAATTAATAAGCTAGTTAGTGTTATCATCTGACATACAGTACTGTGCAAAAGTCTTGCCCCTTCCCCCATTTCTTCATATTTGATTAATTTAAATGGAAGAAATGAGAACAAATGTTTTACTGCGACAGGCCTCAAAGTGCCAGAAGATACGATTGAAAAGCTGAATGTTTATCCCACAACATCAGCAGCATCCTCATTTTCCTTCTCGTCTGTTCCAGCCACTCAGCATTTAGCATCAGCAGTATATTAATAACCGGCCTGATCATCATTCATCATCTGCACCTGCACATCTTATGCACAAATTATCTTTATGCTTGAATGATCCGTAGGTCACTGTGTGGCTTTAGAAACAAAAAAAGCATTCCTCTGAAACCGCTCAGGTACAGGGACTGAAAATTAGAGACAAAAACATGGCAAAAAAACAAGAGCCAAAAAGCGTCCTCTAGAAACCCTGGAGAAGCCACATTGTTGACACAGAGTTAGAGAATAATTAAATTTACAGAAGCCGGGGAATTTCAAATCTGTAATTTTAAATCACTTACGAATACGTGATTTGAAAATATTGTTTTGAAAATGCTTTCAAAGGATTTATTACAGAAATGTTTTGTAAGCTTTAAGGACTATATGAGGGTCAGACTATTAATTTACATTTACATTACAGCATTTGGCAGACGCCCTTACCCAGAACGACTTACATTTTTATCTCTTTATTCGTCTGAGCAGTTGAGGGTTAAGGGCCTTGCTCAAGGGCCCAACACTGGCAACTTGGTAGTGATGGGGTTTGAACCTGGGACCTTCAGATCATTCCTTATGACTACATTAAAAATACAAGAAATTCTGACTCTTCTGAAGCAAAAAAAATGAAGAAACGATGTGGGCTCACAATACTGTATGCTAGTGTTTTTATAATAAAATCAAATAATTGTTTGATATTACTACGGTTGTTAACACACCACAGCTTCATATAGGATACATTTGAAGCCAACTTCATTTCATTTTATAATAAGTCTATACTTGCCTACTTTTATCATATATGACACACAAAGCAGTAATATATCAATACAGTATTCATATTAAAGGACACGTTTAGCTGTTCTACATTCACAAATACTGCTGTTCTCCATCTCATAATTATTTCAGCAGATGTGTTGATTTCTTGCGTGTGTCTTAAACATGCGGACGTCTTTCCCTCCGCTTCTAGGCGACACCACGTATCTGGACATCTTCCGCGAGTTTTCCCACATGGCGTCTCACAACCCTGAGAAGCTCAAGCGCAGGAGCATTCACTTTCGCCACTCCTTCAGGTAACTCCCATGATGCCCTGCTCTCTGACATTCTCCCAGCAGAAAACCAAAGGTGGGATGAGCGTTAGCATTTAGGTGAAAAGTTGGAACAATCTTGTTTTTTGAGAGTTAAAATCACTTTGATAAAATGACGTTGATATAATGTTGCCTATGCAGCCTCAAAACGACGAAATTGTAGCAACTGTTTGGAGCATTTATGCCGATTAATCAAATGTTCGTGTCCTATTGCCAGATCATTTTGCTTCTTTCAAGGAATAAATTCCTAAATATTTGTAAAGCTCTCTCCCAGAAAAAGATGACATTTTTACTTGCAATTTTAGTAACATTTAACTTCAGTTTAATCAGTTTAAAAATCTTATATGTTGCAATCTTATTTTAAGATAGTGTAGATTCAGGAATATTGCACTTAGTAAGATATAATTTTTTGCAGTGTAGAATTCTATTCTGAGTTCGTGACAGACCAAACAGCTCCCCACGTACAGCGTGTGTACCTCATGTCACGCATCGCCTAGTTTTGTAATGTAACCTTCTAACTTTCAAAATCAACCTAATACTAACATTGTCTCAACATTTTCACAACCAAAAATTCAAGGGTGTGCCAGAATTCTACTCACTGTCTAGTCACTGTGGTTTAAAATGACTGATTTGCTCAAATATAAGCGATAAACCCTGGTGCAAACTGAGATCGTTTTTCATGTTTCTTTTCATCCAGAGTTTGATGGACGGGATGTAGGCGTGGACCTTCACACGGAATCTGCACAGGCTGGAGCTATAAAGCAACAGTGTTGACACGGACTTAGAGAATAACTGAATTTACAGAACCCAGAAAAAATTCAGATTTGTAACTTAAAATCAATTACGAATATGTTAATTTGAAAATGTTGTTTTGGAAATGCTTATGCAAAGGATTTATTACAGAAATGTTTTGTAAGCTTTAAGGACTTTATGAGGGTCAGCTGGACTTATCCTCCTTTTTTTTACCTACGTTATTTTAATAATTTTTTTTTTTTTGGGGGGGGGGGGAGGGTATCTTGTATTTTAATACTGTTTAGACATTCAGAAAATAGTGACTAAATCTTGCATCGCTACAGGTATTGTACAGGATAGGATTTCTACAATAGGTCATGGCTGCATATAAATACAAAAAAATGAAGGAATGTCAGTTTTTGCTTTTGTTTTAATGCATTTATTATCTTCATCCGCTTCTTTTATTCAAAACAATCCCAGTTCACACTATAATGTATTTGGGACTGTAGGTAAAACGTCTTCAGCTCCTTTCCAGTTGTGTCAGGTTTGTAGCGTGATGTTCAGTGATGACTATGCTGGTGTAGTCCTACATTTGTCCTGCTCTTTATTCTGTACAGTTACCATATAGGATTGCAAACTCAAAGGCAGATGGTGTACGTGTATAGTACTTTTTAGATGCAAAATGCTAATATATCATGAGAATTGTGGTATTTTGTAACAAAAAATTAAAGCTAAAATCAATCTCTGCGTGTATTTTTTGTGGTTGGCATCTATATAACAGCTTAATGTAAGGGTTTACTATAGCAGGATTGTCAACTAGTAATAATGGCATGGGAGTGCCAATAGGGAAGTGCCAAAATGTGGCTCCTAAAGTGAATCAACCCCCATAGAAATGTCCAACTTTACAACAGAAATAAACATGTTTACAACCTGGTACCAAATAAATTAAACGTTTTTGGTGTCCATTGCTAGATTTTACATTTTATGAGAACTGTACATGGGTGAATTTTTATGTAACTCATTAGTTAAAAATATATTAAGCCATAAAATCATACATAATTGGGGCCATGGCTGATTTAAGTTTTAAAGCTGCATTGCAGGTGTGAAACCGCTAGATGTTTAGCTAACCAGCTAACTACAGTAGAATCATTGTACTTTAAATTGCCACATTAAAAAGTAGGAGTTGACACAGGACAATACTGTATGTAGTGTATGGATGACGGATCACAATCAAATGCAATGTAACGTTAGCATAAAAATTGACACGACCGCATTAGCATTTTAGCTAAAGCTTAGCTAGCTAACGTGCGGTAACTGAGGCATGTTGCTGGAACAAAACTGGAGACACCCTGAGGAAACCCACATGAATACTGGGAGAATGGAGATGGAGAACTCCACACAGGTTCTAACCTGAGCTCCAGATCGAACCAAGGAAGTGAAGCATCAACACTTTACACTTCAACACGACACCACGCAGTTGATTTAGTTTACCCTTTAGCTAGATCGTTGTGTGGTGACTTTTTTTCTTTTTGGCCAGCCAGTGTTATGTATGTATACAAAAGAGGTGTCAACAAAGTGTTAAATACTAGTGTTTGTACCCATTGTTGCAGGAAAAAGTTTGTAGAAATAGTTAAAAGGTTAAAGATAAAAATAAATTGATCAGCTGTGGGATGTATTAGGCAGCAAGTGAACATTTTCCCCTGAAGTTGATGTTGGTAGCAGAAAGAAAATGGGCAAATGTAAGGATTTGAGTGACTTTGACAAGCCAAATTGATGAAAAGGTAAATGCTGGTTGTGAGAAAAATGTATCAGAACACACAGGTCATTACTGTCTTGGTAGCAAATGGCAGGACCTACTCAACATTAGTCAGGTGGTCATAATGTAATGGCTGATCGGTGTACGTTCAGACGCTTAGTGGTCTTTCTCTGCGTCGGGCTACTGGGACCGCACAGGACGCTGATTGGTCACGTCGTTGGTGATGCCATTGGATGCGTCACAATCAAGGGAACGAATCAGCCGTCGAAGCGAGGCTTCGTTTGGACCCGCCCCCTCCCGGAGCTTCCGAGTTAAACGCTAGCAACACTAGCACGACTACTTTAAACCGCATTAATGTTTACTTTCAGGGTTTCTTTTCACTTTGTGTTTTCGTTCGGAGTTAAAATTAGTTCTTGTGTTTGATTTTTTGTTTCATTTTAGTTCCGGTTGAGTTTATAGGGAAAGGTGTGAAAGAGGTAAGACGCTGTTAGCATAATGCTAGCTGTGTGTGTGTCCTTTATACGCACCGGGTTTAGTATCTTAAGTGACAGTGACGATTACTTCATGTTTTTAAGTTAATTTATGTCACTGGCAGCTTATGATATTATTATTATTATTATTATTATTAATAATAATAATTGAATTACGCACTAGATTTACTCTCTCTCTGCGCGTGCCAACTCAAATATAATAGTGTCTCTTTAAGGCAAACCTTCATCCTGAAAAACATTATACACTTTTATACTGTAATAGTTCCTGCTGTGTATAGTAATTATTTTATTGATTTGTTGACTGATATTGTATTTTCATTAGTCCTGTTAGAAGCTCTCAGGTGTACCCCACTGACGTCACAGGGGGACCCCAGGGCATTAACCCCCAGTGCAGTTGCAGAAAAACGATAGAGAATGATCGAGTGTTGCTGTTCGAGGCTAAAGAAGAGAAGCTAGATTCTCCAGTTTTTCCCAAACTCACAAATCGTACTGGGAAAGAGTGAAGGCATCTGCGAAAACACTGGAATTTAAATCCCAGAATGCACTGAAGTGGATGAAGTTAGGGGTCAAATCTCACTGTATGAGTCCTATAAGGTCGTTTTTCACAGGATCGTTACTAGGGCTGTAGCTATCGAATATTTTAGTAATCGAGTATTCTACCAAAAATATAATCAATTAATCGAGTAATTGGATAAAATGTACTTTTGCTTAATTAAACAGCAATGTAAAATATATAAGAGAAACAAAGATT
>JAQMYJ010000015.1:22222582-22235498 GCA_030014305.1 Clarias laeviceps | reverse complement strand
AGCTTCGAGGCAGAAGATTTTGCCTCGATCATTTTTTGTAATCGAATTACTCGAGTTACTCGAGGAATTGTTTCAGCACTAGTGATTAGCAATACTATAATCTTCTGTCATGACAAATAATATTGCAGTACTCATTTCTCAAAGTTTTGCAGAGCTTGTTACTCTGTCAGTCTGTTCTGATATTCCTTTAAGCTGTGCGTTTGATTCTCTGGAGATTGCTTTGTCTCCCTGACACCTTTGGATTGCTGTCCAGGACTGTGTCTGTGTTTCGTTTTAATTCTTATTTTTTTTTCTACTTTAGCTATGGCCTCCCAGCTCCAGGCGTTCTCTTCCCCTTCGGTTTCCTCCAGCGGCATTTCACGCTCCAAGAAGCTCAAGCTGGAGAAGCCTGCATGGGACGGAGAGAACCGTTACGGTCTGCAGAGCCCGGGTCAAGCCAGCGCGTCCTCACCCTCAGCTTCAGATTTCAACTCCAACTATGGCTCGAGCGGTCACGGGTTTCCTTCCTCGAACCCGGCACGCGAGCACACTGTCGTACGAGCTGCCGACAGCACCGGCAGCGTCCCGGGCCCGTCGTCCTCGTCTTCGTCCTCGTCCTCTTCCTCCTCGTCGACATCAAGCCACCGGGGCAAAAACGGTTACCAAAAGCAGAGCGGCGTGAAGAGGAAAAGCGAGGAGGTGGAGAGCAGCGATAGCGTGCAGATCCTGGAAGAGCTCTCGGCCCCCGTTCTGTCCAACCGGGCCGGCGGAGCAGGAGGAGGCACCACCACGGCGCAGTCCATCACTCACTCCACCTCTACAGCCAAGAGCAGCAACTCGCACAGCGAGGGCGACTACCAGCTGGTGCAGCACGAGATCCTGTGCTCCGTCTCCAACAGTTACGAGGTGCTGGAGTTCCTCGGTCGCGGAACCTTCGGCCAGGTCGCTAAGTGCTGGAAGCGCGGCACCAACGAGATCGTGGCCATCAAGATTCTCAAAAACCATCCGTCTTATGCACGACAGGGTCAAATCGAGGTAAAGAGTCCTGGTTTAGTTTCAGAGTAAATTATTATCAGGCTGTGAAAGAGTTTTCGTTTCTTTGTTTTTATAATTTAATTCCATCACTTTCTCCGTAGGTGGGTATCTTGAGTCGCCTGAGCACCGAGAACGCTGACGAGTTCAATTTTGTGCGCTCCTACGAGTGCTTTCAGCACAAGAACCACACATGCCTGGTGTTTGAGATGCTGGAGCAAAACCTGTACGACTTCCTAAAGCACAGCAAGTTCAGCCCCCTGATGCTGAAGTGCATCCGGCCCGTGCTGCAGCAGGTGGCCACCGCGCTCATGAAGCTCAAGAGCCTGGGGCTGATCCACGCCGACCTCAAACCCGAGAACATCATGCTGGTGGACCCCATCAGGCAGCCATACAGGGTCAAGGTCATCGACTTCGGCTCAGCCAGTCACGTCTCGAAGGCCGTGTGTTCCACCTACCTGCAGTCCAGATACTACCGGTGAGTGACCCGAACACACACACAGACACACACACAGACACACACACACACACAGACACACACACAGACACGCACAGAGTATGTGCTTACAGCAAAAAAAACAAAAAAAAAAAACATAATTTTAATTCTGCTGCTAAAAAAAAAGTTCAATTTCATTTTGGGAATTCCAACATACAGTTCTGTGAAAAAGTATGTGCCCCTGTGGCAGAGATTTTTATCTTCCACTTGTTAATGCAAACAAACACTGTATCTCTAGTCAAAAAGAACCAAAGAACGACTCAGGACTCCGCAGATCTGGATGAAGTAAGCAGGATTTATTGCAACAATAAAGCCCAAGTGAGCCGGACTTGTAATGCTAAGGTGTAAATCCAAGCATTATCAAGAGTAGACTGTCTGACAGTTACATGCAGGCTCATTTTATACTTTTTTCAAGGGGAGGGATGCACATCGTCCCCTCCTCTGTACTTCTTTTTCCATTCCTTACTAAAGTTTTAGCCCATTATAATCTAACTTTTTTTCCAATAAATTCACGGATTATGTTTAAGTTTTTTCTACCATATTATGTTTCATCATATACCTCGTCATCTGACTCCCTATGTCATCCGTACCAAGTGATTATATTTTTCACATTATAATAAATTTTTCTTGCAAGTTACTTTCCATTATCTTTACACTTCTCTTATATATATAAAATATTAGGGTGGAGCTTAATTTTACTGCCAGACCTTTTGAATCAAGAAATCACTTGAATGAATAGAACATGTCTGACTACCAACTTGAAATAATTGTTTTTTTCCGCAGAGCCCCTGAGATCATCCTGGGTCTGCCGTTTTGCGAGGCCATCGATATGTGGTCTCTGGGCTGCGTCATCGCTGAACTCTTCCTCGGCTGGCCACTTTATCCCGGAGCATCTGAATACGATCAGGTCAGCGCACGGCACAGGGTTTAGTGCTGTATGTATTAGACATGTGCTTTTTGTCTAAATTTTAAAGATTAAAATATCAGCAAATAGAGTGGTTTCTTTATTGTTGTGGAATCTACAATAATTTTCCCGCTGTGGTTGGTAGTTTTTTTATTTATGTTTTTTATTTGATTGATGTAGTTTAAAACATTCTCATAGCTTTTATATCAATATTGTATCAAACATGAATAAAAAAAAGGAACTGGTGCATGTGGGGGCGGAGCTTACCAGTCACATCATAATTACACAGTTTAATATATTAATTCTCTCAAACATGAAGCCGAATAAATAAATATACGTTTCTCGTGCTGTTCTGCTGCAGATCCGTTACATCTCCCAGACACAAGGTTTACCAGCGGAGTACCTCCTGAGCGCGGGAACAAAGACCAGCCGATTCTTCCACAGAGGACCAGACGCCAGCTACCCCCTGTGGAGACTCAAGGTCTTTTACTCACCACTGTTTGTCTTGTAGCGAACGCGCAATGGAATTTAATCCTAAATCCTCTAACGATGCTTTATTTCAGACCCCGGCAGAGCACGAGTCAGAGCTTGGCGTCAAGTCTAAAGAGGCTCGGAAATATATCTTCAACTGTCTCGATGACATGATGCAGGTAATTATGGGATTTTTACAAAAAACATTTGCGCTTTAATCGTTTTAGAACAGCGTAAACTGATTTGCCGCGGTTTGCTATGTCGAAGGTGAAGCTGCGCTCTGTAGTGATGCAAACCACGACAAACATTTCTATCTCTCTCCTGCAGGTTAATATGACTAATCTGGAAGGCACAGACATTTTGGCGGAGAAGGCCGACAGGCGGGAGTTTATTGACCTGCTAAAGAAGATGCTCGCTCTTGACGCAGATAAAAGGATCACGCCGATGAAGACCCTCAACCACCCATTTGTCACAATGACTCATCTCCTGCACTTTCCCCACAGCGCGCAGTAAGCCGCTCCTGCCACGCCACATTTTAACTTAATAATAATAATAATATGTAGAACATGAAGGTGTTATTTAGGGGTAAAAACCTGATATGTGCCAAAAAAGAATTTATAAAAGTTACGCCTGAACCATTGGATGTCACTTTTTGTAGTTTTTTTTTTTTGTGTGTTTTCTCCCCCTAATTTCTCTTTCTCTGCTCAGTGTAAAGTCATGTTTCCAAAACATGGAGATCTGTAAGCGTCGATGCACCGCCTTCGACAACAACAAGAACCTCTTTAGCAGCAACAGCGGCCCGAGCGCAGCCACCAACCTCACGGTGACCTTCAGCAGTCAGCTCAGTCAGCACAGTCAGGTGGGCACACAAGCTCTTTAACACAAAATGTGCTGAATGTTCTATGCTTCATCAGATACAACCTTAATGTAGTGCTCAAGCATTGTTTTTTTCTTTTTTTCTTTTTCTTTCTATTCTTGTCTGTATGCATGTATATGTATCTGTACTAGGACTGAGGATTGGGTCACAAGGTCCTCACAATCCGTTCACAGCATGCTGTACATAAGAGACACTGGCTCTTTTTTCAGTTTAGTGAATACAATAATATGATATTTACCCAAAACAGAACTATTTTTGTAGAACTATTTACCATGTTTATTGTAAAATGGAAGATATTATAACAGAGTGTATATACACACAATCAGTAATAGTTACAATATCTTAAATTTTTCAAAATAGTTAAAATATCTTAAATTTTACAATAAATATAATAGTTACAATATCCTAAATTTTACATTATAATTACAATATAGTTACAATATCTTAAATTTTACATTATAATTACAATATAGTTACAATATCTTAAATTTTACAATATAGTTACAATATACAGTGGAACCTTGGATTACGATAAATAATTCGTTCCGGAAGTGGGCACGCATTCCAAAACACTCGTAAACCAAATTTAATTTTCCCATAAGAAATAATGGAAACTCAAATTATTCATTCCACAGCCCAAAAAAATAACACACATAAGAGAGGCTGAGGGAGAAAATGGATTTTTAACCTTCTAATGAGACTCTTACACAGTAAACCCTTCTTATTTTAGTTTCACATAAACACACATTAACAGAGAAAGACTGTTTTGTCGGACAAATTAGCAAGAAACATCGCTAATGACACTCGTGTGAGCGCTTAATAACGGAATCACTGCTGTAAAGTAAAAATAAAACAAATTAACGTGCACTTTACCTTTGAAAAGAATCGCGACAGAGCAGTGTTTCTGTGTAGAGCAGAGTGTGTGTGTGTTTGTGTGCACACACTGACAGCGCGAGAGAGTGTGTGTGACCCGGCACGGTATCACATTACGTGCACGCACACACATAACAGGCTGAAACAGCGTGGGAGAGAGAAAATGGATTTTTAACCTTCTAATGAGACTTTCTTTTGCTTTACACGCGAACACACGTGTCTTATAAGAAGCTGTACACACGCGCTTACAGACACAAAATAAAATATGTTTTACACACACACACACACACACACACACACACGGTCACAGTGTTAAAGTAAACAGTACACGCGTGCACGGATGTTGATGATACCAGTAAGAGACGAGCACTAAGACCCAGCAGGGGAGACGATTACCCACAATTCCGCAGCACAAGAGAGAGAAAAACCCGTTGGTTCAGTTGTGATCACGCTCGGCGTCAATACAAGAAGCGCATGCGTGATACATGATACTCGGTGCTTGTAAACCAAGACTTGTTAGTTTTCCAAGTCAAAATTTATTAAAAATCTTTGCTCGTCTCGCGGAACACTTGTAAACCGCGTTACTCGGAATCCGAGGTTTCACTGTAGTCTTAAATTTTTACAATAGAATTACAATATAGTTACAATTTTTTTTATTTTACAATAGAATTACAATAGTTATCATATTTTACATTTTACACTATAATTACAATAGTTAAAATATTTTACATTTTACAATAGTTAGAATATCCAAAATTTTACAATATAGTTATAATAGTTACAATATCTTAAATTTTACAATAAAAACAATAGTTGCAATATCTTTAATTTCAATTCAATTTTATTTGTATAGCGCTTTTAACAGTTGACATTGTCGCAACACAGCTTTACACAATCAAAAGAATCAGTTAAGTTTGTACATTTTACAGTATAGTTACAATTTCTTGAATATCTTGGAACACCTTTTTAAACTGTGCACCATTATATTACCTAATGCAATTTGACTAAAAGTGTAATTATTGTATAGATATATTATTTTTTTGCATTTTGTATTTATTCACTGTGCTGTTCCTGCTTTGTTTGTTCACATTTTTTTTTGCTGCTGTAGTGTAGAAGTTTCCCCACTGTCGGATGAACAATGGTGTATCTAATCTAATCTTATTTTCTTTTATCACTGTTATCTTTTTAATCACTGTTATCACTGTTCTTTTATAATTTTCGGGTCACTGTGCTAGAGAACCAAAAAAATCTATATTGATTTCTAACAATCAGTTCACCTTCCTTTTCCAGGTGCCACACCCATAACCGTCTCTCCTTTTGTCTTTCAGCAGATGGCACCCTCTGGTGGCCAGTCTCTGTCTCTGAGCAGCAACGTTCCTCTGCTCAACTACCAGCCGGGTCTTTACCAGCAGGCCACCATCAACATCCCGGGTCTGACACAGCAGAGCGTCCCGCTGCAGACCAGACACACACAGCTGTGCACTCAGACTGAACCCTTCCAACAGACCCTGATCGTCTGTCCACCCACTATACAAGGTCTCACTACTACTACTTCTACACACACACACACACACACACACCTTCCTTCCACAGCTGATTGGAAGATGAATTTGATCACCGATTGAAACTTATTACTGGTTGTTGTGTGTTCAGTTTGGTGAGGAATGAATTGCTGTAAATTCAGGCTCTTTACTCCAGCAGGGCTTCAGCCTTCCGGTAAGCACTCGGGATATCCGGTGCGGATGGACAATTCTGTCCCCATGGTCCCCCAGAACCAATCCGCTCAGTCCCTGCACATCCAGCCCAGCATGCTGACGCAGGTAGCACTTCAGTGTGTGTGTGTGTGTGTGTGTGTGTGTGTGTGTGCATTGTAAGAGAGAATGCTGTCCCTGTCTGTTTCTGTCGTCCAGTCTGTCTTTTCTTTGCATTCAACATATTTGAACGAGGTGAAAAAAAAACAGCGTGTGTATGTGTGTGTGATTTTATTTTTAAGTAACTGGCATTATTGTGTGGATTTATTTATAGTCTTCAGTACTAATGAAGCTTTTAAAAATATAAATTTGGTTTTAATGTGTAATATTTTTACTTTTCGTCACATGCACTATTTTTATATAATTAGTTTTTACACAGGTAAGTGGGGTGAAGTTTAGCTTTTACAGGTGATGCTGCTTGTTACTTTGGTTTTGAAATACAGTTTGTAATGTAGTTTGTCATCACTCTAGACATCTGTGTTCCACTTCAACAAATACCGAGTTACTGTAGAAACTGATTTTTTTCCAAAATTGTCGTCTGTACCCAATACTACACACACACACACACCTCCTGAGAAAAACACTTGAACGTGTGCTTGCAACAGTCTCAGGCGTCTGAGCTGCCACGGAGTCCTAACCCCTTTGTGTCCGTGCTGTCTCTACTGGAAGCCAATTAGAAGGAAAATGTGTGATTTACAGCCAGCACAAAGCCTCATTCATATCAGTATCATGATTGTAGTTTTCTATAAATAAATCCACAATCACACAGTTTACGTCCCCAGATGTGTCTCATCACCAGCTCACTTTTTTATTTATTTTTTTATTTTTTATTCCGAGCCATCAGGATACAAGAGTTTAATTCCCGCGGGAGATCATTTCGTTACAGAGAAACGAGCACCGGCGCTTTCGTCCTTAATTGTCAGTACTACAGACATTCACGACCGCATAAATTTTAATGAATTAATAATTATTTCTCCCCAAGTCCGCTCTCTTTTATGGATCATCTCTGCACGTGTGAATTCTCACAATGGTGTGTGAGGAAAGCGATGTGGCGATTCAAACACACACACGCACACACACACACACACACACACACACACTCACTCCTCTGCCCCATACAGTGTGTTCTAACCTCCTCCAAACAACCCCTCCTCCTCCTCCTCCTCCTTCCTCACACCCTGTCCTCCGTCCCCCAATGCAGGGCTCCTGCACACCGCTGATGGTAGCTGCACAGAGCCTAGTTGGGAATCGAACTCAGACCCTGGAGGTGCACGGCGACAGTGCTAACCACTAAGCCTTTGTGTAAACCCGTTTAGAAGAAAAGATCACATGGGTGTGATTGTCAGGTGTCCATATACTTTTGTATATACACACCAATCAGCCGTAACATTATGACTACGCCCCCTAATTTTAAGTAGGCCCAAATTTTGCCGCCAAAACAGCTCTGACTCAACAAGGTTCCCTAGACCTCTCCAGAGGTGCCGTCATATCTGGCGCGAAGCCATCAGTAGCAGATCCATTAAACTGTGAGGTGGGGCTCACATGGATCGGACTTGTTTTCCATCACAACCCACAGATGCTCGACTGTATTGAGATCTGGAGAATTTAGAAGCAGAATCGGCGCCTTAAACTCGTTGTCGTGATCTTCAAACCATCCTTGAAACATTTTTCTGTAGTTCGTCAGGGCACTGAAAACCATTCCCCGTTTACCTGAAACCTTGGCTGCCCCTGACTTGACGAGTCTTATCGGACAAAGACGAAATTCATATAACAACTACGCAGCTTTGAGCGAATAATGGACAGTGGCATCATGGTAACGCTGACTGATCTACAAGTCTGGAAAGAAATGAAAGGAGAAAATAAATGTTTTATTTTTCATTTTCAGCTAAAAGGTTCTTTTGAGCCTCCCTGTCCACATAGCTGTATGTCCTCACCTCTGTGCCTCTCACTTTGGTGGGGATGTTTCAAAAGCAAAATATTTTAAATATTTTAATCTAAAACCTGATCATGAATCTTCTCTCACTTTGTCTTCGGATCAATTTTGAGTGTTGGAGAGGGAAAGAAATTTGTCATTATTTTACTTTAGTTTGATTCTGTTTTTTATTTTTTGTTAATGAAGGCATTTTTTTTGTTCTCCGTTTTACAACTTTACAACTGACTCAAATAGCTCTCTATATTGCATGTGCTTGTCAGACATCCCAACTTTTTAAAGAATTTAATCATTTACGAGCTCATCTAAAACCTGAGTAACGATTGCTCGCTTCTGTGTGTGTTGTGTGTTTTTAGCAGGGCTGGCCCGCAGGCACACAGCAGATCCTCATCCCGTCGGCATGGCAACAGATGCCAGGCATGGCCATCCCTGGAACCAGTCAGCCTGTCCTTGCTGAATCTCCTATGGGCTCTATGTTGGCTGACGGTTCAAGTCAGTCCGGTGCCAACTGGAGGTCAGCGCCGTTCCCCCAAAACCAATACACACTGTTGTACACTTACTGTATACTCGTACCTTAGTGTGTTTAGCATGTGCAGTTTCATTCTTCTGCCATTGTGATTCTCCATCAGGGGGCGACACGGTGGCCAGTGTGATGTCACACAGCAGGACGCTGCGCAGGGATGCCACGTGACCTCGCAGACTCTCAACACAGGAGCGGGCAACGTTCGGGCACAGCAGGGCGGGGTCAAGAGGTCAAAGGGTCGACATGCAGAAAATAGAGCTAGGTAACGTCTCGTATCTTTCCATTTATAGGAGTCACTGTTTTTCAGTAGTTTGAGGTCAAATTGCATACGATGGATTACAGTTGACCCCCGAAATTATAAAACTATAAAATAAACAATATAAATGGCTATTTTTATAGTTTAAACCTGAAATATGTTCCCCAAACACTTAAATTTAATTTCAAACTCAGCTTAATATATCTACCATATATATATATATAATCTTTGGTATAAGTCAGTTCTCTCTACAAGACAAAAAATTTTACACAGTATTATATTCTATATGGAAATTTAGCTGAATTTACATTAATATTTATGTGTTGTAAAATGAGTGAATTATATTGTTCTTTATAGTTTAGCGTTAAAACGCGAGAAAATTTATATATATTTTATATATATTTTATATATATACACAAAAATAAGGGTTCTAAGGAAAACTCCGGGGGTCGACTGTATTCCCCTATATATGTAGTGAGAATATATATTATATACTGAGTAGAGATTTGGGATTAGAAAGGAAAGATCTGGAAAATCGATGTTATCACAGCTCATTAATGTTCAGATACGTACCGTACAGAGTGTGTTAAATCCTCGTGTGTGTCTCTGCAGGCCCACGTCCTCTGCACTACACACCAGCGGTGACCCGTCACAGCCGATTATCATTTCGGACACGCCCAGCCCAGCCGTCAGCATCATCACCATTCCTAGTGACACCGAGGATGAAGACGACACCAAAATTCCGCCCACAAGGTGATTGGCATGTAATGATCCGCCTCATGACGGTGGTTCATTCTGTAGCGTTTTTTCTCTTCCAGCTCAAGTCGATACCCTCAAACGAGTCTCAAGTACAACGTACGAATCACATTAAATCCCAAACGTCAGTACGAGCGAAGTAACACTGGTCAGTTTCTTAGGAGCGCTGAAGGACAAAAGTTATACAGGTCGAACATTTATTTAGAAACAATACAGTTGCACCTGCTAGCAGCTCACAGACCATGAGGTAGTTTTAAAAATTTATTTTTAAGCAATTTTTTTGTCGTAGACATTTAGTATGAAATGGACGTTAAGATATAATTCTGCAATCAGAAAAAAATAATAATACAAAGCTGCTGTTAATGTTCTTTAATTATTGTTTTATTTATTATATTTTAAAATAAATATGTAAGATATTTTAGACAAATCCAGGAAAACCAGTATAACTGTTTCGGGGTGCTAAATCCTAATCCTGTAGACGGACTTAGTTCTCATTAAAAATACAATTTTGCGATCCTGCACCCAAACAGCAGAATTTCTGCGAGAGCTGCAGAAAAATCCACCTCAGCAGCAGTTAACCTGATTTCACATCTCATTAAAGCCGGCATTATCGATGGGCGTGTCCTCCTCTGTGCCCACTGTTTCCTCCTCTCCCACCTCGAAAGCTGAGCGGAAAATCCGGTGCGTAAGCTACCCTGACACGCCTTGTGCCTGCGTGCCACTTCTAAGTGGAATCTTATTGACTGGAAATCTTATTGACTGGAGCCTGAAAAGATGATTCGAGGCATCTTTAGAGAAAGACCCTTATGTGTCATTCTTTCGCCAAAAAAAAAAAAAAAAAAAAAAAAAAATGCTGATTATCAAATCTGTCTGACTAACAATCTAACAAACTGCCTTGCAATTTTCTCTCAGCTGCAGCGTGAACCAGCGCGCGAACGTCATCAGCTGCGTGACGGTCCACGACTCTCAGGACTCGGACTCGTCCACCTGCAGCCCCCTCAGTCCTAAACGTTTGCCCAACTTTGCGGAGAGCAGCGGACAAGCCTCCAAGTCTTTGGCTGTGGTCATGCCCTCACTGAAGACTCAGCCCTGGGACGGACCGACCAACGGTACGTCATCACTCCACAGTAATCCTGATAAATATGTCTTAGTCTTCTTCATGTTCTTATGGGTTTTTTTCTTCCCCCTTTAAATGTGTTTGTTTTAGAGCAAAACAGCACGACATCCGGAAAATCGAAGAAGACGTCAGCGGTGCAGTCGTCCCACTCAGGATTGTCCAGCAGCGAGCGGCATCAGAGGACAGTGACCACCAAGTCCCAGCCTCTCAACCTGAGTCAGGTAGAGACGCCTCCTGCCCCAGACTAAGCCTTCTCTCTGAGAAAAAGTATTTGCCCCTCCCTGATTTTTTTTTTTAAATCACTTTTTTGCATATTTGTCACACTTATAATATTATACAAAGATACTAAAAGTAAATATAAAATGTTGGTTATAAATGATGATTTCATTTCTTAAGGGGGAAAAGTGAACATATGAAAAAAGTAATCACTCCCTTGGCGGCAACAACCGCATTCAAGTGTGCAGAAATTTTGGCCCACTTTTTTTATTTATTTATTTTTTTTTTTTTGCATAATTGATTTAATTCAGTCACACTGGAGAGTTTTCGATCATTATACAGAGCCTCAGCATCTCAACTGCATTTAAGATTGACTTTTTTCAGCTATTTTATTAAATTTTTTTCAATTCCTCCCCGTCACTAGGGGGCTCTCAAATTAAGGCTACTACTACCATTCAGTTAGGGAGTGCTGAAGACTATCACACGTGTTTCCTCCAAACCACATCTTTTTCGAACTGCTCATTCATGCAAACACTCGCTTGCGTGACGCACTCGGAGAACAGCGCTATCCGCCCCTTCCGCTTGCGTGAGCTCACAGCTCAGCCAATCACCCAGTCAGATTTTTCTATCACTTTCTACAGCATAACCTGAGAATCGAACCAGCGATCTCCAGATGATAGGATGAGCGCTTTACCACTGTGCCATTTTGGGGGCCATTAATTTCATTTTTTCACGTAGTTCGCCTATTGTTTCACACAAGTTTAGACCTAGTTAGGGTTGGACAGCTTTTTCCCCCTTAATAAATTAAATCTTTATTTAACTTAAGATCTCAGTGGTAAGATTCTCGCCTGCCATGCGTAAGGCCCGGGTTCGATTCCCAGCCACTGGATGCAGTGGACGTCCCGGATAAAATGAGAGGGTGACCTCAGGAAGGACATCCAGTGTAAAACCTGAGCCAAGTTGTTGTGCGGATCGGATGGTCTGTTGTGGTGACACCTTGACAAGAACAGCTGAAAGACTAACAACATAACATCATTTAAAAACTGCGTTTTGTATTTACGGTTTATTACGGTAATCTCAACTGTATACAGTGGAACCTGTATGGCCATCCCTGGGCTCACATATTGGGGGCTTCCCTGGGGCTCATATTCCAAAACACTCGTAAACCAAATTTAATTTTCCCATAAGAAATAATGGAAACTCAATTTATTCGTTCTACCGCCCCAAAAAATTAATCAATAAAAATAATTAACACAAAATATAAAGTAAAAATAAAACAAATTAACCTGCTTTACCTTTAAAAAAAAGTAAAAATAAATCTCGACAGATAACTGTTTCCGTTTGTGCACACACACACACACACACACACACACATTAACGGAGAGACTGTTTTATCAGAAAAATTAGCAAGGAACATCGTTAATCACACTTGCGTGAGCGCTTAATAACGGAATCACTGCTGTAAAGACAAACAAACGAACAAAACAAATGAACCTGAAATTTACCTTTGAAAAGAATCGCAACAGAGCGGAGTTTCTGTGTAAGGCAGAGAGAGTGTGTGTCTATGTTTTGTGCGAAGCCAGGAGGAGGAGGGGGTGGGAGGGGTGCTGTAAAGGCGAGAGTGTGTGTGTGTGTGTGTGTGTGTGTGTATTTGTGTGTGTGTACAAAAAGCACAATATTAATTAGAAAAGCTGAATTTAATATTTTTATTGGGCTTAGTTAATATTTTCTTCAA
>JAQMYJ010000015.1:22203291-22218746 GCA_030014305.1 Clarias laeviceps | reverse complement strand
AGATGTTGCAGAGAGCATTCCTCATGACTGAGGGCCCTCGTCTGTGTGGTAACGACTGGGTTTTTCAACAGGACAACCCTACAGTACTTGGAGAAATGTTCCCACTCACCTCATGGAAATGCTTGCATCAAGCAACACATTTTTGATCAACAAGTGATCAACAATAACGGTGGAGCTACTCAGTACTGAGTTCATGTTTGGAAGTTTGATTTCTGTTTTGGGGGGGTTTATGTTTTTTTTTTGGAGGTGTGGTCCTAAACTTTTGATCAGCTGTAAAACAGCCTGTTTCAGTTTATTCGTTGTTTTCATTAAATTGCATGCTCAAAAAATGTTTTGTCTCACTCCCATTTCTTCTGGTTGCATGTTGAAGCTCTACTTGGAACCTTGTTAAGATCCAACCATCCAAAATATGATCAGGGAAGCGGAGGCCCATGAAGCGATGCACCTATCATGCATAGTGTCCACTGTACAAGTCTCTAGAGACCGTGTTATGATCTGGGGTTGCTTCAGTTGCTCAGGTCTAGGCTGAACAAAATGAAGTCAGCTGACGACCTGAATGTACTGACTGACCTGATCATCACATCTATGGAGTTTCTCTTCCCTGATGGAACGGAAACAGATTGTGAAGGAGTGGTTGTGCGAATGTGAGGAATCATTTTCACACGTGACACCAGATTGTGTGCTGTAACCCATGCGAAAGGTGATTTGAACGAAATCTTAGTGCAACTGAAGCTGTGTGAGAGGCATCTGGAGAGAAATGACACCACATCGTGTAGAAACAAGGAGACGACACAAGACTAGACAGGGATGTTGGTGCCTTTAACAAAATAGTCAGATAGAGATTTTTAAGACAAATCTAGTTGTATTATTTTATTAAAGAGTAAAAGTCTTACATCATCAGATCTCAGTTCTTCCTGTTATTCATTAGGTTTAAACTGTTTCATGATCATGTTAATATTTCTAGTTTTTTTTTATTATTATTTCTAGTATTTGAATCTGATGGTCTGTTATTGATTGTAACCTTAATGCCGTATGAGCTCGAATAGTTTTGAAAGCACTGAAATGACGAGGACACCGAGTGAGGACTGAGTTGAGGGACATGGAGGCGACCGGCCAGCTCACACTCTCGCCTCCAACAGAGACGGACTGCTCATCCATCCAGCTGGAGTCTCCTCTATCTATCCACCGCTACACGTGATCAGTATGTTCATCAGGCTTATTCATCAGAGTTACACACACAAAAAAAAAACAGAACGCTTAACAGAAAAACAGAACTGTTCCTTTAAAGATGTTTCAGCCTAGGATTGATTTTAAGGATTCGCAATGCGTGTAAAATCATTGTAATGGCTGAATGTTTAAAATAGTTATTTACTTAAAGTGTGTCAAATCTTAAAATTCTTAAATTATAATATTTTTTATTTAATATGCATGTTTTTTTTTTCAGAAGTGTTTTGTGAAAAGTACGAGAAAAGTAAGTACACAAGTAAACAGTAACAAATCCTATGTAGAAAAGATGTAAAGTGGCTCCGAACAGATTTGAATTAAAGCAGAGTTCACACGAGACAGCGGTTTGAAAGATAGCGATCGTGATGCTTATGCACTTGGCATACATTTGCATGAATTAACTTTTAGCAATATATCATTGCCGCAAGTAAAGTCATGCACATTTAACAAACAAAAAAACAACAACAAAGAACTCACCTTTTTTTCAAATGTCTAAAAGAATTTTGTGTGTTAATTCAAGTATATGTGAAACATGTTGAGGGTCAAAAATTCGATAAGATAAACCAAATGCATCTTTAAAGATTTCTTAATCATTGTCTCGGGTAGTTTTTCGTTGCAACTGTTGTCTGTTTAACGTAGAGATAGAAATCTTCATCTAGATTTGTGTAAAGTTTCTTTCTGACAATATCTACTGTATTGTTTAAATCACTAAATTCATTCATTCATCTTTTATATCACTTTATCCTGTACAGGTCCACAGGAGACCAGGAACATCACACAAGACTTTGGGCACAAGCCAAGGGTACTCCCTGGACAGGGTACCAAACCATAGCAGGACACACACACACACACACACACATTATGAGCGATTTAGGAACGCCAATTAGTCAAAACTGTACTGTGGAAGGAAACCCACCAAGCACTGGGAGAACCTTTCAATCATTTCAATCCTCATCCTGGAAGGTTTCGAAATTAAATCTTCAAAGCTCTTCATTTTGTGCCTTGTGCCAACAACAAACATACTCTAAATTGCCAAAAGTATTCGCTCCCCTGCCTTTACATGCGTTTGAATTTCAGTAACATTCGTTACATTTTTAATCTCTAGGGTTTGATACAGTATGATGCGCGGTCATGTTGGAACAGGAAGTGGCCGTCCCCAAATGAAATTGTCCAAAATGTCTTGGTATGCTGAAGCAGTAACAGTTCCTTTCGCTGGAAGTAAGGGGCCGAGCGCAACTCCTGATAACCAACCCCAAAGCAAGGTCCAACATGACTGCGCACCAGTGCACAAAGCAAGGTCCAGACTCCTGATCTCAACACCTTTATGATGAATTAGAGCGGAGGCTGCGAGACAGGCCTTCACGCCCAACATCAGTGCTGAAGAACGGTCAAAAATTCCCATGAACACACTCCTAAACCTTGTGGAAAGCCTTCACAGAAGAGTTGAAGCTGTTATAGCTGCAAAGGGGGCCAACATTATATTAAACCCTATGGATTAAGAATTGGATGTTACTCAAATATGCATGCGAAGGCGGATGAACGAATATTTTTGGCAATATAGTGTATATTTAATTTTTGGTATAAACGATGGTTCAGAAACCCTTACGTGAAAGATTTGGTCCTTTTTTCAGGCGTGTAAGTGATTACAGTATAATCAAAATGGCTTTGTTTGGTTCCTGAGGTGGGGGGGAGGGGGGGGTTAGTTCTGCCACCGCCACCCTGCAGAGTCTAATCTAATCTAATCTCATGCATGCTGTCTAGTACTGAGCGCTTCATTATCCTGATCAGGTTTGGAATGAAACATTGCAGAGAGATTTCCAGTAACAGGTCTGCATCTGTAAATAGAGTTAATATCACAGTGTTAATTAACTTCACATGTGTAACAGTATCGGTATAATGTGGACTGTACTTTCTTTTAAGAATAGCAATTCCTAGATGAGTGTTTATCATTGTATAATCTACACAATAACCCAAACGGGTACCTTACAGTATTTTGATTTTATTATTATTCTTTCTTTATTCCGTCAGTGATTAAACGTCTGCCCGGATGACTCCGACTTCTATAATGCATCACAGCGTTAGCATGATTTCACTAGAAGGTTGTGGTGTTGCACCGGACCGCATTAACGACACACTGAAGTGGCCTATAAAAGCCATTATAGAGCTCATTATTGCTGGAAATGAGAGTAGTTTACTGAAAGCAATCAGAAAGTAAAACAGGGTCGGAGTCACTGCGGGGAGTTCGTGTGGCCGTGACCTCTATATCATGTCAGCCCAAATCGAATCGGCTTTTATTCCTATTAGTTCAGCTTTTAATTTGGTACTTTTATAGATATATGTTTTTAATTATGTATGTGATACTTTCATTTACAGTATATTCAGTAACCTGTTTAAATGTGCTAGTAGAGATAAGATCTTGTCTTTTTAAAGAGAAAAGAGAAAAGACTTTGGGTTGTGATGTGTACAATCCTGAGCTCAGGTTTCTGCCAAAAGTATGTGGACATCTGACAATCGCACCCATACTGTATGTGCGTGTTGAACAAGCCGTTCCGGATTTATTCCCCTTTCGCTCTTGTAAGAATCTCCAGCCTATGTGGAAAGACGTTCCTCTAGATTTTGGATTGTAACTCCGGGGGGGGGGTTTCAGCTATAAGAGCGTTAGTGAGCTCAGGTTCAGATGTGTTTGGGGTTCTCAAAGGTTCTGTGGTTTCCTCTTACCTCACATGTTCCCAAGATTCACCATGAGCCTGATCAAAGTGATTACTGAGTACGAGTGGATGAACCAAAAAAGTTTAGTGTGTTAACTAGAGAACCTATAACTGCTCTCTCTCTCTCTCTCTTTGTCACATGGTGCTCCTGAGCTCCCAGTGATCCAGACGCCCACCAGCCTCCGGACCTGTCTGTCTCGTCCTGGTTGGAGATCTGTGGTCTGATTGGGATGCGTGTGGTGACCAGGGACGCTTCCACTTGACCATGAAGATGCTCCTCATGGACTCGGCTGATGCAGACAGGTGTTTACTGATAGCTTGTGACTATTCCTACAAACAGTTTTGTACCTGAGCCTACAATAAAGAAAGTGGACTCCATATTAACTTCATATTAACACATCCTTGTTATACTGAACTTTCACCCTCCTAAACACACCCTTCCACACTTACTTATGGACATTTGTTTTTTGCACTCATTCTGGATATTCTGGACATTCATGGTCACCATGGACACTTGGGGACATTACACATTTGCACATTCATGCATATTTGCACACTCCGCGGACATTTCTATTTAAATCCCATTTCATCTCCACACTAAAGTTTTCTATATTTTTCTATATTTGTACAGAAAAAAAATGTCTTTCCTTATTTGTTGATATTTTATATTTTGTTTTATTTTCTATAAATATATTCACCTTAGCTAAAGTTTTCTATTTCTTATTTTATTCCATATTTAATTCCTATTATTAATCTTTTTTAAGGTCATGGGCGGTCGTTTAAGCTCCTGCTATGTATGACTGTGTATGTGAAATAAAATTTGAATTAGAATTTGATATCTGCTATCTGTTATCACCCAAATGACGATGGGTTCCCTGTTGAGTCTGGTTCCTCTCAAGGTTTCTTCCTACTGCCATCTCTTCATAGATACTGTCGCTCTCTGCTTGGCTCATCAGGGACAAACTGATCATTATGATTTATTTCCTCTCACGTTTCAAAATGATCTACATGTATAGATATTTTTGGTTAATCCTGTAAAACTGCATTGTTAAAAGCGCTGTATAAATTAAATTAAATAGGATTTTTAAATCAGACTTTGATGGAATCATGTACAGGACCATGATGGACTGGTGGAAAGTAGTACACCAGATGTATAGCACTGTACGAAAGCAAGAAGCAACGCTAGAGCTGATTTCCTTCTAGTCCAGACTGTAGATTCACACTAGTCTTTGAATGCGCGTTGTGACACACCTGTTAGATTTGCATGGTCTGGGTTTGCACTGCTATTTTTACGCTGCTTCCATCATCATCACCGCCGTCGTCTTGGAGCAGCTTATTAATAATCTGAACGCGAATCCAAAATGTATGTGTGTATTTGTTAAAAGCACTACAGAAATTGAATTCCCTTCACCTTTGGGGTTAATGAGCTCCACCATTTCCCCCCTGCTGCAATTTGTAACTATTAAGATATAAATGTAAGCAAGCATTGTCTAGAACATCCATTTCTCAATTTAATTTACCTTTAACGATCCATTTGTTAAAAAGAAAGTCTTTGCCCCCCCGCCTGCTGAAAGCGCTCCAGTTATGTATCTCACAAACACCTGATGAATAGCAGTGTTTATTAAAACAAGCACCATTCGAAATGAAAACAGATTTCATCATATCCTCATGTCGAGGAGGCACAAAACTTTACCCTCATGCAAAGTTCACTGCAAAATGTACAGGTATCTTTATTGCAGAGAAGATCCAATCCTTTAAATATTAATCTACTTAACACTCTGTATAATCCCTTTATGTATCTTATTGCACCCTAGCCTTCATCATGATATTCTCGTTAAATGTATTTATTGGTATATTGTAAAGAATTCTTTGCTCCCTGGTTGTTGTACCTTTATCACGGTTTGGTTACAGTTAATTTTCTTTTTTGTTCTTCTTCTTGCTCAATCGGAGCGTCGGTAAACATCACTGTCCTTCATTTTTTTTTTGTTTCTTTTTTTTTTTTTTTGTAAGCCATTATATTCAGTACAGCAGCGTCCGTTCATAAAACCACACGCCCTTTAGAAAATGAAACATAGTAAAAACCATAGTGGTATAAAACGACACCAGAGAGGAGACGAAATAAAAATGCGTTTTGTGAGCCTGTTCACAAAGACGGTCCTCTTTCTTGTATGCTTCTTTTTATGAACCATGTAATTCCCAAAGGTCAACCTTTTCAGCATGTTGAAATTCTCATTCATGACAAGTGCGTGTTTCACTCCGCTCAGGAAACAAGAGCGATACGTCATCTGATGAGTCACGACACAGCCGCTGCTCAGAGCGAGTCTCTGCACGCCGCGTCTCAGCAGCCCCGGAGCGAGTGCACCCCCGTCCTCATACAGTCGTGACCCTCATGACCACCTCGCGGTTGGAGTTGGAGGCGAGGCGTGCTTCGCTGGGCCTCATCTGACTCAGGATGTGCAGGATGGTGTAGCCGCAGTGGTGGTTGAGGATAGTCCTGAGCCTCCGAATGCGCTGATTCCTCCTGCCGCCGCTGCCCAGGCTGTGAGGATTGGAGCGCGAGCCACGCGCCGACGCTTTACTGCTCGAGCTAATCGGCTCGCCCAAATCCTTGGCCTTTTCATAGTTCAATACTTTCCACTGCTGATTGACAGCTTGCCAGCGCTTAAAGATCCGGTAGACCGACGAACCCTCGTGAATGATGAGGCCTGCGGGAAAAAAAAATGGAACAACGATCAAGACGTGGGTGACAGTGTGTGAAACTTCCATTGTTTAGAAATCTATTTCTATGTCAGAAATAATCTTTCAAAAAATAGTTTGAGAGAAATAAAACCCAACGTATAGTGATGTGTACTGAAATGAAGTGGATAATGGATGCTTTCTTTGGTGGTTGAATACATGAATAGACAGAGGGAGGGATGCATGGAAGGAATGGAATGACAGATGAATGGATAGATTCGTTGGATGAATGGATGGATGAATGAGTTGATTAATAGATGGATTAAATTAATGATAATTGAATTATTGGATTTATAGGTGAAGTAGATGGATGGGCAGATGGTCGCATGGTTATTTGAACAGATAGATGGATGGACTGACATGATTGCATGGATGGATGGATGGGGTTGGGTGTATCTACAGATGAGAGGAAGGATTTTTTTGGATGGACTGAGGGATGCATGGAAAGATGAATTTGTGGTTGAATAGCTGGATGAATTGACAGATGAATGGGTGGATTTAGAGTTGCATGGATTAATGGCTATTTAAATGGATGGATGGATGAATAGATGGTGGATGAATATAGTTAGTTAAATTTATGATAATTGGCCTAGATGGATGGATGAACTGGATGTATGGACAGATGGACAGATAAATAGATAGAAGGATGGATGGGGTTGGGTATATGGACAAGCATGATTGGGTGGATTTGTTGGGTGGATGAATGAATGAGTATGTAAATGGATGAATTCTTGATAATTGGAATTACAGATATACTGATGGGTAGATAGGTGAGATGGATGGAGGGATAGATGAATGATGCAAGGATAGATGCATGGACAGATGAATTTGTAGTTGAACATCTGGATGAATTGACAGATGAATGGGTGGGTTTAGAGTTGCATGGATGAATGGCTATTTAAATGGATGGATAGATGCATGAATAGATGGTGGATGAATATACGGTTGGTTAAATTACTGATAATTGTCCTGACAGGCACATTGATAGATAGATGGATGAACTGGATGTATGGACAGATGGATAGATGGGGTTGGGTGTATGGACAGACAGGATTGGATGGATTTGTTGGATAGATGAATGAATGGGTAAATAAATGTGTGAATTGATGGTAATTGGAATGACAGATATACTGATGGGTAGATAGGTAAGATGGATGGATGGATGGATACAAGGATAGATAGATGAACAGATAAATTTGTAGTTGAACAGCTGGATGAATGGAGAGTTTCAATGATAAATGATTTAATAGATAGATAAAAATTAACATATGTAGGTGGTTGAAAAGGTTGATAGATACTTAAGCAACTATTTAATTAAATCCATATCAATTGTAAACAGTGCATTATGGGTAATTTTGAGTGATATTGTATTATAGGTAACTCCACAATATATCATATGTTCAATGCAAATTTTAAAAGGCTTCCTTATACTTTCTGGTGTTAGTTTATTACAATTTTTTTTTATTGTTTTCTGAATGAACGTAAATCTGCTTCTTTGTCAGTTGGATATTTTATTCTGCAGGCCTTGTCTCAGAAATCCTCAGCCTCAGAAATCGATAAGTTTACTGAATATGATATTTAAATCACTCGGACTATGAATAATTAAAAAAAGATAGCAAATAAAATGTTCGTTCCTTAGCTCGGTCCTGAGAATAGATCTAATCATTAACACTTAAAAAAAAAAATTAAGAATAAAAGAAACATGAAGTAAATGATACAGTTTAAAATCATATGGCTCTGATTTACAATGACAATAATTTAGTAATATTATGTAGTATATCATTGGTGATTCACACAATATCTACAGTTATAGACGCTGCACTTATTCTGCTCCCATAATTTATTGTAAAATGAGTCACAACATGAGTCAGAGTCTCTTTGAGCCGACCTAAAGTACCTTGTACTGAAACGGCCGAATGCTAATGGCTATGTAAATAACCGGTGCCTACATTAATGGCCACGGGAAAGGTCATCCAGCGGGTCGCTGTTTGTTTAATCACCTCTTTTCCAGCACGCCTCCACTCACCTATGCACACGATGTCCATGAAGCCGTACATGCCGTAGCAGATCTGGAAGAGCAGGTCCTGCCGCTGCCACTTGGCCGAGGGGCTGAGCGAAGACCACACCAGCCACGAGATGCTGGCGATGAGGAAGAGCGAGCCGAGGATGATGGCGGCGATCTGCACCTTCTCGATGACGGTCAGAGAGATGGCCTGCCACTGAAACGACAAAAAAAGCGACACAACACTGGCTCATCCCGCTGAACACCACACGGCATCGCAGAGCTCACCCACTTGTACACATTGAGTGTTTTTATCTAAAGAAAAAGAGGTTGATGGCCAGACGGTACAGAGATTTAATATCACTGTGTTAGTATTTAAAGAAAGGTTTGAATGCAGTTTCAAACCTAACAATTGTTTTTGTCGATACTGTCATGATTCCGGTCTGAACCAAATTCCACCCTTATAGATATCCAATGCTCTGTTTTACTCAGCAAATGCATTATGGATGAAATGAATCATCAACCACATGCTACTACTGTCTTGCCTTTTGCCCTTTCTTTTCCTTTGTTTCAGAAGCGTGGGATTTGGACCGTACTGTACTTCGCGCTCTTACCTGCAGGGGGTTTTTGGTGCTGATGGCCAGCACTTGGTATTTGAAGTAGCAGAGCTCGCAGCTCCAGGAGCCTCTCTCGCTAATCCAGCGGATGAGACAGGGCTGATGGGTGCAGCGCACCGAGCCGTCACAGCGGCATGGACTCAACAGCTCCCCCTGATGGACACAAGATCACAAAAACACAAAAGGATTACAGGTTTTTTTTTCTTTTTTGCTCTTTAATTAGTTCTTTTTGCTTGAATAAACGTAGACGTGGAGAGACATGTTTGTTAGAGCAAATGCTGATCTGAAGTTCCTTTTACAGAAATGTCAACCGTAATCAGAAAAACAATTAAGTGCTCTAGGGTCAGCGTAACCAGCCGAACGGTATCACGGCACTGAGGCTCGCAGCTAAACTCTGACGCCTTCTTTTCCTGCATAAGCCTGCAGATAAGCACATCTGCTTCGTTTCAGACTTAGCCGAGCGTGCCCTCGAACAGCAGCAGGTACGTGAGCTTCACCCAGTGATTTCACACCCAGCTGTGAGCCACCATTATGGCATCTGTCACTTGATATTAAGCCATTCCAACACGACTCCCTATATAAGTCCCAATATAAGATATCAGGTAGGAAATGATGAATTATACACTCCATGGAGCCCAACAGTATTGACCCACACTGAGATTTTCATTATAGCTGCAAAGATAATATGTAGATGCCTAAGCTAAATCATAAATAAAAGGCTTGGGCTACACCCAGTGTCGTGGACTATAAATTGTATCCAGGAACGGTGACTTAACATCTACATTTGGTCTCTTAAATCTAAAATGGCTTCCCTTTCAGATCATACAGTACAAAACACGTGAATGTAATGTACTGTACTGTACCGTAGCAAGCCTCGGAATGGAAGTGTCTGAGACGTAATATGATCACGTATGACTGAGAAGAGAGAAAGCATTGAAAGAACCATCTGAAGGGTGTATAATAGGTTGCTGCAGAAATACACATTTACTTAGATTTAACGAAATGGTCCCTACACTCGTGAGTAGGAAATCTGAAATGATAAAAAAAAATTCTCACTTGGAGTGGAAATTCAGTGCATGCAGTCAGTGTCTAGCCACAGTGTAGCCGCAGGATCTACTTTGTTGGCAGTGCGTGGAGTGATGTGAAGAACGTGCAGGTTAATAAGAGTCGAGCTTTTCCTGCATCTCTCATACGCCCAGCCAACCAATCAATACTGGTCTCAAACCCCTTAAACATGACTCGCCTGGCAAAGGAAAATCTCCATTCTATGATTTCCTGTAAGTTCATTGAGTTCCAAAATAGGCTGTAGGACCACTGATCCATGGAATTGGCTGGCAGGTCCACGGGGATATGGAATGAGTTGTGAAGTTCATTGGTTCTAGAACAGTCTTCAACTGGTTAGACTACTGGGTTTTAAAATTGGTTTTCCAATCTATTGGATTATAGAAACTAATTCTCTTAATAACTCATTGGATTCTAGGATTGGATCCAGGTCTGTTGAGTTCTGGAAAGCGTCCCAAAATACAGAAACTGATCGTATTTCCATTCTGTTTTACAATTGGTTTCCATTCTGTTTTACAATTGGTTGTAAGCCATGCCAAAAATAAAGTGGGGTTAAATTAAGCACTGGCCCACATTAAGGATGACCAGAATTAGGTTAAGAACTGTCTATGGCATTATTAAAATCTAAAAAGACAGTACTGAACCATAAACTTTATAATACAAGCATAGTCAGAAAAAAAGAATAAAGAATGATCCAGATCAGAGATGACTTAAACAATTGGTGAAGTTGCATCAACACACAACAAACCCGAGCTATGTTTTAAAGGGAACATGAGAGCATTTCCACAACCACAGTGTGATATGAACTTACAGGATTGGGACTAAACAGCTGTGTGGCCAAAAGAAATCTATTTGTTAGTAAGACTTGTCAGAAGAAAGGTCATGTGATGCGATGAGTTCAGATTGACCCCCTCCAGCGCGATGGGTGGATCAAGGTATCATGCATGGCAGGTTGGAGGCAGTGTTATGATCTGGGGTTGCTTCAGTTGCTCAGGTCTAGGCTTGGCAATGTTATGTGGCAATAAAAAGAAGTCAGTTGATGACCTGAAATTACTGGATTATCAGGTTATTACATCTATGGAGTTTTTCTTCCCTGATGGTACAGGAAATATTCCAGGACTCAGACTCTGGTTTTAAGTACATGGGGTTCTAGTGAAATATGAAATGGTAGAAATAAGTTTATTTCCAGAACTAAATCTAATCTAATATCCTAATTACTGCAGTGAGGCCCTTTAGGCACACTGCATATTTATATTTTGCTGTTAATGCTAGCACTATTTTCTCTATATGCTTAACTGATTCAGCCTCTAACTGTGCCTGCCTTTAATAAACTACTCATTAAGAATCTCATTAGGATCTGAGAGTGAGCTGTTAATACGTTTTCTTTTTCGCTTTCCTTATTTAATTCCAATTCTGAAACATTTAGGTTTGGTCGGCTGAAAGAATCATAATTAAACATCTTTTTTTTTAATGCGAACTTTTATTATTTTCTTTTTAGATATTTGGTGTTTTGACATAATCAGGGTCCATGAGGCCATTTGGGTCTCAGAGTTTATGAAGCTTCATGAATGGTTCTGTTGAAGGAACTTCTTTATTCAGGTGGATGAATGGTTGTTATGTCTGGTTACAAATGTGGCTTAACCATGTACAGTATTAATACCACTTATACCACAACATTAAATCCTGGATTCTGATTTAGATTTATGTGCTTGCTCTTACATTGCTTATACAGAAACAGTTTATACAAGGACTTGCATAATAGACGCTATAAAAGTTAATATTATTATTATTAGAACAACAACAAATATGTGGACTAGGAATAATCTGGAGTACAATTTAAATAATTAAAATAGTTTTGATGTACAAATAGAAAAAACAAATTGTTTGGCCATTTAGGCTGCATGTGTTTATTGTACGCTCTGACCACCCTGGTCACAATCCAAAAATCAGAACTTATTTCCTTCCATCCATCTCTTAATCCATCCATCTATCTCTTAATCTATCCATCTATCCATCCAGCAATTCATCTATCTATCCCATAATCCATCAATCTATCCACCCATCTATTATTCTGTTCATCCATCCATTTCTTAATCCATCCATCTTTCCATTCATCTAACCCTTAATCCACCCATCCATTTCTTAATTCATCCATCCATTCATTCCTTAATCCATCCATCCATCTCTTAATCCATCTCTTAATTCATCCATCCATTTCTTAATTCATCCATCCATCCATTCATCCCTTAATCCTTAAACCTGAGCCTCCAATAACTACCTGGACTCCATATTAACATCAATTAACATCACATAACTGTTATGCTCAACTGGCTGCCACCTAACACACAGTATGAATGCAGATCAATTCCTGCTTTCTGTTTCACCCAGATGAGGACGGGTTCCCTGTTGAGTTCGGTTCCTCTCAAGGTTTCTTCCTATTGCCATCTCAGGGAGTTTTTTCTTGCCACTGTCGCCCTCGGCTTGTTCATCAGGGACTATCTGACCATTTTGATTCATACACATTCACATTCCATACAAACTTAAATAATTATTTTGATTGTGTAAAGCTGCTTTGCAACAATGACAATTGTTAAAAGCGCTATACAAATAAAATTGAATTGAATTGAACTGAATTAATCCATCCATCCATCTCTTAACCCATCCATCCATCCATCTAACCCTTACTCCATCAATCCATCCATCATCCATCTAACCCTTACTCCATCAATCCATCCATCATCCATCTAACCCTTAATCCATCCATCCATCTATTCATCTAACCCATAATCCATCCATCCATCCATCTCTTAATCCATCCATCTAACCCTTACTCCATCCATTTTCCATACCACCAATGCTGGGTCGTGGGAGACCTGGAGACTATCTCAGAAAATTCAGGGCACAAGGCAGGTTACAAGGCGGGGTAGTGGTAGCTCAGACAACTATGCACTGAGTTACTAATCGGCAGCACTGAGTTACTAATCGGCAGGTCAATGGTTCAAGTCCCTGCTCCACCAGGTTGTAAGTGTTGGGCCCTTGCAGAAGTTCCGTAACCCTATCTGCTCCAGGGATGCCATATCATGGTTGATCCTGCATGGTGACCCCTGCTATGCTGTGATATGCGAAGAAAGAATTTCACTGTGCAATAATGTATTTGTGACAAACACAGGCCTAACTTAACTTAACACCATGGATAACTTAACATCAACCCCATTACAACCCCAAATCATATGGGCAATTTGGAAACACCAATCAGCTTCACCACATGTCTTTAGACTGTGGGAGGAAACTGGAGAGCCAGGAGAAAATCCACTAAGCACACAAACTCCATGCATACAGACCGGAGGCCGGATTGAACCTGCAACTCTGGAGGTGTGAAAGCTATTTTAGTTAAAAAAAAAAAAAAAAGAAAGAAAGAAAAAAAACACAAATCCTAATCTGTGCACATCAAGGTTGTAATATACTGTATGGCCCTGTAAACTGTAATCACAATCCATATTGTGCATATCTCAGGGAGCCCTGCTCACGTCTAACCAATCACACGACAGGAACCGAAGAAAGTGATCGATAACAGCTACTGCAGCTGATATAAAATCCTGATAATTGTGATGTTACAGAAGACAAAAACTACAAATAGTATTGCACTAAATATATGTCTGAGCACTGTGGCCCTCTCATCATGATGCTTTTGTTCAGAGAGATTGAAAACTCTCTCAATCCTCGTACGTTATGAGAAATAAACACAGAAAATTATAATTGTGGAGATGAATAAAGAGAAATGACAGGCTAGCAAAGAAAAGAGAGAGAGAGAAAAAAGAGAGAGAGAGAGAGAAAGCAATTTGTGGGCATTAATAGCATTGATCTGCTCACTGTGCAGCGCTGTGCTGAACCCCGGCACATGGGGGAATTTGAGGTGTGAAGAGAATGTGAAATGCAGGAAACCTTGACAATAGTTGCTGATTTTTTTTTTTTTTCATCTTGAGCTCCAGATTTATTCATGTCCTTTGTGTAAAGTGGGAATGTGAGAATACCAGTCGAAAGAAAATAATGAAATTATCTCAGGACAAAAACCTCCTGCTGTCTTATATCTCATATTCAGTCTGAAAAGGCTTCTGTCTAAAAGTCTCCTGTTACTGTAGGAGTGATAAAAAAAAAGCCCAGTCTAGTCAAGCAGTCCTGAGAATTTTGACAGTCGGCTGTTTACGAGTGCACTGAATCATCCTCTCTTGTTCCATCTCGCTGTTCTTGTGTGACTAGGTTGTACTCAAGCGCTGAGAACATTGTGAGCAACACCTGGCAGATATCACAGATTATAGCCCACACAGTCCGTACGAAGAACTGCTATTTGGTCCCGAGGTGAAAATGTGAATGTTGTTATTAAAGTTGGAAATAAATAACATGAGATCATGCGTTCAATCATCAGGAGTTACACCTGACCGAGGAATCTGCTCGGCGACTTGCTGTGTACGGCTTAATTATTGAGGACTTCTTGATAATCCTGACAGTCACATGCTAGAGCTTTTCCACAGAGCATGAGCTCAGCTTCCTGTTACAGCAAGTCTTGAGTCTGCTTAAATTCTATAACAGAGACTCTGAGGGTAATTCCAGCTGCATCGTCAGGCGAAGGTCTATATTAATGAGTTAGTTGTAATATTTATAGGTCCAAGTTGCTTTCGGGAATGTAGCCCAACTTTAGTTTGATGTGATGAAGAATTGGGTTTTTAAAAGTTATTAAAATTATTAAAGCAATGAAAGTGGAATGCCTAAAAAAAGCCTTTACCCATGATAAAATTTGTGCTTTTATAAAATATTGTCCAAAAGCTATATGATATATATTTTTCTACCCTGTCAGAATTTTCAGCAGCAAATAATGTATGTATAGGTACAGTATATCCGCGGATCTGCACTAGCTTATAGGTATATACTGTATAAACAGTATATATGTATATATATATATATATATATACTGGGTATATACTGTATAAACACTATATATATATATATATTGGGTATATACTGTATAAACAGTATATATATATATATATATTGGGTATATACTGTATAAACAGTATATATATATATATATTGGGTATATACTCTATAAAC
>JAQMYJ010000015.1:22186206-22203191 GCA_030014305.1 Clarias laeviceps | reverse complement strand
TATATATATATATATATATTTATATATATTTATATATAGTGTATATACTGTATAAACAGTATATATATATATATATATATATATATATATATATATATATACACACACACACACACAGTATATACAGAAAATACATAATCCATCAATATACATATATAGCCAAAAGAAATTATATACACTTCAAAAAATTTAAAACTTGTATAAATATTTTTATACAAAATGTATTGCTACATGTTATACACAGATTTGATATATACTATAATTTTATGATAATAACATGATAATATTATTAATATTATATTAATAATAATAGACATCATACTATTTTTCTTTTCCAGAAGTGTGTATACATTTTTTGGCTGACTCTGTGTATATATATATATATATATATATATATATATATATGTAAGGTAACACTTTTAACATTATCAGAATCTAATCTCTATAGGTGTAACACTGGTAGCACTGTCTGACAGTTGTTTTTTTTAAATTTTTTTTATGTTATTGACAATCCACAAGTCAACTCTTAAATTAACTATATAAATTAAATTTATTCTACAATAAAACCACAAACGTGATGCAAAAAAATATTAAAACAATAAAGTCCAAGTTGACAATAGTAGCATGGATTTATGGGCGGTTCACTATAGCAGCAAAACATGACTTTTTTTGGTACACTATGCCCAGGAAGCTAAGGTGAGACATAGTAATAGGTCGAATGAATTTCTAGAATAACATTAGCCATAAACCTTCTAGCGAAAGGAAACAACTGAAGATTTTTCAAGCATTTGAAAATAGAAAGTGAGAAAGAGAAGATTCTGCCGAGAGCAACATCGGCATTGAATCTGGTCTTTGAAATGCATGTGTCAGGATAATCAGTTTTCAAAGAGTTTTATGGTGGTGATGTATCGGTAATGTGCAAAAAAAAAAAAACCTGAGTCAATCTCTCTAACTCTTGCTCGCTCACTCACTTGCTGAGTAGTCGTATGTGCGTGGGCTGCACGTCGACATTGAGGGTAAATAATAAAGACAGTTCTTGTGTTTACTATGAAATATAATCCTGCCGGCGTACCTGCATGTTATGATGCTCCAAATGATCCAGTGATAATCGATTATATTGAATTACTTACAACTTCCTTACTATGATAATTGTTGTTGTTCTCGGGGTTTTTTTTTTCCTGCATTGTATACACACTTTATGTCCCCACAGAGACCATTCCATCATTAGTCATTTCACTTTCAAGTTCTGAATCTTTGCAAACTCATTAGATTGGTATTAATGTGCTGTCACATGTAAGTCGCTCTGGCTAAGCGCATCTGCTAAACTTTCTAAAAATCGAAGAGTCCCTAGGCATTGAGTTGTTTATTAATGTGTAAACACTCTGATTCCCATCTCTTTAAAAAGTCATCTGCTCTGTCTCGGAGAGCCAACTTCCCATTTACCACATCAAAATGATTCGCTGTTATTTCTCTTCTTCTTATCTTCTTATGAGCCTGGACAAACTGACAGGCGGCTAATGAAGATTGATATTCCTTGCTACACCATACATCGGCTAATCGTGTTTACAGAGATAATTGGACACACGGGAAGAGATGTGATTTTCTCACCTGCTGGGACTTATCTAGGTAATTCAATAACAGTTCTACAGTGTTCAAAGACAGTGGTTAGGGATGCAGGACCTGGCATCTAAAGCTTTCTCAAGAACATCAGATGGTGGAAATGAGATTTTGAACAAGATCCTGAATTGCTGTTAGAAAGTCCTGTTCATTATTTTTTTTTTCTAGTTCGGTTGCCATATGAGACATTTAAAAAAATAAATAATTCAGAACTACTAAAATTTGGCGTCATGGTGGCTTAGCACTGTTGCCTTGCACCTCCAGGGTCCAGGTTCGATTCCCACCTCGGGTCTGTGTGCATGCGGTTTTCCTCCTGGTACTCCGGTTACCTCTCACAGTCAAAAGACATGCAGATTAGGTTAAATTAGTGTTTATTGCGAGCGACCCTGTATACAGGATAAAGCGGTATAGAAGATGAGTGTGTGAGTGGGTGAGAACTAGTAAAACATTAAAAGGGGCAACTACAAAACCCTGAAACACATCTTGATCTCAGTCCTTTTTAAAATCCGCTGATCTTCAAGCCTAAGCTACTTTTGATGTGCTTTACTGGCTTCTGCGCATCTGTTCTTTCACATCTTGGCCTCAGACCAAAATTCACCATTCTGTCTGTAATACAAACAGTGTATCATCCATCTGCTGGGGCTCCTGTAATCAAGCCGTATTATGCTCTGTCCTAATAAGGACATGTCCATGATTGGCAGATCAGCTTATATGGAAAGTGGACGTGAATAGAATAGTCTTGTGCCTTACAGTCTCTCTCTCTCACACACACACACACACACACACAAAAAAAAACGTTTCTACAGATCAATCATTTCGGGTAGAGTTCAGGTCAAAACTGCACAACACGTCAATACAACACGTCAATTGCAACAAGTCAATACTCTAAATTTATGGCTATGAACAAAAACAGCATCTGTAGAGACATGGTGGACCGTAGCATCCTTAGGGATGCTGCTTCTGAAATATACGACTTATAAAAATGACAATGCAGGCAACGTTAGATCCAGATTTACTTTCTTTCCTCCTGTAACCATGACAGTAAGGGAGTCTGTGGTAAATAATATGCTTTACACCACAACACTGCTGCAATCTCGTCTACATCTACTGTATATAATCTTATCTACATAAACTATGACTAATGATGAATTGCTTGTTTTTATGGTTATGGATATAGTGGTACTGAAAGTATTTTGTAAGGGGAGAGGAGTAACATTTATGGAAAGAGTCTCAAGTATCAGCACTTTGTAGCTGTCAGTACACTTTAAGACACGGCACATTCTTCAGAAAAGAAGATTTCCACTGTCATCATCTGCTGAGAAAGCGACTGTTTGTATATATTAGAATGTAAGTGAAAATATAACTCAGTTGTTTGGTGGATGATCCAGAACTAAAAATTCTGTTGTCAAATTGCTGTGGTATACAAAAAACACTAAATACTTCATTTTGTTGACTATTGCTCAAGTGTGTTGACAAAGAATCAACTTCAGGCTTGAATATTTTCAGATATGCAGGACTTTACAATGTTATGGATTTGGACTGCTGGATAACAGACATTTTACTAAATATTCAATTGAAATATTTCAACTTTCATCTGTTAAAAAAAATGCCCATGAAAATGTCCAAGAAAAACATCAGATGGATTTCTGATGTGTTTTTTAACTAATAATGCAATTATAAGAACTAATTCACTGAAGCAAAAGCAATGATGAGCAATGAACAATAACAAGCCTGCTGCATGACTGAGTTGCCAGATTGGAAACACACAAATCCTACAAACTGGGTTATTTGTTCACAGATGGGCTAGAAGATGGCTTTAGAATGAAAGAAAATGACAGTTAAGCCATGTTTTTTTTTTGTTTTCTTTTTTTTAAAAAGGGTTGGCCTTTCCATTAATGCTCACTGAATCTTGTAAGCATGTAAACAATAATAAGTCAAAATAATCTGCATGTTATAACATGTAAAGACAAATGAAAAATGTGTGTAAAATAACATGTGAAGATCATTTAAGTGTGTGTAAAATAATGTAATACGTTGAAAATGATGTAAAATTGTGTTAGGAATAATGTGTAAAATCACATTTATAAATAAATAAAGCGTGACTAACATCACAGGTGAAATTAAAAAAGCAGGTGTAAAATCACAAGAAAATGTAGCCTGTGTAAAATCATACATACAAAAGATTTATCAGTGTAAAATTACATGTAAAGGTGAATAAAGTATGTGTAAAATCACATAATCTAAAAGCCTGTGTAAAGTGCCATGCAATGCAATGCTTGTAAAATCATAGGTGAAAATAAATTTAGTTTATGCAGAATCACAGGCAAATTAAATGAATATGTGTAAAAACGAAAAAAGAAAGAGTATGTGTAAAATCATATGTGAAAATAAAGGAAGTATCACATGTGAGGATAAATGAAGTATAAGTAAGATCATGGTAATGAAAGTACGTGTAAAATCAGATGTAAATATAAACAAAGTATTTGTAAAATCATGCAAAAATACATTTTGTTTGTGTAAAATCACATAAAAATAAAGTAAATGTATATGTTTCACATATAATATAGCTACATATTTAAAAATCTTTGAAAAAAGTAAATATAAAATATCGTATAAAATGAATACAACATGTATAAAATCATGTGAATATGAACAAAGTAAAATTATAGGTTAAAATGTGAGTAAAAAAAAAAAAGAAATGTAAAGGAGAATTCATGTGTATGTGTAAAAAGCATATATGTGAATAAAGCCTGTATGTATTCACATGTAAAAATGATTAAAGTATGTGCACAATCACATGTATTTAAAAATAAATGACATTTGTTTAAATTTACATGAAAATCATCAGAACGTTTTGTAAAATGAAGTAAGCGCAAAAGCACATGTAAGAATGAAGTAGCTATGAAATTACATGTTAAAGTAAAAGTTAAAAAAAAATCACCTTCATGTGAAGATGAATAAAGCATGTATAATTAGGTGTAAAGATGATTCATGCATGTGTAAAATCACGTGGCAAATAATGTGTGTAAAATTACATGAAGAAAGATACAATAATGTGATTTTGTAAAATCACATTGGAAAATAAATGTGGTATGTGTAAAATCACTAGTGGTGATGAATGAAATGAGGCATATGTAAAATCACATTTGAAAAGAAAATCACTTTAGTAATATGATTTCGTAAACTGTGTAAAATACCATGTAAAACAACTCTAATGTAGTAAACTGTAATTAGTGTAATTAGCTATGTAATTTCTCTAGCATTCTTAAATTAAATGTTTCATTACAACACAATCCAAAGTGCCAGTGTTTTGGGGGGGACAAAGACTCCTATAATTACGTTAATTCAATAGTGAATTAAGACCTGCACGTGCACATCTGGACAGCAGAGACAGATAATGCATCAGTGTAGGTGTTAATTCGGCACTTGGGGATTTCGCTGTGTTGGGAAGCCCAGACAGACGGCGGGCTCTGATAGGCCCAGAAATCCTTACATATAAACAAAGGAGCGCGTTTATTTGCCGTTCGTCCTGCCGTTTGTCTGACTCACCGAGACATGGACATGTCCGGAGGGGGGGGGGAGGGGCAAAAGAAAGAAAGACGGAAATAAATTAGATAGGACTGTCGGATTTCCAAAAAACCTGGGTTATATACATATATATTTGCGACAGGATCAGAACTACACAGCAGGCCAAGTCTGTCTCATTAACAGCATTAACCTTTGCATTATTGATAGAACTGAGTCTGGGAGCCAATCGCTGCTCTGTGTTCATGCGTGAGCGGAGCATTCTGACCAATCAGAGTCGAGCTCGATGTGTGTTTCCGTGTGCCTTTGATGAATAACGGAATTCACATGATCAAAAAAAAAAAAAAAAAACCCAGACTAAACCAATAAAACGCACAACTCCTAATAGTGCAGCAATAATTTTAATAATGGGTCAAAGAGTTTATTAAATAATAAGAAAATTATGACGATAAAAACAATATTAGACAGTGCACGCCCAGGATGAACATGATTATTATTACTGTTTTTGTGTATTTACCTGCTCAGGTCCTTGGAAGCAGATGCGGCACTGGGGAGTGCGCGTCCCGCTGCTCATGGACACCGTGTCCGCGTTCGCGTGCACCCGTTCGTCCAGTCCCGCCGCCGCCGCGCTCCGCCTCGCGCCCACATCGCTGCCGTAGTACTCCTCGGCGTCGTGGTCGCCGGTGCAGCGGGAGAACGTGCGCCACCCGCAGCCGCCCACAGCGCCCAGGCCGCGCATGCTCGTCCCTGCGTCCACGCCGGGCTGCCGAGGACCGGACCGCATGAACACCAGGAGCTTGAGCTCGTTGAAAAACATGCGGATCCGGTTCTTGAACATTTTTTACTACATGCGTGGGGTGTGCGCCAGAAGTGAAACGGATTATTGTGTCGACATGTATTATTATTATTATTATTATTATTATTGGTGGTAGTTGTGTTATCTGTAAACAAGTCTTTGTTATAGTCAGGAAATAAAGGTATGAAGGAATAAGCTTGCGATATCACAGACTACATTTGCTTTTTTTCTTTTTCTTTTTTTTTTTTTTTTAAGTTTATTTGCTGTCTGATGGCATGTTAGTGCGGATAAGAGAATTTTTTGTCCGGCCCGGAAAAATCGACGCGCCTTTTAAAATGTTTATGTCTAAAGAACAGAAAACGAGTCGACCCTCGAACCTTAAACCTTAAACCACACAGGGGATCTGAGAGTCACTTCAAACCCCTGTCCCGTCTTACTAGAGCAAAAAAAGAAAGAAAAAGAAAACAAGCGTCAGTGCACTGGTCCAGGGAAGGTGGGTGATAGGATCTAAAAACGAAGATAAACAAGTACAAAACAGATTTTTTTAAAAAGTGTTGTCCCACAGTCATGTCATCACTCAGAGAGCAGTGCTAGAAAAAAAAACTAAACAGGATGATTGCTGTCATACACGTCCCTTTTGATGGTTCATCGCGGTTATTTGATCATGACGGATCCTTCCTCTCGTTTCCTGGCCATTTTCTTTCTCATCGGTGTGTGTGGACATGTTTTGACGCCACCTCCCATCCGACCAGCCCCGGACTCAGCATGCCTTGAGCTGGCATTCTTAAATCAATTATAGTGATGATAATAATAATAACAACAATATTAACGACAACAAAAAAAAAAACAGATAAGAGACTCAAGGCCCAAGGTAGCTACAAAAATTAAAAATCCCAGCAGCTCGTTGGTGTTTTGTTGTCTATCAGCATCCCGCCCTTACAGAGGACCGTCGAGCGCGTGCGTAGTTCAAAGAAACATGGACACAATGTATTCTTTAAACAAAAACAAAAAAAAAAGGTACGAAAGAGAAAAAGAGGGAAAAACAAAAAACACCATAAAACCGAATTTCCTCCTCCACGCGGTGATGGGCTGCTTTACGCGCCGGAAGTCTCTGGGAATAAAATCATGGCAGCCTTGCCTTCACTGCTCCATGAAAATGGACGTCTTGCCAAAAATGACTCAGAGATAGTCCTCGGGTACACGGCGTGCTGGCAAAGTGATCACACACATTTATTCATTTACACACTCACTGCTGATCGGATCCACTCCTCGGTGGAGAGCTTGAAGCGGAATTGCGCTGATTTCGATGCAGTTTTTTTTTTGGACAGGCGCTGCTGTCCGAGGTGCTGATCTCTCTCTCTCTCTCTCTCTCTCTCTGCGTGACGCGCTGATCACGTGTTAACGTTGCGCGGGAAATATGACCGTCCCAAATGGCTTTTAGATAAGTAGTACATAGGGTGTAGTCGCTTTTGTTTTATCCAATGCACAATGCATTCAGAGAGAAAGAGTGACACCTTTCCTTACTGTATCTTTAGAAGATTAACTTAACATTAATACTTAATCAACAGTATCTTCACGTTTCATACTGTACATTGGAGGACCAGAAACCAGTCTCAGAAAACCAGAAACCAGAAAATTTTCCAGACAGATTTCGTCACAGCATCATGCAAAACGGGCTGGACAGAATGTAACGAAACTTTTGCAGTACATAGATATCTAACTGAAGTTTAACCTGCGCCATAAGTAAAATCAAAATGTTGAGTAAAAGTGATGTTATGAGCAGTTGCGCGCTTGCACCAATAGATATTAATTGGAAAAGCTAAACTAATTATTAGTTCATATTTTTACAGCTGAAATGACAGCGCTGAAGTGGTCTAAGTGAATTTTAATGTGCTGGAGTCGTTTTAAGACAAAACTTCATCTTTATCCGATCTACTTTCTCGGTTTCTCGTCTGTGATTCACTTTCCGTGTATTTGGCTGATGACGAATGAAGTAAAACTTAGCATAAACAAGACAAAATTTTCTTTCTTTGTATTAATAAATTAGGCAGAGAGTTCTGCTGTACAGAAAGACAAATAGACATGTATGTGGGCTTCAACCTGAAATAATAATAATAATAATAATAATAATAATAATAATATCACTGATTACGCTTATTTTTAGCTTTACAAACTCTTTTCCTGCTGGCATCTCCGCTAATCAATTATATACCAGTAAACTGGTGACAGGATCATGGGCACCCAAGGCTCAATCATTTATAGGAGCAAATTCCAGTCCACTGGAAAAACCAATGGCGCACAGATAATTGAAAAAAGTCAGCGCTGGCTTTGATAAAAACACTGAGGAACACCCAGTACCACATCCCGGCCCAGCAGGCAAAGAGCCCAAGGACATCGACCGGGCATCTAAACTCCCCAGATCCCACTCCGATTGAGTACCCATGGCTAGGGCCAATCCACAGCCGATCAACTTACAAATGATTGACTGCCAACGTCTGGGTGCCAAACACCACAGCACCCCCAGAGGTCTTGCAGAATCATGCCCTGAGGGGCCAAAGCTGAGTTGAAGCTACAAAACACTGTTTTCTAAGCTTTCTTGCTTCCCCAAGGTTTTTAATATACAGTTTTACAATAAAGTACGTCCATATTCCCATCCAAAGGAATTCAGGGTACAAGGCAGGGTACACCCTGAATGGAGTGCCAACCCATCACAGGCCCTGGCATGCACTCATAGTTATACATTACAGGCAATTTGAGAACACCAACCACCAATGTGTGTTATTTGTTTATTTTGGGGGTAGGGCAACCAGTACAGAGTAAAAACATCTTATGCACTTAGGCACAATAATGCCTTTAAAAATAATGAAATGAAATGTTTCTACTTAAAAAAAAAAATGCTATAAAGTGCAATAAATTCCAATAAACTTATCACTGGTGTGACAGGCATTTGCTTTAAGAGTATGTTAGTACAGGTCAGTTACAATTAGTACCTGTACAGTCTCAAGTACAATTTTGTAGTTTAATAAGGAAATTAGCTGGGAGGTTTTACTGACTAACTTGAACAATCTGCCACAGCTCTTCTGCAGACCGACTGCGTTTCGATTCTTTTTTACAGCAGAACTTTTTTGTCTAACAAGTGGTCTGTTACATAATATGTCGCATTCGTTTCTAACATAAGTAAAAACATTTTGTAGTGTTCATGATATAAAAGCCTGATCAATCAAGGAAACAGTCCACTATAGTAATTTGGTGATTCCTTTGCCTAAACTCACATAAACACGTATTTTAACTACGTAATTTAACTACGTAATTTAGCTATTACAGCAGGAAAAGACACTGAAACGTGCAGCACATCAGACAGGAACACAGCTGGGCTCCACTTTACGTTCTTGGCAGACATTTTACAGCTGTGATCATTAACACTGTTTCAGGAGATCTCCCAGTTTCCACACCTGCTCCAGGTAATCACTTTACTTCATTAGCCAGATTAGCTCTGTTGGATCAGGGCCGGAACTGATTTTAGTGAGAATCAAATTCTGTAGATCTCCAGAAACAATGCTCTTTTCAAACTGTGCAGCTGGTGAGAAACTATTCATAATTGTTTGGTGTTTTTGAAGAAAATGCTTGTCTATACTGTATGATGCTATATGCCAGGATTGTAAAGAGTAATGTCTACATTATTTGGTTCTCTCTACAGCTGTAGTTCTCAAAAGTGGAGTTTGTGATGTTCTGTTTATCCAAATATAAATAATTATTTAGAAGTTGAATCTAATTGTAATTTCAGGAAAAATATTTAGATAATGTGATACACCGCGTTCAGGAACGAAAAGTTAAAATACATTCAATTCAATTTTATTTGTATAGCGCTTTTAACAATTGTCACTGTCATAAAGCAGCTTTACACAATAAAAATAATTATTGTCCCCGATGAGCAAGCCGAGGATTACGGCAACAGTGGCAAGGAAAAACTCCCTGAGATGGCAATAGTAAGAAACCTTGAGAGGAACCAGACTCAACAGGGAACCCATCCTCATTTGGGTGAAAACGGATAGCAGGGATTGATCTGCATTCATACTGTGTGTTAGGAGGCTGAAAGTTCAGTATAACAGGAGATGTGTTCAAGTTAATATGGAGTCCAGTGTTTTTTTTAAAGGCTCAGGTAAACTGTAGGAAATTCCAGCCATGAACTACTGAACGACTGCAGTCATGAGTCACATACATTGAGATTATGATAAGCAAAGAAAGTGTTGGGACATTACAGTGTCTTTCTGGCTAATTAGGAAGAAGATATAGCTACAGATGTGTTTAGTTTTCCCTCAAACTTTTAATTGACAGACAGTTTCATAACTCCATATTAACATACACACACACACACATTATATATATATATATATATATATTATTAATTAAATTATTTAATTATATAAATATATATTGTTACAGTGTTGTGAAAAGGCATCTCATTTTTTTTCATACAAATGTAATATTACACAAACATAAATACAAAATGCAGTTTTTAAATGAAGATTTCGTTTAAAAAATGGGCAAAAAAGCTGTCCAAACCTACCTGGCCCTAAGTGAAAAAGTTTTTGCCCTCCCCCTTGGTAAATCCTGAGTGAACTGTGATTTACCACATTTTTTTGGAAAGCTTTAAGTTAAATTTCATTTGCCACACTCAGGCCTGATTACTAACAGACTTGTTGAATCAGGAAATCGCTTAAATTGAACCTGTCTGAAAAAGTGAAGATCTAAAAGATCTCAAAAAGCAACACCTCATGCAACAATCTAAAAAAAATTCAAGAACAGATGAGAAACAAAGTAACTGATGTGCATCAGTATGGTATGGTAAGGGTTATAAAGCCATTTCTATGGCTTTCTAAGACTTTTCCAGGAGTGGCTGATTTACGAAAATGACTCATCCAAAAGCTTGTAAAACACAGAACATTTTAAACCTATAAACAAAAAAACATACTTATTATCCACAAGACTTTGGAGCAAATAGTCTGTGGACTGATGAGACAAAAGTTGAACTTTTTGGTAGGTGTGTGTCCTGTTATATGTGGCGTAAAACTAACAAAGCATTTAATAAAAAGGAAAATCATACCAACAGTGAAACATGGTGGTGGTAGTGCGATGGTCTGGTGCTACTTTGCAGCGTCAGGACCTGGACGACTAGCCATAATTGATGAAACCATGAATTCTTCGCTCTACCACAAAATCATTAGTTCATGACCTCAAGCTCAAGCGCACTTGAGCTATGCAGCAGGATGACCATCCAAAACACCCCACCAAGTCCACCTCTAAATGACTCAAAGAAAAACTAAATTAAGGTTTTGCCCTAGTCAAAGTCCGGGATAACCTTAAACAGGCCATTCATGCTTGATAACCTTAAACAGGCCATTCATGCTTGAAAATCCTCCAATATGGATGTGAGTTAATAAATTAAATCATGATTTAAAAACTGTATTTTGTATCTATTTGGGTTATCTTTGTGTAATATTTATATTAGATTATATGAATCATTTAATTGTGATAAATATGCAAAAAAAAAAAAAACTTTATCACAGCACTGTATATGATCTCTGTAAGCATCTGCTACATAAGTGAAACCTTATTAGGAAGCTATAACTATATAGAGAGAACTAATTTCTTAAAGCGTGTATAAGTGACATTTTAGACCAATAAGGTCAGTCACTGTTTGTGTAGAATTAAAAACAACAAATGTGTTTAACTGTCCTTTCAATTTTGATCGAAAGAAAAAAATCATGTACTTTCTGTAAAATAACACAATAATGAAGACATACACAACATGTTAGTACATGGGTAAAAAAATAAAATAAAATGACGTGCCATCTTGTGGTGTTTTGCTGTCACTGTTCTTTGTTTGTTTGCTTGTTTGCTTGCTTGCCCTAATTCTAGACTGGCGTTAATGTCCCACCAACATGCCACAAAAACATACCAGAAGGTGTTTCAGCTGTAATGCAGGGTGACCTACGTCCTCACATCCAGTGTTCTCAGGACTGGCTCTGCTCAGATAAATGCTTTTCAAATGTACAGCAAAATAGTCTGTCTATTGTTATCTGGCATTTTAATCTGGCCATTGTTTTTATCCACAGAAAATAAGGATGAACAGCATGTTTAAACATTTCTCTCCATATTTAAACATGCTGATGGTGGTTTATTGCTGAGAATTTCTTTGAATACGTGTTCACCAATCAGTCACACCACTTCCAGCTGAATGGATCAACACTGATCATCAGTTATACACCATATTCACCATTGACAGGATCATGGGCACCCAAGGCTCATCTTATGACCTGCCCAGTCTGATCCCACAGAAAAGCCCATGCAGCACATATAAAAATAAAAAATGCTGGCTATGATAGAAAGGTATGAGAACACCCAGTGATTAACGGTCTGCTATGTATGGAGCTTAGCAGGCAAAGAGTTCATGCTTGTTGCAGACACGCCCCAAGCGGACAGAGCTGCCAGTGGCACAAGGGGAAACTAAAATGTAGGTGGTTTTAATGTTAATGGTTTGAAAATGGTTAAAATGAACAGGAACATGGAAATTCCCTCCGATTGACTTTACACATATATCCGTTTCCAAGAAAGGACAGGACATGTACTGTATAATAGTTCTGTCTTCATGTGCGCAAACAACATGGACCTGGTCAGTCTAATGACTTACACTGACCCACTTATCTCTGCAAACTAGGAGAAATTGCTCTTCCTGCTTGTTAGGCTCAATATGCACCCGGAATCTTAATCAACCGCATCTCTGTCCCGAGTGTCCACATCACGCTCCGTCAGCAGGTACACGGTCATGACGGAGCACAGGAAGTATGGACGAGTGCCCCAAAATACTGATCAACAATAGTGTGGCTTGATCTACTTCTTACGTGCTATAAAGCTAGCATGGAGAGGCTGGATGTGCGTCAGAGGGATTTATCCTGGTACAGGATGGTGGTTAAATAAAAAACTGCGAAATTACGAGAAAACAATAAAGGTTACATGCATATTCATGACCAGGCGCTTTCTCTTTCTCACAACACCTCTCACGTCTCCAAATCCTCCTCACTCTCACTTCACACTTTAGTAAGTCGTAAAGCTGGAACTCGCAGAGTTCTCTTTTCGCAGAGCTCACACGTCGTCAGCTCGGTCTGCGGGTGGACAGGTGGCAGCTAAAAGTCTGAGCATACGGGCACACGCACAGACACAGCAAGAGGTAAAGCCTGGCGAAAAGCCCGAGCGCACTACAGGGGGAGGGAATCCATTTTGGAGATACAGCCGTGCTCCTGCAGACTGGAGAATGAAAATGTCTCAGACAAACATGTTTTTCAAACTACAACCGAACATGAAAGAAAGAATATTTGAGAAGTTAGACTTTGGGACCTGATCTTTCTTCAGACTTCCTGATCTAACCCTGCTGCAATTTATCATGTCATGTTGTAGCACTGATGCCTTTACTCCCATTTTCCTTAAAGGCATCAGTGTTTAGTGATGGGGTGCGAAGTTACTGTAACCATCTCACAGTCGATTTTCCCAAAATGCTTTATTTATTTACATTTATCTCATTACACATCTGACCAGGTGAGGGTTAATGGCCCTGCTAAGAGGCTCAACAGTGGCAACATGGTAGTGCTGAGGTTTGAACCTGGGACCTTCTGATCAGTAGACCAAGACCTTATCCACTGACCTGCTACTCATCACACACCACAGCCACTGCCGACATTAAATAACATGGAACATCTTTGAAACTTGCTTCTCTCATCATTTATAGCTGCACATTTCAGAAGGGGGTTAAAATATTAGCCTGCATCATTAAAAGAACATTAAAATTGCTGGACCTGGCTGAAGAACTGTCGAACACATCGTTAAAATCTGCAAGGATTGTGCTCAGCCATCTATAGGAGATAGAGATCACTGAAAAGCTTGGTAAGGCTGCTTTAAACTCGGCAACGTTACATGGCAATAAAAAGTCAGCCGACGACCTGAATGTACTGAATGACCAGAGTATCACATCTATGGAGTTTTTCTTCCCTAATGGCACAGATATATTCCAGGACTCAGACTGTGAATAAGTGGTTCTGGGAGAGTGAGGAATCATTTTAATGCCATCATTTGAAAAATCGTACACAAAAAACTGCCACTAGCTGTGTTGGTAATCCAGGGTTACATGCGATAAGTCGTCGGGTTATTTACTGACGTTTGGCTGGATGTTTAAGGAGGCCGTATTGTGGGCCAAGTAAAATTTTGGGGGCTTAAATTGAACTTTCGTATTTGAGTTTTTAATCAGAAATATATTTGTGCAACTTTTTCACCCATAAAAAAAATAAATAAAAAATTACACACACACACACAGTATATGTTGTATGACCATAAAATCACTTATTAGAACAAGCGTGTCGATTTGAATTTCAGGCAGAACTAATTTTAATTAAATTAACACTAAATAACAGTTGGAAAACTCATCAGCGCTGCGGTTGAATTAAAAATAAAAATTTAATCTCGCACGCAATTATTTAAAAGCAGAAACATGATATGAAACTTTAGAAATTAAGTCAGGAACGAGTAAGAGAGGGTGATTCATTTGAAATCCTTTGAACTTCTTCAAAGACTTTAATCAGTCAAACGTGTGACTAAACCGACCAACAGCGTTATGAGTCAAGAACTCAATGCTGTTGGTCGGTTTAGTCAACACTCTTTACAGATCACAGACATGGATCTGCTCATCAGAAGCTCTGCAGGAAAAAAAAAAAGAAAAAAAAACCTTCATACTAAACTCAAGTTCTTCCTTTAAAATGAAGCACAGTTTTCACATTTTGCTTAAAGATGTTTTAATTTGAAAAGAAATCAGGTTGTAAAATACGATAAACATCCAAGAAAACAAACAAACAAAAAAATAGAATTGCAGGTACATACAGAGTTGTGAGAACTATGAATATGAACATGGCCTGCTCATAAAAAAAGTCAATAAATTAAATAATGAGAGAAAAGAAACCTTCTTGATATTTTGGCGAAAGAGCCACAACACTAGTCTTTAGCACATATACACAATAATATTAATATGCGATGTGAGAATTCAGTGCATCCTAGTTATCAGAAGAGAAATGAGAAGAGAAATGAAGAGGCAAAGCGGCTTAAAGAGGAGATTTAAAACCGAGCGCTCCGTGCTCAAAATTACAACCTGGACTTGAATGAATAGAAGAAGAAGAAGAAGAAGAAGAAGAAAAAAAACATGTTAAGACTGGATGTGTAAAGAATCAAGAGAAAGTAAGATTAGTGAAGGTTTAAGAACACGGTACATACAAATAACTTACGTTTTAATGAACCTGAATGGCAGCTTTAATACTTTTAAATGCAAAAAATAAAAAATAAAAATACGGTGCAAAAACAAACAAACAAACAGAACATGAAAAGGTTTGCGTCTGAGGATTATATGTCACAAATTTGAATGCCACCTAAAGGTGTAGGCAAGAAAATAAAATCTTTACAAAAAGTAACATGATTTGAATAAACATGAAAAAAAAAAATTTACACACTTGACTTGAATGAGATGAGACACTTAGATTAAAGTGATGGCACAGGAAGAACTTGTGAAAGTGATGAATTATAGCACAAACATAAGCCAGTTATTCACTATATTGGGAAAAAAATATATATAATAATAGAGAAACACAAGAATGTTCAAGTTCTAGTGCGGTTTGTACCTCAGCGAGAAGCAAACAAAACGTATACATGTGTGTGTATGAGAGTGAAGCAACCCGTCACGAAGACGTATGTATGTACACAACATCGGGGCTGCAGTCTGCTGGCTTCTCTTCTGCATGGCTCAGTTACACAACGTATTGAACTAAAACCCCTCATTCCTCAGCTAGCGCAGACTCTGCAACATCGGCAAGAGACGCCTCGAAGGAGTCGGAAACTAAAATGGTGAAGATGTCGTGCCTCGATCGGGTCACGCAAAACTCTACAAAACTACCTTCTTCGCTGACACTAAAAGCCCACGCGATGGTAAAACTATACAGCGTACACGGAGCGCTGGTGGTGAATGAACAGAGTTGTAGTAATGCCTACGAGCATGCACATAGCAACGATCAACGATGAAGCGCTGTCCAGGACATTAGTTATTCATTTAGTTATTTTTTTTCTTCTCAAATCAAGGATGGGAAATGGTCATGATGTGGGTCACACCATGGGACTGGAGATAGAGACATAAATACCAAAACATCATCCTGTCATTCATGAGACACCCAGTTTTTGCTCTGACTATGGGAGGGAAAAACAAACAAACAAAAAAACAATAATAAATAAAATTCTAGAGAGGAAAGAGCAGTGGTGTTAGATCAGTGAAATGGTGTGCAGAGAGCAGCAGGTCGGCGTTCAGTCTGAAGTCCGTGCTGAAAGCCTGAATGCCTCCGGATGTGCAAAAAGGGAAGAAGAACCGCTCGTCTACGCTGATGAACTGTGGGACAGAGAGGAGGAGGCTGAGAGACTATAAGAACGCGCTGGGGTTTGCCCGGGGATCTTTCTGGTTCCTGTAACGCATGGCTAGCCAAACTCCTAAAATCTGGAAAAACAGACAGACACAGAGAGAGAGAGAGAGAGAGAGAGAGAGAGAGAAATACCTTTATATATAAATAACCAAAGGTTTCTTTTAGCCCACCTCAATCTAACCAATCAGGATAAACAAACATCGCCTTCTCTTATTGTGCCATATTCAGATGTTGCAGCAGTGGGAGATTTCCAGCCGTTGCCAAATAGTGTGATTTTCATCAGATGAGTATTTCAGATTGGAGTGAGATGAAAACAATCCAGCCCTCAGAACTCCAAGATGAAATACACCACCAATGAAATATGTGTGTGTGCGATGTTGATGGATTTTGGGCCGTCTGGCTCCCAGCTCCAGCAGGAGGTTCGGTCAGCTGCTATTCAGGGAGTCTGTGGCTATTTCAGGATTATCCACACACACACACACACACACACACACACACACACACACACACACACACACACACACACTACAGAGCGGTGTCTGGGAGAG
>JAQMYJ010000015.1:22120325-22171928 GCA_030014305.1 Clarias laeviceps | reverse complement strand
AGACAGACAGAGACAGGCAGGCAGACAGACAGAGACAGGCAGGCAGACAGACACACAGAGACAGGTAGGCAGACAGACAGACAGAGACAGGTAGGCAGACAGACAGAGACAGACAGACAGAGGCAGGCAGGCAGACAGACAGACAGAGACAGACAGACAGACAGACAGACAGAGACAGGCAGGCAGGCAGACAGAGACAGGCAGGCAGACAGACAGAGACAGGCAGACAGACAGACAGAGACAGGCAGACAGACAGACAGAGACAGGCAGAGACAGGCAGAGACAGGCAGACAGACAGACAGAGACAGGCAGACAGACAGAGACACAGAGGCAGAAAACAGGCAACTAGAAGCAGACAGACAAAGAAAGAGTGTCAAGTAAACAGTCAGACAAATAGAAACAGACAAAGAGACATACATACATACAGAAAACACAGGGTCACAAAAAACAGGCATACACACCAAGATGCACAGCAAAACGGACAGATTGACAAACCCAGACACACGGACAAAACCAGACCGACAAACACACAAAAGAACAGACACACAAATATTAACACAAGGTGAGACAGACTACCACACAAAAACAGACACACAACAAACAGAAAAACAGACACGGACAGACAGACACAAAGTAGTATCTGAGGGTCTGCAGGTTGGACTGATGGAGTGACCAGACGCCCGAAAACACCAAATAGAGTAAAAAAAATAATAATAATCAGAGCATTATCTCTCAGAGCATCTTCTCTGCGTTTACACACTGAACTGCTGCCTGAGATCACAAACAGAGGGTACAGAGTTATCATCTTACTGTCCGGGGAGTGGGGGGGCGGGGGACTGGGTAGATAGAAGTAAAACCACCCCGGCGAGATGACATCATCGCTTCATCACGCACGTGCTAAAGTCGTTAAATCACTTCCGGTGCAGAAGAGATGAGGCTACCGTTACTAAATGTATGAAGTGGGTTTACAGTTTAAGATGGAGTGTTCGTTATATTAGCACGGCTAACGCTAATGTCTGAGTAAACTAAGCTAATCTTAATCAGCTTAGTTAGTCTCGACGTGGCTACGGATACACGGATATAAACTGAGCTAGTTATCTTAACAACAATAAACCACAACATTAACATGTGTGTCAAAGCATAACAAAGTGTGTGTACAGTATGTGTTTCGCACCACACACTGTGTGTTTACATAAATAGCCAAATAAACAAACGGAAGAAGTTGGCTAAGCTAGCTGTCAGGATGCTAACCGGCTAATCTGTGCTCGCTAATAATACTCGTTAATAATAAAAAATAAAAATAAAACAGCTAACATTAGCGGTGCTACATAGACATTTATCTCTGTCTGTTTTTCATACAAAACATTTCTTCATTCTTTCACCAGAACACCGGTCGCTAGGCCGGAGTGTAGGAGCTAGCACACAGCTAACTAGCCGTCCATGACTCACCATGTACACGACGTTGAGAGCGCACAGAGCATTTTTCGAGCAGGTGAATCCTCCGCACACCATGATGAACCCTGAGGCATTTAATCTACACACCAGCCCCTGTGCTAACCGTTACACACCCGAGCTAACAGGACGCTCAGCCCGACCTGCCTCTGCTCATCTACAGCCTGAAAACAGAGGAGCGTCACTCGGTAACACCGCCAGTAGCGCGGTGCATTCTGGGTAGGACAGAGCTTGATCAGTCTGGAACGTTCCACCTTTCAGAAATGAGCGTTGATTTAATGATAATAATAATTATTATTATTGTTTCTTATAATAACAATAATAATTTTGAACATAAAATAAGTTTCTTCAATAATTATTATAATTATTACTCAGAATAAGCACCGGGTATTCAGAAATAACGTCAGAAGGTTGGACGCAGTTCTACGTTTCAATCACAAAGACTGAACACTAAATATGTATTAATACAATCTTATTTAATTCTCTGAAGACATTGATATCCTGCTTGTGTCCTCCAATCTGTGACAAAAATATTCTAGTTTACTAACGTTTAACCAGATGGCCAGACAAAGAGAGAGAGAGACAAAGCGACATACAGAGAGAAAGAAACAGACAGAGAGACAGACAGAAAGATAGAGACAGATAAAAAGAAAGACAGAGACAAACAGGAAGAGACAGAAGAAGAAACAGAGAACAAGCAGACAGAGAGATGGACAAAGCAACAGACAGAGACAAAGAAACGGACAGAAAGAAATACAGAGACAGACAGAAAGAAAGAAACAGAGACAAGCACACAAAGAGAGATGGACAAAGCAATAGACAGAGACAAAGAGACAGACTGAAAAACAGAGGCAAAAATAATGACAGAAATAAAAAAAGAAACAAACAAACAAAGAACTCAGAGGTTTGGATGTTGCATTTTGGGCAGTGCTACATTCAAGGGCTGTTTCTGACTTTGTGCTTCCTTTTAAATCATAATCTGCAAGTTGTAAATAATAATAATAATAATAATAATAACAAACACAAATGCCTCCACATTAAATGTTTGCTGTGTCCAAGCATATAAAGCACTTTAACTACACTTTATTCAACTTTACCCAACTGCACTTTTACAGACCTGAGTGCCTACTGGTTCTTTTACTTTACTAACCTTCCATCATTCAAGCAATATTATGAAGCAGACAATCTGTCTTGGAAGAAAGCCATTGTTGAAAGAAAGCCATAAGTCCCATTTGCAGTTTGCTACAAATCATGTGGAACTGCAAATGGGACTCCTTATGGTGTTCTTTTAACAATGGCTTTCTTCTTGCCAATCTTCCTTAAAGGCCAGATTTGTGGAGTGCATGCCTAGTAATTGTCCTGTGGACAGATTCTCCCTCCTCAGTTGTGAATCTCTGCAGCTCCTCCAGAGTTACCAAGGGCCTCTTGCCTGCGTCTCTAATTAATGCTCTCCTTGCCCGGTCTGTCAGTTTAGGTGGAGAGCCATATCCTGGTAGGTGTGCAGTTTACCTAAACCTGTTTTAAACTTCTCCTCAACTGTATTCCTGACCTGTCTGGTGTGTTCTTTGGGCTTCATGATGCTGTTTGCTCACTAATGTGTTCTAACAAACCTTTTGATATTTATATAGAGATTAAAATACACACAGGTAGACTCTATTAGGTGACTTCTGAAGGCAATTGGTTCCACTGTATTTTAGTTAGGGGTGTCAGAATAAAGGAGGCTGGATACAAATGCGCGCAACACTTTTCAGATTTGTATTTGTAAAAAAAAAAAAAAAATGAAAACCATTTAATATTTTCCTTCCACTTTACCATTATATGCCACTTTGTGTTGGTCTATCACATAAAATCCCACTAAAATATATTAACGTTTTGCGGTTATAACGTGACATAATGTGGAAAAGGTCGAGGGGTATGAATATTTTTGCAAGGCACTATACTTATATCCTGTAGCACTCCGTACATTAGGCAGGGTACACTGTAATTTGGAAACACCAATTAGCCTAACCTGCCTAAACCAGAGAACCCCGAAAAAACCCACCAAGCATAGGAAGTGCATGCAAACTCTACACACACAGACCCAAACGCAGGACTCGAACCCTCCATAACCACTACACCACCATGACACAGTCGTCATACTTGTTTTAAATTGCATATTATCTGTTTTGGTCTGATGCTCATAAAGACTCGACTGTACTGTATATCTCATATGAATTTTGTATCTACTTTACCAGTCAAAAGTCTGGACAAACCTTCTAACTTCATTGTCTTCCCTGACTTTCAATTCTTTCTAAATTATTAAACAGTGCTGAAGGCATCCAGAATATGCAATAATTTCCTTTGAACTTTTGATATTGAGATGTATCTGCTACTTATGCCCTATAAAACCTTCATAGCAGCTCTAATCTGAGGTGCTGTTTGTTAACTGGTGATTTCTGAGGCTGGTAACTCTAAGGTAGGTTTTGGTCTTGCTTTCCTGGGATGGTCTTCATGAGAGCCAGTTTCATCATGGTGCTTGATGGGTTTTGCAAAAGCATTTGACAATACTATTCTTGCAAGAACTATTTTAGAACAGCTGACCTTCATGTCTTAAAATAGCAACTGATTGTTGTTGTTACTTCATTACGTAATTCCATATGTGCTATTTCACAGATAATAAAAAAAAAACTCCAATATTGTTCTAGAATGTAGAACAATAAATCCAAATGTATTTGAAAGTTATTAAGTAAAGAAAAAACAATCGGCTACATAAACAAAGCCACATAAGTTACCTTTAATGAAGTGATCACTGCACACACATATATTGTATTATCTGACTCCACTTCTGAACACGGAGACAAACATTCGCAAGACGTTTTTCCCCCCTAGTGCTTTTCAGCTGATTTCTTACAGGAATTAGACTTCCTCATGAATGACAAACCACAAGGATTTTTTTATGATAGTGCTTCCTCTTCAGAAACAATTATAAATAATAAGGTTTTTTAGCTTGAACTTTGGAATAAAGCAAAAACAAGAACAAAACAGAATTGATTGTCAATCAAAATGTGAACAAATCCTGCACCCAGTCGTTGGGAAAATGTCAGCGGGCTTCAAGGGCTTCTAGTTTCTGACCTGTTTACAGTTACAGTATAACTGCACTTATACTGTAACCAAGATACTTCGTATTATCCAAGTACGAGGTTGGAGGTAGCAATGCTGCATCAGCACTCCAACTTTTTGCTGTCAGGACGTATGGATTGGTGATGTTAACAGCCCCTGGCATCTTTGCTGAGTTTGTTTCAGTACACTGTAGTATTTTCTCTTCTTCTGCTTTTAACAGTTTGGCAAAGTAATGTCCTTAAATCTCTTTGCTGGATCTCTTTGTTTACTTCCTATTAAGGCTGGTGTGAATTGATTGTGTAAGACATGTTAACTCATACTAAAGGTTTTAATAGATGGCCTGATCCTGTGAACTCTCTGCTAACACCAACAGACACTGTATGTTTAAACACAACCCCTGAACTGGTTTGTTTAGTGAAAAGTCCAATAAAGTTTTATTTCAAGAAGATAAAATATTCTGTACTTTGTCTGCATGGACCCAGTGGTTGTGAAGATGATGTGTGGAGTATGGTCTGACTGGTTTGCAGTGAGAATCGGGGTATGTGCACAGGAGCATGGAGATGAATTCATACAAACATTTTGGACTGTGCCACTGCTTTCACTGGAAGACACCCGACCAAACTTTCTGACCGACCAGGAATTCATCTAATTGTCCAGTAAACAGATGGCTGGTAGTTCTGATGATTAATCGGGCACTGGGATTGTGCACACACTACACATCAAATGATAACTGATTGGGCAAAAGTTTGGCCTGATTATAAAATGGGGCAGGGTCAAGTATGTACAGTATAGAGTCTGCTCAGCTTCTATGTGACTATACCTCGAAAATGGCGCCTTGAAGACACAAGTCATAAGGGGTATTCAAGTCAAACCGGGACTTTTGATTGTGCAGAATAACAGAACACATTTATGAGAGTAAAAACTCCCTTTATTTCTTTATATACTGTAATCCCCTGCTACACTAATGCACTTATCCCTGGTGTTTGGATACCATCAAGGTAGAAAGTTTTCTCAGTACGCCAGAGTGATGATCAGACTGCCTACTTCATATCTGAAACTCCGGCCTCCCAGGAACTCCTTTAATGTTCCAAACATGTGGAAATGGGTTGAAGCAGAGTCAAGACTGTACGGGGAATGTGGCAACAACTCCCACAGACAGATGTGTCTTTTCTTCCGCAAGTTGGTGACGCGTTATCCATTGATTTTTAAAGAATCAGACATTCCTCTCACTGAATGTTCACGGGAGCAAATGCAGTGGGCTCCGAGCCACCTCGGCCGGGATCGTCATTCACAGACATACAACCGTCTTTAAAACGTTTACACCTTTCAGACGTTTTACTGCTGTTTAACTGAAGTCTTTTGTAAATGGCAATCAGTTTTGCACCTTCTTTCAGTGGAAATTTCATCACAAGTCCCAGTTTGATGCGAACGCCCCCGTAGAAGGTTATGATATCTTTTTTTTTATGTTTTCTGAACATTCTGGTAATGTTTTGGATAACGTTCTGAGAATGTTTCAACATGGTTTGTGAGACATTTAACTTTATTTGCCGGTTCTTAAACATTTTTTCAGTTTTTTTGTGTGTTTTTTGAAAACATTCATCATGCCATGTTTTCTCTCTTCTGAATCTATTTTTTGTGTAAATTTTAGCCTTCCTATATTGCTGGCTACATTTAAAATGCATCTTATGAATATGTAAGTAAAATATTAAATGGCTGGAAGATAAAGGAATAAGTATAATGCCTGTTTAAAAAATATTTTTGTTTGAATTCAAGTGATAGAAACATGAATTTCCACAGAATTGAAGACAATGGCACAGGTGGGATTACACCTTGGGTCACCAGGGCACACACACACTTACACACTCAAGGACATCCAAGGGCAATTTTGCATAGCCTATACACTTTTTTTGGTATGTTTTGGAAGCTTATGAGAAAGCCATAAACCTGAAGGAGAACATGAAACACATGGAACAGACAGTAACCCAAGGTCAGGACTGAAGTCCGGATTATGAAGATTCGAGGACGGACCGCTACACGTTGTACCACTGCAATGCCTGATTCTCTGTTTTCTCTGTTTCTCTATTCAAGGAATAAATGAAAAAAAATTAATAAATAAAGAGAGTGTATTTATAAGCAAACGGATGACATTTTCCCGTGTGTTTTAATGAATGCCTTTACAATGTTACTCAAATCTGTGGCGACTCTGATTACTGAAATGTGGATAGTGTACATGTAAATCAGAGCAGATTTTAAGACATCTTTATCCATCCTAAAATAATATTTACTTCTTTTGGTAAAGTATGTGAGTATTCATTTGACTACTTAAAACTTACACAAGTACTTTTTCCTCCTCAAGGGCAAATGCTACGAAAAAAAAATACAAGTACCCTTTGATGCTGTGCGACTTCCTTTCAGTTGAAGTCAATTCACCGCAAAGTCCTGTTTGTGAGAGAACAGTCGACGACAGTAGTGCAAAGCTTTTTCGAAATCAGGAAGTGAACTCAGATGCAGAGAAAGGAAATTCATGCAAGCGCAGTAATTCTTCTGCTGTACGTCATGTCGCACGTTGAATTTACCTGCTGCTTCTGGTCACAATAGAGAGCATGGAAAGAGAAGCTGAGTGTATCAATGGGTTGTGGGGGTAAATTTGGAGGTTTTAGACAGACACGATTGAATGAACATGCATAACTCGACTAAGGTGGCACATTCGAGTGCGATCCGGGCTGAAGTAAAGCGCCATGAAAGCTTGCAGAACACTCTCAACAGAGTGCTGAAACAGCTGGAGAGGGTCGAGGACCAGCAGCTCAGGACTGGCCTGAAGGTTTACATCCATGGTGTGCAAGGTGAGTCCACGTTCTGTTTAGAGAGAGACGTTTTCATACAGAGGGTCCTTTCATTCCCAAAGCCGATAATCGGTTCTTGTACGATTTGCCAAAGATTTGCTCGAGTGTCGGTTAATCTTAAATGGAAAAGACCGCACACACAAAACGTGTTACTCTAGGCAAAAATATAGCTTAGTAGGAATAAGCAGAGCATCCCTGAGTTTTTCGTAATGTAGGAGAGTGTTCAAGTATCTGGGTCACATCGTCTTGTCTGTGCCTTTTTTTTAGGCGCTTCAGGTGTTTCTGTACCGCCATATTTATTTGATTTATTACTTCTTTTCTGCATGCGTGGTGATTCAATAAAATTGCACAAATTGACATTGACTGAAATTAGAGTTGAAACATCTAGTGTCTGATTACATCCTCTCTGTTTAGCGAGTATCTCTTGCTTGCTGTCTGGAAGCCTGTGGATGAGTGTAATGTTGCGTGAAAAGGAAGAAATGCTCTCAATTAGTGTCTACACACTCCAAACACATACACGAAATTGCACGTCAACTCTGTTTCATAAGCGATTTTGGAAATAAAAAACTCCTGCACCGTCTATTTCTAAATGGTTGAACCTAAAACAGTGTGTGTGTGTGTGTGTGTTCAATGAGTAAAATGTGACTGCGACTCATATAGGGTTTAAATGGTACTCGTTTCACATGGTTGTTGTTTTTTTTCTTCTTTCTTTTTCTTCGCATTGACATAGCTGTGAGTGTTTATGTCAACTTGATTATTTTTAAGCCTAACACACCGGACGTGAAATCGGCTGTTAGCGTCGAGAAGAAGAAAACGAGCTCATGAATCTGCTCATCAGTGACAGAGTGAGGTGATCAGCCCGAAACCCTGTACCGGTAATGCAGCATTATCAGCCACATCACTTCCTGCTGGCTCACTACGGCTCATCAGGCAGAAATGCGTATCCATTACATTATTAGCTGATGGGTCCCTTCAGTCTACATATGTATTCAGGCTTGTGGATAAAGATGTGTAAAAGGCTTGCCTTGCAACATTCTCTCTCACATGAAGCCTTGGTAGCAGGCATTTGTATGGGCCCACTTCCTGTCTCGCTGCCCCGAAAGCCACTTCCTCTCCATCTCAGACTCCATCTGTCACGTCAGACTTGCACTCTAAATATAAAATAAAATAAATAAACAAAAGATAAAACATATCATTTAAAAAAATTTTTTTTTTTTTTTTTACCTTTGGTCAAATGCTTTGTAGTGTTCACCAGACGAGAGACGGTCGCTCAATAAATTTACATTTGAATGACACGTCTCATACACATACACACACATTTGAAAGGGTCGATTGGTCAAAGGATCTTGTGACAATGGTTCATTTTACTTTCATTTGGTCATTCAGAACCACACAACATAATTCACTTCCTGCTCCGACTACTTCCTCTGCTGCACGTAATTACTGCTCTTCTATAGTTGACAACAGCATCCGACAGATCACGAATTACACATGCAACGCACTCCTTTCCTGATTTTATGCATATGGCCAATCTTGATGTACTTATAACCCAATTGGTTTTATATAACAGCATAACAATAATGATGCAGACTTAATAGACGTCTATAAGGTCGCCTAATACCATTTAGAGGTCCTAAAAATAAAAAAAAATTTAAAAACAAAGAAAAATTTTATGCCAGTACAAGCATGAAGATATGTACACCGATTCTTGAGTCTGTGGTTATTTGCTGGAGGAAACAACTGGTATATATGAAACACACTTCCTAACAGCAAGTAGAAGCAGATTGACTGATTTAATAACCATGACGCCGTTACTTTAAGTAAAACACACGGTTTCTACATGCCATACAAGACGGTTGGCAAACTGCAGCCTCTTTTTTTCACTTTAGGGCAAAATGGTTGCCAAGGCTGCTTGCCAGTGCAGACTAGTGTGTGTGTGTGTGTGTGTGTGTGAATGTCTGCACATCTTTTTCTGTATCTATTGTACAGTTAGATTATGGTTACCGAGAAAAATGACAGTGACATCAGGAAGTGAGGTCCACGTCATCATCCTGTTTAAATAATGGATGAACTGTACCGGTTGTTGTCACCTTACATTCTGCTGGCAATTTGGAGGAGTTGAGATTATATGACTTTTTTTTTTCAATTAATTGTTTATTGAAATTAGTGTAAGTGTGTTTTTTATCTTTAAGCATGACACATCTTTGAGATTTTGTCTGATCTGTGCTAAGAGTGCACTCTGAGGGAACATTTAATGCTAGTTGTGTTACACGAAACTGCACTATTTTCTCAAACATAAATGGCTCTGTTATTATATTGACTTGTTAGTGGTATCATTCTCTGATGATCACATCACAAGTGGACAAATTCAATTCCAATTCACTCACCCACTTGCTCTCACTCATTGTCAGTGCTGCTTTATTCTGTATACAGGGTCGTGCGGGGCCTGGAGCCTCTCCCAGGAGACTTAGGGCACGAGGCGGGGTACACCCTGGACGGGGTGGCAATTCATTGTAGGGCAAATGTAATTCAGTTCATTTTTATTTATATAGCGCTTTAAAGAATGGTCATTGTCGCAAAGCTGCTTTACAGTATAAAAAAAATAGCAAGGTTGCCAAAGGTAATCTGATGTCATCTGATACAAAAAGGTAACTTGTAATAACCAATGAGATGGAAGGAAGGAGACTGCCAGATACCTTAAAGATGCTAAAAGTAAGACTCACAATTTTTATTTTTTTATTTCTTTTGCTTTGTGGCATTTTGTGCAGCTACAGTACTTCTTTTTACAGCTATTCATTTTTTTCATTTTGTGTGGTTTCGATTGCACAAAGCACACACAAACACTCAAGTGAAGAGTTTAAAAAGTAAAAATGGAACTAAAAGAGGAGCTGCATTTTCCGAAGTGTTGTCTGAAGTCCTCTGCCATTGTAATAGAGATATTCTAATATCGTTTGCAATGTTTTTGTCCACAAAGATCAGAATTAAGGTGGCACGGTGGTGTAGTGGTGTAGTGGTGCAAGCACTGTCGCCTTGCACCTCCAGCGTCCGGGTTCGATTCCCGGCCAGGCTCGATTCCCGTCTCTGTGTGCATGGAGTTTGCATGTTCTCCCCGTGCTTGGTGGGTTTACTCCGGTTTACTCCCATAATCCAAAGATATGCAGGTTAGGATAATTGGCGTTTCCAAATTGCCCGTAGTGTGTGCGTGTGTACCCTGTCCAGGATGTATGTACCCGCCTCATGCCCTAAGCCTCCTGGGATAGGCTCCAGGTCCCCGCGACCCTGAGTACAGGATAAAGCGGTATAGAAGATGAGTGAGATCAGAATTACAAAGGCTGTTCTGGAGTTCTCTTGATCCTTCCATTTTGAAAACTACCACACAGTTTTTAAAATAAGAACTAGTCTCTATATTTACAGTCATTTGTGTCAAAACACTTGAGTAAATGAGATCGCATCACGTATTTGCCAGGGGCTTCCATTTATCTGCATCTGACATGTCAGCCCACCTGCCTATATCTGTCAACGTAGCTGGTTCTTGGTCATGTTTATTCAAAAAAGCAAATCACTTCACAAAAGATTTATTCATAAAAATCTGCTCTGCATATACCAGTAACAAAAAAGCTAACTGTTACGTATGTCAACAGCATGGATGAACAGGTAGAGTACCTCAATTCACAGGTAAAACCATGAGCCTAGGAACCTTAGTGAATGCTTTTGGCAACCATTACAAATGTAATATGGCCACATGTATTTAGTGGTCTGAGTGATCCTACAACAAATGCATCTGGACCACTTTCAAGTCTATGTTTGTACTGTAGCTTTCTGTCATTCAAGAAGAATGTGAATACAGTACGAGGCGTGAATGGGGCTGTTCAGAGTGCAAGTGCTCTACCAGTGTTGAGGTCCACAGGGTACAAGAAGACAGTTCTGATTACAAAATCCTGCTATTGGTAACCTGCTAATAATATGACACTTTTCCCCTCGCATTGTAAATCAATAGTACTGTTTATTGATTTGTAAATATAGTGGAGCCATAAAATTAACACTGCTATACGGCAGGGATCTTCAACTTCAATCCTGGAGGGCCGTTGTCCAGCACAGTTTGTAGTTCACCAACACCTAAACACACACACTAAGCCTAATATTACTTTAAGCAGCTGTGTTTGAGCTCATCAATCTGTGCTGGACGGTGGCCCTCCAGGACTGGAGCTAAAGATTGCTATATGTTGTGTTCCTTACAGTATACAACATATACTGTAGCTTTCCATAGTGGTTCCCAGTCTAGGTCCTGAAACAGGCCCCTGTCCAGCATCACACCCACTTCAATTCAGAGTAGTTCAATCAGGAATGCTAGGAGCTGAGAAAACACAAAAATGTGCAGGGCAAGGGCTGAGAAGAATAATTATTTTACTTCTGCACACTCAATATATTTCCACAATTTTTTTTTATAAAATAAAAATCAGATTCCATTATTGACAAAGAGGGTCAGATGCAAAGATGCCATAAATAACCCCCTGTAAGGAAATTCCTTTTTTTGAGTCTCGATTCGATATTTTAGCATCTCAAAATGCTGATGAATTGAATTATTAATAATTAACTCTAAATAAAACACCAAGTGGTCATTCAGTGGGTACCGCAAGTGTTTCAGAGTACCTAATACATGCAATAGGCATCAACAAAAGAAAAAGAAAAAAAAAGTAAAGAGACAAAAAAAGGGTCTGATGGCAGAGACTAGACTAAGCCAGTGTAAGGAGGAGGAGTTTATGCTCCAGAATACCTTGGTAACAAGCTACCTCAGCGTCTGGGAAGGGGCTAGTGGGTGGATACCACAGGTTGCAAACCACATTTACACTGATAAATCAAGTTCGAAGCTGGTGTATGTATTTAAAAAGGAAGTAGACCGTCTAATGATTTAGCTGTCTTGATTAGCTGCTCTTAGATATTTTTTTTTCTCATTTGCTGATTAGTTTTTCCATGACTCCTCCCCTTTGCTTCACCAGTATTTTATTGGCTTTCGTCCCTTGAAATGGTGTGCCCGCCTCTTCCAACAGCACATCATCGCCTATCTCTCTTTCCAGTGAGAAAGGGAGAGAGAGGGAGTGAGAGAAGGAGGAGAGGGAGGGAGAGAAAAAAAGACAGGGAGGGGGGAATTTCTGTGGAAAGCAGAGGCTGCGTGCTGTCTGGCTGTTGACAAGGGCAGGCAGGCAGGCAGGCAGAGGGAGAGGAAAGAGATGGAGAGAGGAGTGAGGTTTTCCAGCTCTCATCGGTGGAGAGTAGGACCTATGAAAGGCATCTAGCACAGGGGTTTGAGGAATTCCTGTGCTCAAGGCAGATGACTGTGCTAAGACTTTTTCTGGCACGAGGACGCCAAGGATGTACGTTTACTTTGTGCACCAGGTACTTGACACTGAAGTCTGCTGTATTGATATTCATGCTGTCTGAAGTGCATGTCAGAAATCTCAGATCACAGTAACCATAATGGATAGGCTGTACGTGGAGCCTGGAATTGTTCTCTCTGGATTTACCCTAAGCTTCTCGCTCTGATCCATGTGTCAGGTAGTCTTCTTGATTGCTTCACCTCTTTTTATCTCTCCTGTCTGTTTGGCAACATCCATCCTGTGGTGTTTGGCTGCAAACAACATGCCTTAATCTACAGGCAAAAACAAGATGTAATTTTCCTATCACATTAGATGTCCATGTGTCATTTGTGGGAAGGTTACGGAGGTTGTGCTTGCAGTGTTCCAGCGTGCTCAAATGTCTTTAAACTGCAGAGCATCCCCAATCACAAGGAAATAAATGTTTTTAATCACTTCGAAGATCTAGAACCTAACAAGCACAAAGGGCACAAGTAGCAATTTGGCCTGTCCACAGGAAGAAACCACAATTTAATGCTCATTAAAATATGTTTTAATCTTTGTCAGTGGGGATCAAAGCAGAGTTTCTGATCACTATAGATCAGTTTGATCTATGTCTGTGTCTATGTGTTTACCCGACTTGAACCTCATGGAGCAAACCGGTGTATCACAGCATAAAACCACATACCTCATCTCCCTAACCTTGGTGAAGGTGGAGACGACTGAGGATCATGGGATGGAAAAGGCCAAGCAAAGTGTGGAGGGGGCCACAAGTCAGGCCGGAGAAGAACAAATATCTTCAAATGCAGACTCTGAGCCAAAAGCAAGGAATGGTACCCAGCGCAAAACAGAACAGGAAATACTTCCAAGCCCCAGGGACCATAAAGCACTTTTTACAGATGGTGCACAACCCAGTGACAGGCAAAAATCAATAACCTCATCCACTGCAGAAAACAGTGGGGCAAGCATAGCCACAGGAGCATCTCCTACATCTATAGCCAAGGATGCAGCTGAACCAACCCAACCCCCAGCCACAAGTGATGGTGTAGGACGTGTTAACAAGCGACCTGTTTCCCTTTTAAAGACACACAGTGGTGCTGTCAGTAGTCGTGAACTAAGGGAAGCCAGAGACAGCATCCATGCTTCCTCTAAGAGCCTGGATCGTAAGGACAGCAGGACCAGGATCCAGTCCCCTGCCAGTCCGGCTCCCAACACATTTAGAGCCTCCTGGGCTGTGTGTGAGGCCAAACCCAATCAGGAAGATCAGAAAAGTGGCGCTAGGGTTAAAATGTCTACAGAAGCTGTGATAGCCATGCGTACCCAAAGCCCAAGAGCAGAGAGGCTGAAGTCAGGGTCTACCTCTCTTCCAGCTCCTGTCAGTGTCTCCAAGCCCCAGCGCAAAGGGAAGAGTCGCACCCTGGATAACAGTGACCTCAACTGCCTGTCAGAGGACCTTCTGAAAGGAAAAGGTGGTCAAATGACATCAGACATCAGGGCAGGTCAGTTGCAGGGGACCTCGACCCGTGACCGCAAAATGCTCAGATTTATTAGTGGCATTTTTGCCAAGAGCACCCAAGTCCCATCCAGCGCTGTTATGGCACCCCAAGTTCCTAGCTCCTCACAGAGAGAATCCAGTGAGGATGAAGGTAGGAAAGCACCACCTCCATGTCCATTATTGTTTTCACCAATATTTCAAACATGTGCATGCAAAAACTCAGGCTTAGTGCATGCTCGTGCACATGTCCTAGTAAAGGACACTTCAGATTCTCATCCTTCCATGTTTAACAATTTATCTTTTCCATACAGTGTTGCCAACTCCTCAGTAAGGAAAGTAGCCATTGGCTGTCCAAAAAGTCGCTAGAAGTCGCTAAATGATGTCATCACGTAATTTACATAATGTCATGACAAAAAGTGAGTAGGTAAAAACACCCTAAATATGTTTAGATTCATGTAGCAAGGTTTTATTATTATTATTATTATTATTAGAATAGAAAAAGAATAGAACTAGCCAGTGTTAGAGGGCTGTTTTGGTTTTGTTAATTGTATAATAAAGAAAAAGAAAATAAATAGATGGAATACAAATGGAACATAGAAGCTAGTGTTAATTAGAATTTTTTTTTTTTTTTTTTTTTAATGTCGGTACGGACACATCAAAGTCTCCAAAAGTCTCCAGTAACATCAGAAAAAGTCGCTAGATTTGTCGCTAGTCGGCTTTTTTAAAAATGTGTCGCTAGAGAGGGCTGAATACTCGCTAAATATAGTTAAGTTGGCAACACTGCTTCCATATCATTGGTATAGATACAAATGCTTGGTATGGGCAGGACCCAACAAATTCAAAGATTAAATTGCAATATTTATTATTTGTATGTATGATACAGTTCATTAACAAATATGAGTTCTTTGAATTTAAACTCATGAAATATTAAACTTCTTATATTCAATACATTTTAATACACAGGATCTGTGGCAGTAGTTAAAGATATCTAAGTCTTTTCCATGTTATTACTTAACCCATTGTCCTTGTGTCTTATTTTGAACAATTGGACTAGCAAATCCATTTGAATTTATTAATACATATTCCAAGGACTAACGTGTCCTAGTCCTATCTTTGATGCTCCACCCACTGCCTGCTCTCATTCCAAACAGTACTGTGGTGGCTTCTACTCTTTTCAGACTGCAAGCTCCAGTTTCATATTGTATGCAGCCTAATCATTTGTTACTCCCTGATTTATCATTGCTTGTTTATTAACCTTTTTTTTTCTTTTAGAATAAAATTTTTAAATGTTTTGAAGATCAGAATTTTTTTTATCATCAGTGAAAAATGTGATTTATATTTAGTAGATGCCTTTGGCTATACTGTTAAAATCAGGGCTATAAAAAAAAATGCCTTTTTAAAATGCTTATGTACTTGCAAGCTTTTTGAGAGTGTTAATGATACTTAAACGATGATTAATTAAACTATGATAATTAAATGATAATTAAACATAGTTGAATATGTGAATAACAAATAGGCATCTTTGGCCCATGGCCCCAACTTTTCTGATGCAATATTTTTTTACATGAGACTGTAAAATCATGTCCGATAAGAACAAAGAATTTGACTATTATTGTGAAATTCATAAATATGACTCAGTAAATATGGATCTGTGTTACGTGGGTGGTCCTTGAACTGTGTGCACTGATATGTGTGTGTAAGTGTGTGTCTGTGTGTAAACTCAACGCATGCGTGCACAAAAATATTTACGTATGTGTCCTCCGGGCAAGCTGACAGAGCAGCTGGAGGTGGGGTTGTCATGGCAACAGGCAGACGGAGCTGCCTGTTGTATGGCTGCATGATGCTACTGAGAGAGTCCCCAGCCCAATGAATGAGAAAGAACAGGGCTGTATGGGTGTGTGCGTGTGTGTGCGTGTGTGCGTGCGTGTGCGTGTGTTGCAAGGGAACCTTTTGAAAAGCGTTCAAAAAAGAGGGGAAATAAAAAAATGCAGGCTTTAGAATGTGACACATAGAGCATCCTTTTTCATCCAGGCACTCCGGATACACGGCCGTATATAGAGGGCTTGGTATCTGCATAAGGGTCTTACTGTCTGGCCCTGTCTCATAATGCCCTCACAGAACCATGCTTAATTTGAGAGGGTGGGTGTTTGAGGAGGGGACATTTCCTTTATGTAGAGGACTGGTCTTTCACAGAGGAAGGGTGAGATAGTGGGTTTAGTAATTTCTCTTTATCGCAAGCGTTTGCCCAGCAGAGACCAGACAGTGCATAATAGCTTGAAGGACTATCACCTCACTTACTGTGTATGTCACAAACTATAATGCCATGACACAAAGCATTTCAGTTGCCTTTTTACACATCCAAAGAATGCCAGTGTTGGGCATTAATCGATAAGATGAACACAAGGAAGATAGCAGAATTGTTTATCAGTCACTGGAGACAATCAAACAGCTGAGGCTGAACCAGTCTACACAGAGAATGAGAGAGACTGTAAACTAAAAGCTGTTACTCATTTGCCCAAACACCCCCTCAAAAAAGACCATCTTTTGCATCTCCTTCTTTTTTATATTTGCAATTACGACATCTTACCTTAGATTACTTCCCCAGCCGGTTTTTAAACTGTATGACATTTGAAATGAAAGAACATTACGTTTAGTGAAAACTGTGTATTCTAAGGGGATTCAATAATTCAAATCGATTTTTTCCGTCATGTACAAAACCATAGCTTTCTTGATTTAAATTTTTTAAGAGAATTTTTCCTTTCTCATGTTTGTAATGAAATTTAACTTTCGTTAAGACACCGAACATGTTGCTTAAAATATGTTGCACTGTGGTTTCAGTACACTCAGACATCCTGCTATTTCTAACATTGCGTATTACGTTATCAAGTATGCCACTTACTGTTTTCAGTATATTTCTGAGTCTATGTCTTTCATTTTGTCTGCAGCTTCCTGTGCTAACAGTCAGGAATGGACCTTAAATCGTTCTATACCAGAGCTGAGATTGGTAAGATTTTATAGTCATCACTGTAACACTGCTGTGGTTTTTATAACACTGTTGCTGTGTGTGTGTGTGTGTGTAAAAAGTAATTAAAAGCTTTTTAGAAGGATTTAAAAAAACACTCAAGGATAGTTCAGTTTTATTGAGCAAGAAAAATACACTGTCTGGCCAAAAATAAAGTCACCATTTCAGAAGGGTTAAATTATTGAGTTGTATCAAGTAAAGAAAACAGCTAAGGAGAAATGACTGGAACTGGATTAAGAACCCTTTAACACTTCTTTTAAAACCTGGAAGGATATCACTGAACAAGCAACTTTGTGGCACAAATGTGGTTGGAAAAAAACATGAATGAAGAGCACTTAAATGCTTGATGCTTGAAGTTGTATGGTAACAAAAATCAACATTAAAAATAATAAGAGCTATGTTTAATGAGTGTGTGAGGGTGAGAGGGGAGGTTCATGAAGCGACCCACCCACCATGCATAGTGCTATGACCTGTTGTTGCTTTAGTTGCTCAGGTCTAGGCTCAGCAACATTATGTGGCAATAAACTTAAGTCAGCTGATGACCTGTAAGTACTGAATGACCAGGATATCACATCTATGCAGGAATACTCTAGCAAATTTTGAAAGAGTGGTTCTGGGTGCATGATGAATCGTTTTTAACACATGAACTGCCCTACACATTGTGAGCTCTATTCAAAGCTGAAGTTGACTGAATAAAATCTTGGTGTGCAACTTTTTTGGCCAGCCGGTGTATCATTTCTTTGTGCTGTCTCTGGTACCGTTTAAAAAAAAATTGTGTGTTTTGTTACCCATGAACACTCTTAGTTGATCTGGATTATCTTCATATAGGGGGTGCTGGGTAGCATGCGGAGTGGAAAGTCTGCCCTGGTAAACAGGTTTATCACAGGAAGCTATCTTCCCCTTGAGTCACATGAAGGTAAGGACATACTGATTTTTTTTTTTGTGTGTGCATGTGATTCTGATTCTCTGCATTATTAACAAAAAAAAAAAAAAAAAAAAAAAAAAACGATACACTTGTCCCTATGTATGGTTTCACCAATCTTAAGTTGCTGCAAATGGGTCAATTTATAGGTTGTTATTAGCATGTTATTAATTAATTAATTAATTAATTAATTAATTAATTAATTAAGGCTTTTAGAATCATGTGTTTTATCATACAATATCAAATAAATAGCAAATGCAAGTGATAGATAAGAGGTGAAAGACTAGTTTTGTGTGTAGGGTTGCTGCTGTTCAGCACCAGAGCCTCTGGATTTAAAAACTGATAATAGGTGGATAGTTTAAATTGCCCCTAGGTAGGAAGATGTGACATTCTCTCCACTATCCAGAATGTATTTATATCTCAGGCCCAGTATTTTTCGAGATTTCTCTTGGTAACAAAATTATGACATTCTCAAACCTATGACATCACCAGTTATTGGATCAAAAAACAAATCTTCTATTGGCACAGAAGAGTGCAGAACAGCCTGAAGTTCAGGATGTTGAAGTCTTCTGAATCAGCACTGACACATTGTTTGTAGAGAAGTGGATCTAAAACAATAGTAATTAAAATAAAATAAAAAAACACTAAATTTTTTCCTCTTTTTCATTTTCTCCCTTCACCCCTTTTAGGTGGGAGATATAAGAAAGAGGTGTCGGTTGAGGGTCAGAGTCACTTGTTACTGATTCGAGAGGAATCCGGCCTTCCCACTGCACAGGTTTGCAAGTTTTTCAAACAAATTGCCCATAAATAAAAAAATTTAAGTGCCCTCTTGAACACATGTTTTTAATCCTGGTCCTAGTGGACCCCATGTTCTCCACATTTGTGTGTTTTTTCTGCTCTATCACACCCATTTCAATTATTAGAAGTGGCTGTTAATTATCATAGCTGATTAATGAAATCAGGTGGGTTGGGAGCTGGGAAAACATCAAAATGTGCAGGGAAGGACTGTTATAGATCATGTACTCATACAACTTTTTGTATAATTGTCTAATATTTCATAATAGTTCAGCAACTGGGTAGATTCAGTTATCATGGTGTTTAGCCTGGAAAATGAAGCCAGTTTCCAAGATGTCTATAAGAACTTCAGTGAACTGGGAGCCCACCGCAACACTGCAGAGATCCCACTCATAGTAGTGGGTACACAAGGTACATCATTTCTAAACCATACCTTCTAAATGTTGTAATGTGGACAATAACTCAGATGTACTGAATGTGCTTTTTCTATCCAGATAAGATTAGCAGCACTAATGTTCGTGTAATTGAGGATAAACGGGTACAACAGCTTTGTGCAGATGTGCGGCGCTGTGCCTATTATGAGACCTGTGCCACCTATGGACTGAACGTGGACAGAGTCTTCACTGAAGGTGATTATCTCCTCCGAAAAAAGAAATTAAATAGTGGAGCAAGCATGATTTAAATTTCACCTTCAGGATTTTGGAAGACCCAAACAATTACTCATGGAAAATAATTTATATATATATATATATATATATTGCCTGTTTGAAAAGGTCTCTGTTGAAATGAATTCAATGGGCATCCATTTAGCTGGCTAACAAAGCCAAAGTGGGCTGAGCAAAAATGTAATTGATCCCTGGTACTTTTCGATGCACATTACATCCATATTATAGTGTTATTTTTGATTCACCTATCAAACCCTTCACCACACAGTGTGCCAGAAGATAGTTGCAGGTAAGAAGCAAGCCAGCCATCTAGCATCCTGCAAGTCCCTACCCAACTCCCCTAGCCACTCTGGAGCCTCCACGCCTGTGTCTGCTGTATTCCTCGGACAGGTACTATATACACAGTATAACTACAAACTACGCCCTTCAGGCAGCTGAGCGATATTTGCCCAAGTGGGTACAGCTTTTCCAAAAACAGGAGTGTCTCCTTTAAGTACAATTCTGACTGTGGACTTACAGTATGTATTAAGCATTTTTTAGTGCCTGGGTGAAGGAGCAGTACTTCAGCTCCGCTGTCTGACAGTTTGTGGGAAACACAATGGGTCAATAGGTAGAAAATTACTTAGTATCTCATTGGTTCATTAGGTTGATATAATGAACATTTGTGAATTACACTATATGGCCAAAAGTGTCCCTCACCCATCCAAATTGAATTCAGGTGCTCCAACAACTTCCATTGTTACAGATGTATAAAATCAAGCACCTATAGGCATGCAGACCACTTCTACCAACATTTGTGAAAGAATGGGTCGGTGGTACCATGAAAGGATGCCACCTGTGCAATAGGTCCAGTCGTGAAATTTCCTCATTACTAAATATTCCACAGTCAACTGTTAGTGGTATTACAACAAAGTGGAAGTATTCGAGAACTACAGCAACACGAAGTGGTAGGCCACATAAAAGTGCGGAGCGGGGTCAGAGGATGCTGAGACGAATAGTGCAAAAGGTTGCCAACTTTCTGCAGAGTCGATAGGTACAGACCTCCAAACTTCATGTGGCCTTTATATTAGCTCAAGAACAGTGCATAGAGAGCTTCACGGAAATGGGTTTCCATGGCCGAGCAGCTGCATCCAAGCCTTACATCACAAGTGCAATGCAAAGCATTAGATGCAGTGGTGTAAAAAATGCTTCCACTGGACTCTAGAGCAGTGGAGACGTGTTCTAGGAGGGACAAATCACACTTCTCTGTCTGGCAATCCGATGGATGAGTTTGGTGGTTGCCATGAGAATGGTTCTTGTCAAACATTATTGTGCCAAGTGTAAAGTTTTGTTGGGGGGCGGGGGATACTTTTGGCGATATAGTGTATGTTAAAATAGAAAGGGCAAGATAATAGCATTTGCTGGATCGAGTGTAATTTAATAGCTGTAGTAATGAGAGTAAAAGCCAAATTGTTAATTTAAACCAAAACTGCAGTGATAATCAATGTGATAAATTACTACTAAGACTATTCATGCTGCAATGTATTGACATTATAATAGATTCATATTAGGTGTTTTCCTCAATTCTTCTAATAAATTGCATTTGACAGCAAAGAGCAGAATCTGCTTGTTTCGTTTGCATTTTCTATACTCTGATTTTTTTTTTTTTTCTTAAGGCAAGTGCTTATATATAAATGCTGTGCCCTAGATACTATTTAAAATGCTGTTTCAGGGAAAATTTCAGGCAAACTGAATGTGAAATAAATCATGAAAATTTTTACTAACCTGAAATTTAAGGAACTTTCCCTGTATAAATACTGACTACTGAATGTTTGAATTTAAATTGCAAACTAGTCATGGCAGAATATTTTACATTTGTTGAAAGTTGCAGCAAACTGGACACAAAAAAATACAAACCCATCTCCATCTCCATAGCCAGATTATCCAGGAAATCCATTTATTCACATCTTTCATTCATTTCTGCTGTAAAAAACATGAATTGTCACAAATGCATTTAAAGTTAGTAGACATTTTTCTAAAGATAAAACAATTCTGTCAAAACAAGAGATTCTCTCACAATGACAGTTATCTGAATGGCTCCGTTCTTTCTGTGTATGTCTGCTCAATCCCATCATCCTGTACCTGTTCCATTTAACATCCCTCTATCCTTTCTGTCTCTCTCTCTGTCCTCCCCCTCTCTCAGGCCAGTAATGGGGGTCAGAGTAGTGATTATTCTTCCTCTTTGCCCTCCACCCCTGTGATAAGTCACAGAGAAATGCGGGGAGTGGCAGGAGGAGAGGGAGGCTCTCAGAGAAATGTACCTCGCCGCCGGACCTCCTTGTTCACGGTTAGTCCTTGAGTCTCAGTAGCCTAAAAACTCAACACAAACATCAACTCAACATAAAAGAGGGACTGATGGAGAGAGAAAGTAATACTTAATATTAGAGATTAGAGATTAAGAGATTAGAAGATAGCGATCAGAAGTTTAATAGCTTAATCATGACAGTGAGGAACCACTCTATCACTCACCTCATCTCTCAACTCATCCCATATTTTGTCTCTTCTATGTGTATTTTTGTACCTCGTCAATGCTTTATCTCACATGCCTGCCGTTGTAGAACCGTCGTGGGAGCGATAGTGAGAAGAAAACTCCAGACAACAGAGCTGATGCAGGAGGCAGCAAATCAGTTATTATTAAACAGGTATGAAACATAGTTTAAAAACTGAGAATTTGTACATTCAAATTTGCTGCTCACACCAACCTGAGCTCATAAATATTGTGAAAATATTGAGTGATTATAACAACTTTTATTTATAAAATATGTAATTATGCGGCCATGTAAGTTTTGCATTACAATCAAATAATGGCTTCAAATCATGGGTTTTGGCTTCGGTTCATCTTCTTGAAATTACCTGAATAAGAATCATCATAATGGTGAAATCTTTTTTTGTCTGGCAGGGCACATTATGGAAACGCAGTGAACGATCTCTGAACAAGGAGTGGAAGAAGAAGCTTGTCACACTCACCAACAATGGCATTCTCACCTATCATTCTAACATCAATGTAAGAACCACTGTCTTCTATTCATGTATAATTTTTTTTGACTGACTCTGTATATAGTCAAAAATGTGGACACCTTACAATCACACCTATTTGTGGACATTCTCCAAAATGTTCCCACAAGCTCAAAGCACCCAATTGACGAGAATGTGTTTGAATGATTTAACTTTAAGATTAGCTATCAATGAAACTAAGGGCACTAATCTGTTCCAGCATGGCAATGCCAGTATGCTTAAACCAAGGTTCATAGAGATATTGTTTGCCAGATTGGTGTGAAAGAACATAAGTGGGTTGATCTCCTCTGGGGTGAAATGCTGAACTCACTCACTCACTCACCGTCTATACTGCTTAATCCTGTATAGAGGGTCGTGGGGGCCCGGAGTCTATCCCAGGAGACTTAGGGCGCGAGGCAGGGTACACCATGGACAGGGTGCCAATCCATCTCAGGGGGAACACACATACACACACTCTTTCATACACTATGGGCAATTTGGAAATGCAAATCAGCCTAATCTGCATGTCTTTGGACTGTGGGAGGAAACTGGAGTACTTGGAGAAAACCCACCAATCATGGGGAGAACATGCAAACTGCATTCACACAGAGACGGGAATTGAAAAAAAGAGGCGACTAACAGCCACTAAGCCACTGTGTCGCCCCAGTCGATCTCATCAAACTTTTAATCTTTTAGCTACAAATACCGTTAACAAATATTTAACTTTAACATTTTATATAACTTTAACATTTAATAATATTTGAATGAGTGTGAGCAACTGGACTTTATGGCTGTTTGTAGGAATATAAACAGAACACCCATGGTAAGGAGATGGACCTGTTGCGTGTAACTGTGAAAGTACCAGGAAAGCGTCTACATAGGGCAACGCCCACATCTGGCCCTGCCTCTGCCCCTGGGGTGAATGGCCTTGCAAAAGACAAGCCAGCATCTGAAGGGGGAACCTCATGTGAGTAATTGATAATGAGATATTGTTTCTTTAGATACCAATCCAACCCAAAACCTTTACTTAGAGTGTGACTTGTGTCTTATTTTCTAGCAAATCTTCTGACTGTTGATGAGGCAGCAGGCGTCGTAATGGCATCTCACGATGAACAGAAAATCAAACGCTGTCCTTCATCTGTGTCCAATAAGGCTTTAAGCTTGGGTACGTTAACAGGCTGTTAGGGACTGCAAATGCAGCATTTGAATAAGCTCCAACTAATACAGCAATTACTGGGTGAACCTTTCAGTATAGAAAAACCATATATCTAACATGTATTGATTTAGTAAAGGCCTTAAGATGTGACAGATGTTTTTAGATGTTTAACCTCCTGCCTCCACTCAGCAGAATCAAGCATTGAGGGGGCCACAAGCCCTTTTCTGGGAAAGGACATTGCTCCATCATCCCCCATGAGCGATAGGAAGAAAACCAAGAGGAAGAAAAGTATGAACATAAAAGGAGATGCTGCAGCCAGCCAGGCTGATGGTGAGCACCACCGGAAACACACAGAACAATTCATAACCTTTCCGAATATGATTAGTAGATGATAAAAACAAGTTAATGATAATTCATTTTGAAAGGATTCCATTACAAGAAACCTGATAAATTTCCCAGCTTGTCCTCTGCTTTCTTCCTCCTCTTTGTTGTCTATGTGAAGATTTAACACAGTTAATCTGTTTCCTATGACTTATGACTCTTGCTTCTCTCCTTTTCTCTTCCCCTTCCCTCTTTTTGTCCTCTGCTGCCCTGGGCTAATTTCTTGCACTGCAAGCCAAGCGCAAAATGTGGAAATTGAAAAGCTTTGGTAGCTTGAGAAACATTAACAGAACAGGTAATAAGAGGCCATGTGGATAAGGTGTGCAGTTGAACTCATAGTGTCTGGCTGTTGCTCTGCTCTCTGTGTTGATGTTTTTCATTCGTCAGTCATGACGACACATCATTAGATTACTGCAAATTGACTGTACCACTATAGTCATCTTTCACTCTGTCTCTGTCCTTCTTTCTCTTCCTCTCTCTGGTTCATGTCCCTGTAATGAGGAAACAATATATTAGTCTGAGGGGTTCAGCGAGTGTCTTCCATTGATTACTTCCCCTCTGATAAATAAATATTGCCTGTTCCTTGCAGAGGAGGAGAACGCAGACTTTATCATCATATCAAGCACAGGACAGAGTTGGCACTTTGACACCCAGAATCAGGAGGACAGGGATGCCTGGGTGCAAGCCATTGAGAGCCAAATCCTTGCTTCTCTCCAACTGTGTGAAAGTAGAAACAAGGTTGGTTTGACTATGATTTGTAAACCACATCATCTGTTTCCTTAAATGACTGAAAATACTGATCTGTCCACTGTGTACAGACTCGAAGAAGCAGCCAGAGCGAAGCTGTGGCACTACAAGCCATTCGCAATGCTAAAGGAAATGATCTATGTGTGGATTGTGATGCACAATGTGAGTGTTTTTGTTATTATTGTATCACCTGATCACATGAATAATCCAACCACTATGTACTGAAAGTTTACACCAGAGGTAATTTACTTCTCCCTATTCCACCAGATCCCACCTGGGCAAGTCTAAATTTGGGAGCACTGATTTGTATCGAATGCTCAGGAATTCACAGGAACCTTGGGACACACTTGTCCCGAGTCCGTTCCTTGGACCTGGATGACTGGCCTAGTGAGCTCACTAAGGTGCTAATGGCAATAGGCAACCATATGGCAAACAGCATTTGGGAAAAATGTACGCAAGGTCGCCAAAAACCAACACCTGAGGCAACAAGGTGAGCAGGACCTCTTGGAGTCTTTATGGTCAAAGGTTTTGTAATTAACTACAAATGTTTCCACTGCTGCTGCTGTTCAATCATTTGAAAGCCACTGGGAACCAAAAGCTGTAATTGAATGATACTGTAATTAGATTCATTTTGATCTTGTGGGAATTTCAGTTTGTGGGAGAAAGTGTAAATGATTTGTCAACAATAATTTGTCCAGTAAATTGAATCCAAGCACGTCATATATGCTTATTAACATCTTAAGCCAACTAGAAAGATAAATGTTAATGCATTATATATATAGTATCAGTCAAGAGTTTGGACACACCTCCTAATTCAATGGGTTTTTTATTTAATGATTTATTTTCTACATTCAATTAGGCAATTAATTAACATCAACAACAACAGTATTATTAAGTGCATTTGCAAAACCCACCAATCACCATGATGGAACTGGCTCTCATGAAGACCATCCCAGGAAAGCAAGACCAAAACTTACCTCTGATGCAGGGGAAGTAAATTTAGAAATCAGAAATCACCAATTAACAGCACCTTAGATTAGAGCCTTTATACGTAGCAGACACATCTAAGCATCTCATATACAGTATACTGTTCAAAAGCTTTACAATGTAGAAAGAAATAAAAAAAAACGGAAATACCATGGCATTAGAAGGTGTGTCCAAACTTTTGACAGGCCTTGTTTGCAATCTCTGCTCTAATTCATCCCAAGTGTTCTATTGGGTTGAGGTCAGGACTCAAGTTCTTCCACACCAAACTCACTCATCCATGTCTTTATGGACCATGCTTTGTGCACTGGTGTGCTATCATGAAGGGGCCATCGACAAACTGTTCTCACAACGTTGACAGCATGAAATTGTCCACAATGTCTTGGTATGCTGAAGCATTAAGAGTTCCTTTCACAGGAAGTGATAGGATGGGCCCAATGACTGAAAAACAACCCCACACCAGTTCCAACATGACTGCACACAAGTGCAAAATGCAAGGTCCATAAAGACATAAATGAGCAAGTTTGGTGTGGAAGAACTTGACTGGCCTGTACAAAGTCCTGACCTCAAGCCGACAGAAAACATGAATTAGAGCGGAGACCTCAAGCCAGGCCTTCTCATCCAACATTACTGTTGCTTCTGAGAGATGAGAGAGTGTGTGCCTATATATATATATATATATATATATATAGGCACACACATGTACATTTATAAAAACTACTGTTGTAAAAAGGGAAATCAAAGCCTGTTCAACAACTCACAAAAGGTCTTTCCAGAATAACATCTTTTCCCTGTGCCTTTTTTTCTGGCATTGAACCCAGAGAACAGAGGGAGTCTTGGATCCGGGCTAAATATGAGCAGAAGGTGTTTGTGGCACCCTTGCCAACTCAGGACGAGAGCCCAGGTGAGGTGACATCATCGCAGCTCCTTGGTGCCGTCACCAACAACGATCTTCCCAGTCTCCTGCTGCTCTTGGCCCACAGCACTAAGGAGCAGCTCAATGATCCACTGCAGTCTCAAAGCCCCTTACATGCAGCATGCCAGCTGGGGAATGTGGTCATGACTCAGCTCCTAGTCTGGGTAAGGGGACAGCTCCCGCATATAATCTGCATTCATGTAAACTTTTGATTTGCCATCAAGCAGCTCGCACTACTGTCAGAGTTGCTGTTATGGAAAATTTAACACCCTTTGACCAGTCATAATCGATAATTCTACTGTGCTATGAGATGGTATCAAAAGGTTTCAAGACAAGTTTTTGTAACACGCCAACAGATCACAGGGAGCACTACCCTTTGGAAGTCAGAGTGCCAAAAAACATTGTCCTGTGTACATCTGGAGCTGTGCAACTAGTGCTATTCTGAGATTTCATTATTAGAACAAAGAGTGAACTGAAAAATCTGCTTGAAACTTATCAAATCTAACACAGAGACATTTGACATGATTAGGCATGTTCACGGCGATGCTGCAATGAGTCGTTCAAGGTGTTTTGAGTGGCACATACGCTTCAAGAGAGGAAGAACATCACAAGAACATGGCAAGAGATCAGGAAGACCTTCAACGAGCTCATCCCCCAAAAATGTCGAAACCATTTGGCAACTTGCATGATCCATGATGATCATAGAAGAACAATCCACAACATTGCTGCCATTGTCTGTGTGTCATACGGAACAGTCCAGGCAATCCTCACGCGTGGTTTGAACGCACCGTGTGGCTGCCAGGTTCGTGGGCAGATTTAACATCGCATTGAAGTCAACAACTGAGTCAGCGTGCCATGGATGATCTGTCCTTCATGTCAAGGATAATTATCAATGATGAAACTTGGGTGGATGAGTACGACCCTGAGATGAAGCAACAGTCTTCAGTCGAGCACATCATCTCCACAACCGAAATTGCGAGGCAGGTCCACAGCTTGACCAAGTGCATGCTCATTGTTTTTTTCGACATTCACATGCATCGAGAATTCGTCCCAGGGCCATCAATAGCACATTTTAGTGCCAGGTTTTAAGGCGTCTGAGGGAGGACACACGGCGAAAGTGAACGGATCTGTGGTGCACTAATCTAAAAACTTTTTGATACCACCTCGTATAATAATTATCCAATTAAAATATGAAAGCAATACAAAGCCTATACCAATACTTTTATTATAGGATGCTACTTATAACTAAAAATGTTTTTTTGACATTTAAACATAAAAATATAATAAATATTATTGGTCCTTGAGATTGTGAAAAGTCTTCTAGCATGATTTATGGCTGATAAATCTCAGGTACGTTTCTGACTGATGGGGTTTTAAGTGATTTCTTTCTGTTTCTCTCTGTAGTATGGTAGTGATGTGAAAGCAAAGAATCCACAAGGCCAAACAGCTTTAACGCTGGCACAACAAGCTGGAAGCCAAGAGTGTGTGGAGATCCTTCGCCAACATGGCTGCCCCAATGAAACCTCACCCACTGCGCCCACTCCCATTCTCTCCCGCAAAAGTAGCATCACAAGCCTTGGACGTAACAATTCCAGGAGAAGGGTCTCGTAACTTTTAAAGACTTTATGGACAGTCAAAGAAACTTCCTTTCTGGAAAAAAGAACATTTTTTATTTCATTTTGTTAAAAAGCTATGTACGTCTCTCTCTGTCGCTGTGGATGTTTTGCTCTGTCCTCATTCACATACTGTACATCCATTTAGGTTCCTCAGAGAAGGCAAAAAAAAAAAACTTGTTAATGTATGAAAGAAAAATTAACAAGCCAGCTTGAAATCTAATACAGATACTGTTTCAACAACTCAAAAGCAATATACATGCTAATTATATATCTATTACAAAGACAAATGTAGCCTAGAGAGCTTCTCCGAGCAATCTGTGGAGATGTGTTCAACATTACTGTACGACTCATAAAAATGTTCCTCATAATAAGAAACATAAATGAGGCCACTGTGTTTGTATGGGAAGAGAATAGTATTTGTCATTGTGCAACGTTTCTAAGTACTAGAATTAATAAACATAAATCTTTAAACTTTTTTGAAACTTTTTTGAAATTTTTGTTAGGCCTGACAACCAAAGACAAAGGCAATGTGTAGAACTGTATGCTTTCATTTGTACACAATTAACATGTAGTCAAAAAAATCTTTGGATAAGGCATTATGTAGGTGCACTACAACCAAACCAAACATCCTAACTACATCTTGTGTTGAGAAGATGGAGAAGAAGAAGAAGAAGAAAGAGAAGAAGTATTTTTCAAGTTTCACCTAAACCTCAATTAACTTTTTTTATCAGAAAATATGTATGTGAACCTTTGCGCTCTATCAAGGACGTAATAGATTTTGTTAACTATTGGAAGTTTGTATTTTTTGCAAGATTATGACTGGTGCAGCATGGTGGCGCTGACGTCTCACAACTCGAAGTTTTGATCCAGAGCTCAGATTACTGTCTGTGTGGAGTGAAGGTGAGACTTTTCTTTTTAACATGACTTTGCACTTATCACACCCTGTTAGTGTACCACGTTCTCTCATGATCCTCCAGCACTGCTCGACTGGTCCCACCATCTCTAAAAGATCGAGGAACACAATAATAGACTGTGTGCCGTTCATGTCCGTACTGCCGAGGCAATCTTTAAGTGATGACCATAGACCTATCTGCTTGGATATTTAGGTTAACTATCCCCAACCTCACCCAAAAAAACCCTCCCTCCCCAACAGTGTTTGACTGATGGTATTTCTAGTTAATAAACCTAGTGAGCCAGTGTAAGGTTATATTTAAATGCTAAAACCTTCAGAGCGCTTAAATGTAAATGAAAATCTTATTTTTCACATATTCTTCTTTCTTCTGCATTCTCATGTTTTCTTCTAAATCCCAAAACAAGGTGTGAATGAGGTTTGAATCGTTGTGCGCTCTGGTTTAGCTGCGACCCCGATCAGGAGAAAGTGGCCACTGTGGTTGGATGAACATAACTGTATATCAGCATTTAATTTTTATGGGTCTTTTGGCTGTTCCCAGCAAGGGGTCGCCACAGCGGAATTGGCATCATTTTATCTGTGACAGAGACTGATCATTCATCTTCTATAGTGCTTATTTTGTTTACAGGGTCATGTGGGGCCTGGGGCTATCCCAGGAGACTTGGGGCACGAGGCGGGGTACACCCTAGACAGGGTGCCAATTCATTGTGCACACACACACACACACACACACACACAGACACAAACACTACAATTTGGAAACGCCAATGAACTAACCTGCTTTAAGCATATTTATAAAAGTGCACATGTATCAAATATAGGCTAGGTGCTAGGCTTCTTGCCTGCCATGTGGAAGGCCCAGGTTTAATTCCCTCCCAATGCCCAAACCCCAGACACTGGTGCAGTGTTGGTCCCGGATAAAATGGGAGAGTTGCGTCAAGAAGGGCATCCGGTGTAAAACCTGTGCCCACTTATGTGCGGATCAAGAGCAGCCAAAAGACTAACAACAACATATATCAAATTTATTCATGTTACAGATAAAAATATATAATACTGTTTTCTATCAAACTCATGCAGGGAGCCTGAAAGCCAGGGAAATGAGGTACTTTCTTATGTGAAACTCACACACACAGTGGTAGGCACACCAGCTGCATGTAAAAAAGGAAGTATTAGTATAAGGTCTGCTAGGAAGCTGTACAGCTGATCAGTACGACCTTGTGCTTATCGCTGTACCAAGCAGTGCAGAGAACATATCCATTGTGCTTCTCATTGTGGGAACACACCTGCTGATGAAGTAATTAAAAATATGAGAGGTCCATGGCAAGTGCAAGTGAGAGTTTAATTTGATATGCGAATAAGGTACATCAATCTTTGGTAACAGGATCTAGTATAGTCGAGTGTGGTTTGAAAAGCTTGTCAGTCTGCTCTTGAACTTGCTTCGGGTTCTGACCAGGGCACAAGTGGTGATCACTTGGTCTTTAATTGCTACAATAAAACCCTGCTTACTTCATCCAGATCAACTTTGTCTTTTTGATGCTTTTCTAATTAGAGATTTTACAGCTTTTGTTTTAACATGTAAATGTAATTAACATTAACTAGTAGAAGAGGAAAAAATCCCTCCGGGTACTCCGGTTTCCTCCCACAGTACAAAGATATGCATGTTAGGCTACTTGACATTCCCAAATTGCCTATAGTGTGTGTGTGAGTGTGTGTATGTATGTGTGCCCTGTGATGGATTGGCACCCTGTCCAGGGTGTACCCTGCCACGTGCCCTAAGCCTCCTGGGATAGGTTCCAGGTCCCCGCGACCCTGAATACAGGACAAAGCAGTGTAGAGGATGAGTGAGTGAGTGAGAGGTAAAAAACTCCCACACATGTCTTTGGACTGTCGAAGGAAACCTGAGTACCCAGAGGAAACCTGGGTTTCCTCAAACACGGGGACAACATGCAAACTCCATATGTACAGAACCGAAACGCGAATCGGACCCTCGACCCTGGAGGCACGAGGCCACAGTGCATAACCGCTACCCCACCGTGCCGCCAGTGACTGATCGTTCTTTGGAAAAATGCGGAGTAGATTTTTTAAGGTAGATTTTCAACATCCTCAATAGATTTGAAAATGAGCCTTTTCTTTTTAACTTTGATTTTCTGCCTTTCTAGAAAAAAAGGGTTCGACTTAAGATTAAGCCATTATATCATGATGCCATGAAGGGTTATGTTTTTGCCTTTTTTTTTTTTCTTTTTAGGTGTAAATGAGATTAAGATCTATAGGTTGCACTGTGAGGCGCTGTTTGATGGTAGGCCTATAGTTTTGCAGTTTGAGCTTCTAGTTCATGGTCTATTTTGCTAAGATTCCTTGAATTTTCTCAGTTTCTTTAATCACAGACAGGATGCACCTTTTTTTTAAGAATAATTAAAGGGAAATGATTCTGTGTCCCTTATATACACATATATCTTATTACTTAGAAACCTATTTTTTCTCTAAGTGTCTGTTGTGAACCTTGCTGATTAACTAGAAGCAGTTCAATGTAATTTCATGAACGCTTTAAGTTTTCATAAGGAATGTAAACCATGCTCTGACATCTGGCTGCTCATTCGACTGTGGTAGCCGGTAAGGGCTTTGGCTCGGTGTGTATTAGCCAGCTAGCCATCATGAGTCGGGAAGAAAGCAGCCTGAGCTGATAAAAACAAAAACAAAACAATCTGGAATATTCTCCATTGAAAACAAACTACCGCCGCTGTGTGGGTAAACAACAAAACATGTATTCTATATTTACAGACAGTAGTAAGCTAGATAACATTAGCTAACACTGTTCAGGACGGGTCTTAACGTTACTACACTCGAATTGCAATGCTAAGCTAGTTACCTAGCTAGCAGCTAACTGTATGTTTATCTTATAGTGCTAACCTAAGGCCAGGTTTCTGATTAGTAACTTAGGTAGGATGGCTGCTATTACTTTTTTGTCATACTCAAAATAGTATTTTTGTGGCTTTAAAAATATATAAATATATATATAAACAAGATTGTAAATAGATAGCTTTTGTTTGCTAGCTGGCTAACTAGCTAGTTAGCGAACTAGCAAGCTATACTCTATTACGTTCACGAGAACGGTTTTTTTACGGTTCTCGTTTAAATATTTAAATCTAAAAACCGTTAACGTATTATACAGCATTCGGTTTCTATGGAGATTTTAACGTTTCATTTGACTTACTTTCTTGACAAAACCTACCTTTTTTAAGTATATTAACAGGTAGTTTAATGGCAATCAGTGTTTATTGTGAGGTGGTTCTTGTATCTGAGGTAAAAAGTTTCTCGAGCATTCTGTTGTGTTTTTTTTTTTTTTTCCTCCCTTCTTAGTCGCGCGAGGATCTCTGACAAGAGTCGCTCGCGCACCGGTCACGTCTTCCTCGGTGTTACAGGTGGCTACTGAGGCTAAAGAATTCAAAAATCTCCACTTAAATAGTTCCCATATACAGCTTTGGGCCATTTTGTTATAAGTGTACTATAACCCTGCTTACAAATTTAAGCTTAGTCCTGGGCTGAGTGAGGCCAGTAGAACATCTTAACCAGCTTGTAGAAAAGAAACAGCTATTACTGCTATAACTTTCCACAAGTTCATCACCACAACTTAATTCGTTCCTTCATGTTTAGAAAACGCTTTATTAATAATGGTCAGGGTTGTGGTGAATCCAGAGCCTATCCCAGAAACACAGTGCATGCACACATGGACACACAATCCATATTACAGCACTATATACACTGAAATAGCAAATCTGCCTACTTTTAGGTTTTGGGGAGTTTGGTTCATTCAGGCAGGTTCATTTGTTTCATAATAACGATCAGAGTTGTGGTGCACTCAGAGCATATCCAAGGAACGCTGAGCATGCATGCAGGACTTGACACAGGGACCTATAATCCATATTAGGGCACTATGCACATGTACACCTAAATAGCAAGTCCAACTACTGTTAGGTTTTTGGGAGTTTGGTTTATTCAGGCAAGATCATTCCTTCATATTGAGGAAACACTTGGCATTGGTGTATCCATAGCATGTCCAAGGATTGCCAGGCGTACATACAGAACATGACACAGGGACACACAATCTATGTTGACCTAAATAGCAAGTCCACTGCCTACTGTTTTTTGGACTTTGGTTCATTCAGGCAAGTAAATTTGTTTCTTTATATTTAGAAAATACTTCATAAAAATAGTCAAGTTTTTAGTCTATCCAAGAAACCCTGAGCATACAGGGCCTTGCAAAACTATTCATACCCCTAAACATTTCCACATTTTGACACATTACAACCACAACCGTAAATGTATTTTATGAAAATCTTATGTGATCAACACAAAGCGGCACATAATTGTGAAGCAGAAGGAAAATGGTTTTCAAAGATTTCACAAATAAATATCTAAAAAGTGTGGTGTGTATTTGAATTCAGCCCCCCGGGGTCAATAATTTGTAAAACCACCTTTCGCTGCAATTACAGCTACAAGTATTTTTTTGATGAAGTTAGTCTCTACCAGCTTTGCACATCTTCACGTTGTCCTGCTAGAAGGTGAAAACTCTAACAGGTTTTCTTCTAAGATTGCTCTGTATTTGGCTCCATCCATCTTCCCATCAACTCTGAACAGCTTCCCTGTACCTGCTGAAAAGAAACATCCTTACAGCATATATTAACGGCGGAAAACTAACACAGCACATCACCCGGAACACACCATCCTCCCTGTGAAACATGGAGTGGGGATGCTTCTCTTCATTTCATAGTGAGGATGGTGTGTTCAGGGTGATGTGCTGTGTTAGTTTTCCGCCACACAGTAAAGACATAAATTTTGGTCTGATCTGACCAGAGCACAAACCACCCCCCCACCCCCACAAGGCTTGTTGCAAACTGCAAATGGAACTTCTTATGGCTTTCTTTCAACAATGCCTTTCTTCTTGCCATCCTTCCATAAAGGCCAGATTTGTGAAGTGCATGACTAATAGTCCTGTGGGAAAAAAAATTGAAAACCATTTTTCCTTCCATTTTACAATCATGTGCCATTTTGTGTTAGTCTATCACAGAAAATCCCCCAAAAAATGCATTTACGTTTGTGGTTGTAATGTGACAGAATGTGGAAAAGTCATTGTAAGGACATGACACAGGGACATCTTGGACACCTAAATAGCAAGTCTGTCGACTGTCAGGCAAGTTCATTTGTTTCTTTATATTTAGAAAATGCTTTATAAGATTGGTCAGGGTTGGCGAGCATCCAGAGCACATCCAAGGAACATCGAGTATATACAGGACATGACACAGGGCCACACATACTTTCCATAGTGGAGCACCATGCACACCTAAATAGCAGGTCCGTCTAATGTTTGGAAGGTGGAATAAAACTGGAGAACCAGAAGGAAAACGCACAGGCTGAACCTTGCATATGAAATCCACACATGCAGTGGTTGGGGAGAGGTCTGTGTCTCTCTGGATTGGAAAGCAAAGAAACCATTTTGTAATTTAAGATAACACATCAAGGCACCAAGTGAAAACTTTTATTGCTTAGTAATGGAACAAGTTTAGTAAACGTAGTTAAGATACTTTCATTTCCAGGTAAACTTATGATGAGATTTTTTAAAAACAAATCACTTATGTGTTATATATTTTTGATTATCTTGCAGTTAAACTGAGCTCGGGGCCACGCTGGCAGGTATGCGGATCCGGCTGCAGAGGTCAGGCCATGCGGCCCTGCTTCTATCCGAGCTCAACCGCTTCCGTCTTTCACGGCTTCTCTGCGATGTGGTTCTGCAGGTTGGAGGTCGTTCCTTCCCCGCCCACCGTGCAGTCCTTGCTTGTGCAAGTTCTCACTTCAGCAGCCTGTTATCTAGGGGGCCGTATGGCCAGAGTACCACTCCTCATACATTCTCTTTGGACTTTATCTCTGCAACCAACTTTGAGAAAGTGTTGACTTTTATTTACACTGGTGAGATCCTTACTGATCTGATAGATGTCGGTGTGCTGTACGAGTTGGCAGAACGACTAGGCGTCAGGGAGTTGGTGCGCGCTTGCCATGCCACCTTCCCAGATATGAAAAGCTTAGATGGAGATGTTGAAACGGACATGGCTCCTGCTACTGCCATGGCCGCCTCTATGTGCTCTTCATCCGTGGCGTCCTGCTCTTCTCTGTCGTCTCCTGCTGCTCCCACTCCGGTAGCACCTTCTCCTCTCCCTCAAAACAGAGGAAACAGGTTAAACCGCTCTCATGTGCTCCCCCTATCACCTAAAGAGGAGGATGGCTTTCAGCTACATCTGAGCTATAACCACCTAGCGAACAACAAACAGAGCTCATTGGATAATCACCACTCTCAAGCTTCTGAGATCCTCCCAGCTCTCAATCTGCAGCTTAAAACTGAACAGGAGGAAGAGAAAGTAGATGGGAACCATAGCTCAGACGAACAAGCCATGATTAATGGTAACAAACCAGTACTTACTGAAGTGTGTTCTGTTCCTGACTCATCAGCACAGGCTGGAGGGGAAACCTGTGCACCATCCTCATTTTCTGGTGACCCTTTGGATAGTCTGCAGCTTAGAGTGGTCGAAGGAGGTGTTGGACTTGGGGTCGGGTCAGTCAAGGATGCCATTTTGTTCGAGGAAGAAGATGATGCAGAAAAAAGGAGCCTCCATGATGGACCTTCAGATGATGGAGAGCAATGGAAAGCCCTGGCCGGGGATGTAATCGAACTGAGTGACGATGAAGAAAATTACATTGAGGAAGAGGAAGATGATGAAGACCTGATGTGCATAGAGAATGGTGGAAGTGGCGCCCTGGTAAATCAGGGCCACTTGGCACCATCCTCACAACCTTGTAAAACATGTGGTGCATTGTTGCAAGCGGATAACAATGTCTTAAGTTCTCATGCAGAGACGCACCTGTCCGAAACAGGCAGCTGCCGGGTGTGCGGCGCTTCTTTCAATGACCGAGCGTCCAGCGTGGCTCATGCGCTAACGCACGTCGGCATCCTGTTGTTTTCCTGCGAGATATGCGAGTTGCAGTTTTGTACCGAAGCTGAACTGATCCGTCACAGGCGCCAGTCAGTGGCCCGATGCGTCCCTCAAATGCCAGAGCAATTTAACAGCGCCACTCAGGGGCCCGAAGGGGAGCTGCACTGTGCTTTGTGCACTAAATCTATTCCTAAGGATTTAAAGGTCCGTACTTTCATTTTTTTTCAGTCTGAATGTGGTTGAATGATTATCAAAAAATGTTTGTTTTCCAATCATGCTGACCAAGTGTACTGGTAGTCCCCGACTTATGATCATTCGAGTTACGAATTTTTGCCGATATGAACGGACAGCAGCTCTAATTGCCGTTCAATCACGGAAGTAGCTCATATGTATTGTACAAAAACATTGACACTGCAGTCCACCAGACACCAATATTTACAATTATATACAATAATTTCAGTGTGTATTTGAATTTATAATATGTCTAAAGACCGGTATATTATACGTGTGTGTGCGTGTGAGGGTGCAGGAGAAATGAGTCGGCCACATTGGTTTTAATGAACCGAAAGCACGATGATAGAAATTGGCTGTCCTGTAAAGCAGTCCTGATGGTGAATAATCTTAATTTAGGAAAATCCTCAGCAAAATGGAGTTCACAGTCTTATACAATGGAAAATATAATGAAAGCTCTGAGACAAAATGGCAGTCGTGGTTTTCGGCTACATGATGGCAGTGTGGGGAAAGGGGACAGAGATTTAGTCAAGTGGATTGGTATGCTTTTGTCAAAGTCGAATAAGTCTCACTTTGTCGGACTTAAGAACAAATCGGACTTGTGAACGGGCTCCTGGAACGGAACTCGTTCGTAAGTCGGGGAATACCCGTAATTTATCTTTCACATTATTCATTTTACCTATATGTATTTATTAATTTATTTATTTAATTTTAACCAGAGAATCAGTTGACAAGAATTTATGGCTTTAGATAATATCCATAATACATGTTAGCTTTAGATTGTAGTGCACAATGTCAGAGTGTCTTTTCCTGTGTATATAATAAAGATCAAATATTCCTTTACGCTTGTCATAACTATATGATCTTCCTTCCAGGCTCTCAGGGAGCATATGCAGGGTCATGTGTGTTTCCGGACATTGCGCTGCGGTGTGTGCCAGTCAACTCAACCTACACGATGTTCTTTTCTGTGGCACATGCTAACACACCTCCTTGCCATCCACTCCTGCCCACAGTGTGCCTGTCCCTTCCTGGAGCGGCCTCTACTTGACACGCACTTAGCCATGCATGTTGAACAAGGAGGAGCATCCAAAGAGGATGAAGGCAGTCAGGAGAGTAGTACAGAAGGACAGGGCGAGTTTCAGTGCTTCCTGTGTCCACAGACCTTCCCTTCAGATGCAGCCTTTCATTACCACCTGAGCACGCACCCTAGTGAGCCTCAAACGTGGTCTGCCAAGCGTAAGGCAGACCAGCCATTAGAGTTTTCTTCCTCCTCTTCCTCCCCACTGGAATCAGGGGGCATGGGCAAACACGGTGCCATAGGCTTTAACATGGGCACTTTTATTCCAGACAAAATGATTCAAGCTGGTATGCCGTTCCCTGCCGGACTTTTACAGAATGGCAGCTCTTCCGGTTGCCCTCAAACGGGCACGGTTTTGAAACAGAAGTGGTACCGCTGCAGGTATTGCGGCAAGCGCTTTGCGCACTCCGGCGAGTTCACCTACCACCTGCGAATCCACACAGGAGAGAAGCCGTACCAGTGCAAGGTATGCCTGCGCTTTTTCCGTGGCCGCTCCACCATGATCTGCCACTTGAAGACGCACGCCGGGGCCCTGATGTACCGCTGCACCGTGTGCGGCCTCTACTTCTCGACGCTGAAGATGGTCTCGTCGCACATGGAACTCCACAAGGACCACCTACCTCCTGACTTCAACATAGAGGAAACGTTCATGTACAACGACCACTCTAAAGAGCCGGTCCCTAACCTGGACACCTGAAATGTAACATTTTAAACTGGTGCCTCAGTACTTCCTGTCAGCTCATTACCTGTGACCATTGTTCAGGACCAAGTAGAATTAGGATGCTGTTAAATGTTTTTATGTGCTAGAGACATAAGATTGAAGTAGGTACTGTTATTACATTGCCACTTGGTGGCAGCATTTCTTTATTCTGAGGGCACACTGACTGTTCGCGTGGACGTGAGGTTTGATGATTAGTTTAGGATTACCTCTTGATATTCTTCCTTCTACTCATCGTGTAATTAATATAAGCTAAATGTATATATTCTAGGGTTACAACAGCATATTGTATCACCAGGAAATACGGTAGTGTAAAAGGGCATTGTGGAAGAAATCTAAGATTCATAAGGCAAGTGAGGCAGGATACAAGACTGTGCCGTGCTTTGTTGCCCTCATACAGAGTGTTTTACTAGGTTATTTATTTTTAATTTACTCCTTTTAGTATGATGTGTTTGAATCCAGCACTAAGTGCACGTTTATTAATTACGTGTTATGTATTAAGACAGAATCAAGGACGGGTGAAATTAAAAACAGCCACGTCCATCAAAACTGAGAGGAAACATAGATTAAGATATAAATCCTGTGCAGTCAGTATATTTATATACTGTCACCTTTTTTTATAAGCTATCCAGTGTTCATCTTTATTATAGCATGTATTTTACTGAAAACTGGATTGAAACAGCCAAGACAAATTGACAATTTAACAGTTTGTGTATCTTTAAAGCAGCAGGAATAAGTAGCATTATTAATGCCATTTCTAACGTTACACACTGATGACCTAGTGATGTAGTCTGCAATGTCAGGACCAAGAACAAGTTCAGCAGTAATATCTCTTTGAGAAGTGTTAAAAAAAAAAAAAAAGAACCTATTGCCTTTTTAAGCGGGCTAATTCCACAACGTGTAATATATATTTTTTTTAAATGTGAAAGCAGTACCTGATCATACAGTTTAAGATCTATAACTATTTATTTATTTATAGCTTTTTATGTTGATACATTATATTTTGTAAGGGGTGTTTTCATTATGAATACAAGCGTATTACTTTGGTCTCGACCGTATTTGTTTCATACGTGTTCTGAATAAAAGCAAGAGGTTGTTACAGCCCGATGTTTGATGTGATCTTTGCATACAAGCATAACATTTTCCACCGTCGAACAAGACAAGCGCAGTCCAAGTGAACTTAGGACAAGAACACAGGTTTGAAAAGACCTTTTATGCCGTGGGCGATTTCAATATAAGATATTGTTTTTAAAAAAAGAAAAAAAAAAGGAGTAAGCTTAGAATACGTTTATTAATGGAAGTTATTTATTTTGTCCAGTGTACAGACATCATCCTTTGCAAATCTTTCACTGCTAGTCTTCATTTTATCTGTGGCATGTTTGTCAGCAGCTTCCTGTGGGACTGTGATGTAGGGAGTTTTCTTCCTTCCACTTTTAACCCTGTTGATAAGAATTATTTAAGAAGCTCTTTCTTTTACATGCACTTTTTTGATTCCATCAACCTCTCCAGCTCCACTTTTTTTTTTTTTTTTACAAGCAATAAAAACAAACCGTTTAGTGTCATGAAATGTCCTTTACGAATGACAGTCAGTTCTTGCACTGAGAAATTCAAAGGGAGCATGTTATCCCCTTCGTTTATGATTTAGGGGAAAAAATTGTTCTTAAATGGTCTCTTTAGCCACGTGGAAGTGTTACCACTAGAACACAGAGACATGGATATTCTGTAAAACTTATTTAGATGGAAACCTTGAATCACAGTAGCACAAATACGAACTGCTTCCTCATGTCTCTCAGGAGACCTCGATGTGACATATCAGAGACTTCCCTTCTTAGGATTCTATCTCTGAGTGACTGGTGCTGGCATTGCTGATCTTTCGCTCCTTCTGTGATACTTTCCCTGCACCGTCTGCTGCACTGGCTGCAATGTTGGCAGGTGCTGAGGAAATACGGGAAAGAATATCGTTGACAAGAGTGGCGCGAAAGCTCTTGCTCAGGAAGTTATAGAGGATGGGGTTGGCGATGCAATGAAAAAGCGAGATGCACTGTACAACGCTGAAAGAGAAGTACAGTATTTCTATAGTGTTGCAGGACATCAGGTGTGGATTGAGATCATCCACCATTATCAGGAACATCACAATATGGTAGGGGAGCCAGCAGGTCACGAAGACGAGCGAGTACACATTCAAGAGCCAGATTTCCCTAGGGTTCTGCACGTCCGGAGAGGCACGCACTATCCGCCCGATCAGTACGTTACAGGTGATGATGACGGACGCAGGCCCCAAAAACTGGAAAATGAGGCAGAAGAAGCTAACTGAGACAAACCATTCTGTGTAGTTCCTCTCAGGCATCATGTAGCAGCTAGGTTCGTCCCACTCAAGCAGGTCCACGTGTACGTTTTCTAGCAGTGCCAGCACCAAGGACAGAAGCCACAATCCAGCACACAGCAGCCATCTCCGGTGCCTGGGCTGCAGTGGAAAGCAGGCGGGCGTGGTCGGCCGTGTCAAGGTAAGGTACCTCTCCAGCGTCATGAAGGCCAGGAAGAAGGAGCTGCTGTAGAAGTTGATGACGTAGATGAGATGCGTAACCTTGCACAAGAATCTTCCCCAAATCCAAACCCTTTCCATGGTGACCTCCAGCATGAAGAAAGGCATGGTGAAAACCACCATCAGGTCAGACAGACTGATGTTGATAACACAGAAGAGCACACCGCTGGGCGAGTGTCGCCGGCGCCAGTTTACCCAAACTACCAGGCAGTTCTCGATCAAACCAACCATGAACAGGAACAGGTAGAGCAGGAACAGCGCGATGCGCCGAGATTCCCGGTCCATCTCGATGTTACATTCATAGAACCATGGGGTTTCATTGTGATCTGATGTATTGTGACCGAGTGTCATTTTCTGTTGAGAAAGACGAAAGGGTTAGTGTGTGTGCATACTTTGCAGTTATTTAATAGGATTATGCTGATCCATTTTTTTCTTTGCAGTTGTTAAGCTGAGAGCTGCTAATTTGCAAAACAGGAACTTGAGATTATAAGTCCTGTTTCAAAGTGCAATGATTTTGAAAAATCAAGCCTAGTAAAAAAAAAAATTACCGTTACCATTCAGCAGTATATAAGGAGGCATGATGGTGGATTTTTTTTTTTTTTACCTTTATTTACCTTTTCTAAAGTTAACGTTATGATAATGCGTATGTGTGCTCTGAACTGTAGAGGCAGCTACCCTGTCTGTGATTTTTGATAATTTAAACTCAATAGTTTGGTTTTTCAAATAATCCTAGAATCAAAAAGTTTGCTGTCATAAGATGTGGTCCTTTTAGGTAAGTCCTAGTTTGCTGTAGACACATTTATACACACATATATATACACAGGTATAGGATTTGTTGAACTACCTTAAGTTTAAAACAATAGCATCAAGCCTACCTTGAGTGTGGAGCTCTTGTGATGGTGTAGTGTCCTGGTGAGATGAAAGCTGCTCTGGCAGAAGAATTGTGTCGCTTTGGTGTTTTCCCTAGCTACTTTTGGGGCATTAAGCCCTCCTATCCCCCCCTTCTCTCTCTCCCTCCCTCAAGCAGCAATGCTGATAGGACAGTCTCAAAGGGCAAGAAGAAGGGCATGCTGAGCAGGCAAGATTCCTGAGAAAGTCTCGAGCATAGGTGACATTTTGTGATCTGATGTATCTTGGGTAACTGTAACTGCCAAGTGTTCAAGTAAAAAGTAAGGTACTTTTTCGGTACAGAGGTATCTTATTTTAAACTCTAATTACATCACTAAAGCATAAAGTCATTGCACTAAAGCATCAGCACAAATCACTTTCACTAAAGGACAAATGCTGTGTAATCTTTATTACTTTATTATTATATTTTAATAATAATAATTTGATTACCCAAAAGACACCCAGTGATGTTCTTAGAATGAAAAAAAAAAAAAAACATACCAGCATCTCAGATACTTCAACAAAAGATACAAGTCAGTATAAATAATCACATGCTGGTGGCTACAGGACAGGAGTAGGACGTTTTTCTTCTTTTTTTTTTTTTCTTTTTACAAAAACAGAGGTCAAGACGTGCCATTTCAGTTACTTATTCAGTTATGAAAAATAATCTCATTTAGATGACGACCATCGTCTTGAATGCAGCTCAATCCTTCATTCCAGGTTCCTAACCAGTGCATCTATAACCCTTGCAATATTTTCCGGCATCCTTGCAGGGCGGACAAAGTCTGGCCAACTAAAGGGAGCACAAAAACACTATCACCATGCACCCTTGACCCCTATAATACTGCCTATTGTAGTTCTCACTTTCTTGAACACACTTCCAAAATATCCTAATTTCAGCTGAGCAGATTGATGTCCCAGGTACAGTAGGTTGTACTCTGGAACAAAATACTATAAACCTTCACTGGTCTGCACCTGGCTCACCGACCACCCATATTTTCCCATTCTTTATCAGCCATTTATCAGCCCTAACCAGTTGTTTCTTTTTCCAGCTTGGTATTGAACAGCTTTTACAAGTGATGGAGGAAGCATCTCACTCACTCACTCACTCACTCACTCACTCATCGTCTACCGCTTTATCCTGTATACAGGGTCGCTGGCATGAAACCTATCCCAGGAGACTTAGGGCACGAGGAACCCTGCACAGGGTGCCAATAAATCACAAGGCACATGCACATATATACACAGTCACAGACTCATTAGAGCTCACTACTACGCACTAGGAAGCATGTGGTGGTACTGTATATTTGGTGAAGCCTATTAGGGCTTAAGGCCATTATTATCATGTCAGGTGAGCCAGGGAGCCAGACAAAAACAAAGGGCAGGGTAAGCATTATTTTATTTTTTATTTACAGAACATACATAAGAACATTTTCTTTATTCTATTGTTTCTTATACAGTATATGAAGAAGACTTTACAGTTCAAATCCAATGGTGTTTGCTGAGGTGTGTACAGTATTTCAGACAAAAAAAAATACTCATACTCTGAAGTTTTTTTTTTGTTGTTGAAACACAATAGTTTACAACAGGATACTGTACATACATTATGTCGTGTAAAATTTCATTTTAAGGAGACAACTCTGCTTTGAATGCAGTTTTTGCATTTGTAAGTTTTTTTTTTTAATTGTGTCATAGTTTGGAGAAAATTATTCATGTTTTTTTTAAATAATGGTAATAGCTACCATATGCTAGTGTACTAAACATAAGATGTAGCTTGATTTTATGTTAGCCCTAATGTTTTTATTTAACATCTGACGTGGATTCTATTCATATTGGCTACTGACCTCTCACATGTTACTTGTCGATTTCTTTACAGAAAAGCAGTAATGGAATGGATGCCTTTCTCAACTCAGTTCAACCGGGAATCAGTAACTGTGTCCTCCTTTTTTCATATAGACAACAGACGGCCAACAGACCATATAGTGTAGACAGCTCTCCAGGACACTCATATACCATATATTTCTTTCCAACATACCACAAAAATTACAGCACATAACTGCATAGGATGTCACTGTATGCATCCACATAGTGAGTGGAAGAATGTTAGTGTCCTGCACAGAGCTCTGATCTCAACCCCACTGAACAACATTTAAGATCCCATGCCAGGACTCCCATATGGAAATACAGTATCAGTCAAAAATTGGGACACACCTTCTAATCCAATGTTTTTTGTTTAGTGATTTATTTTCTACTTAACTAGAACGATACTGTATTTTGTTTTTCAAAACTATGACATAATACATATTGCATTATGTAATTAAGTAGAAACAACAGTTTATTCTTACTTTAAGACACAAAGGTCAGCTGTTCAAAAAATAGTTCTTGCGAGAACATTCTTGTCCAGTGCATTTGCAAAGCCCATTAAGCACCATGATGAAACTGGCTCTCATGAAGACCATCCCAAAAGACCAGGACCAAAACATAATTATGCCTTAAAGGAGAAGTTCATTTAGAGTTACCAGCCTCAGACAGAAATAACCAGTTAACAACCAGCACCTTGGATTAGAGCCGTTATGAAGGCTTTACAGAGCAAAAGTAGCAGATTCATCTCAATATCAACTGTTCAGATTGAGATTATTGCATATTTTGGACGCCTTCAGGATTGTTTTACAGTGTAGAAAAAAAGAAAAATCATCAAAGACCATGGAGTTACAAGGTCTGCCCAAATTTTTGACTGGTAGCGTGTATGAATTTTCAACATACATAAAATATATTGCTGTATACTGGTGCATATACGAAATTGTTCTTGTTTATGTATGAGATACATATGTAGTATGTAGACACCAACCTGCCAGGTGAACTGAATAACATCGATTATCAATTATATACCAGTAAACTGGTGACAGGATTGACAAACGGCTGAAAAAAGTCTATGAAGTATCAGGTAACACCCAGCACATCACAGACTGCCGTGCTCGGGGCTTAGCAGGCAAAAAGTTCAAGGGTGTTGACTCCAAACTCTCCACATCCCAATCAGATAGAGAAGCCATGGGACGCACTGGACAAACAAGTCCTCACCCTGCAACTCACAGCACCCAAAGGATCGGCTGTCAACGTCCTGGTGCAAGACACTACAGGACACCCTCAGAGGCTCTGTTCAGCCACACCCGGAGAGGCCAGAACCTCCCTGGAGGCAGAAAAATGAGGTTTTAATGTCAATGGTTTTAATGTTATGGCTGATTGGTGAATCAGTGTCACTGCCTGAACTGATTAATGTTCTTTGTCTGAATGAGTCCCCAAATCCACTTGAGTTTATTATATTGTGTGATTTTTAAGCACATATGGTTGTGACAGGCATGTGTCCACAAACTTTTGGCCATACAATATAACTGTTCTAGTTTGATGTGCTGTCTATACACAAAAGTATGCTATATTTAGCAGCCCCTCACACACAAGCACACGCACACGCACACGCACACACACAGAATAGTGAAAAGAACCCAAACAGGAAGAATTCCACAATGTGTAATATTAAAAGTGAAAGCCTTGTACTTTATCATATCATTTAATCTCTACAATTACTGTTATTATTTATAGCTTTTTATGATGATTCATTATATTTTGGAACGAATATACATTTAAATATAAGTGTTTAATTTTGTTCTGCTGTATTTTTCATAAATGTTCTGAATAGGTGTTTTAAGTGATGTTCCTTTCAGTTTTTCAGTATCTTCAAAAAAAGGTATACATTTATTAGTGAAGCTGAGATACTAGTTTTGATATTATTTGATTGCTAGAGTTCCTTTCATCTGTGGCATGTTCCTCAGTAGTAATGCCATCGCTTCCTGTGGAGTAGGATGCAGGGAGATTATTTCCTTCCTGTTTTAAAACTACTAACAGGAACCCCTAACCTTTCTTTACACTGATGTTTGACTCCACTGGGCCATTTTTATTACAATCAATAAAAAAAAAAAATTATAATAAACATTTAGTGTCTTAAAACGTTCTTGGCTATTAGTCCTTGCACTGAGAAATTTGCAATATATTAGGAGGGAACATGAGTGAGTAGTTCTGAAATAATGCCCTTGTTCTATGTGGAGATGTGAAAACACGAATGAAAATTATTCTGATGACATTTTGATGCTCCAAATTAGATGTTGCTCCGAAATATGCTGCTCCCCCTGCTCTCTCAGGAGACCTCATTATGATCTGATGGGAACCTCCCATATTAGGATCCAATCTCTGAGTGACTGGTGCTGGCATTGCTGAGCTTTTGTTCCTTCTGCGGTGACGTCCCTACACCATCGGCTGCCTTGGTAACACTGCTGAACGTTGACGTGGAAAGGATATTGTTGATAAGGTTGGTGCGAAAGCTCTTGCTCAGGAAGTTATATAGAATGGGGTTGGCGATGCAATGGAAGAGCGATAGGCACTGTACAATGTCCAAAGAAAAGAACAGCCCCTCTATAGCATTGCAGGACATCAGATGATGGTCCAGCATGCTCAGCATCACCAGGAACATTACAAGATGGTAGGGGAGCCAGCAGATCACAAAGACGAGTGAATACACATGCAATAGCCAAATATCTCTGCGCTTCTGCACATCTGGAGAGGCACGCACGGCCCGCGCAATCAGGATGTTACAGGTGATGATAACAGACGCAGGACCCAAAAACTGGAAGATAAAGGAGAAGAAGGAAAGGGACAGAAACCACTCAGTGAAGTCATTCTCAGGCATCATGTAGCAGCCAGGTTCGTCCCACTCAAGCAGGTCCACGTGTACGTTTTCAAGCACTGCCAGCACCAAGGACAGAAGCCACAATCCAGCACAAAGCAGCCATCTCCGGTGCCTGGGCTGCAGTGGAAAGCAGGCGGGCGTGGTCGGCCGTGTCAAGGTAAGGTACCTCTCCAGAGTCGTGAAGGCCAGGAAGAAGGAGCTGCTGTAGAAGTTGATGACGTAGATGAGATGCGTAAACTTGCACAAGGATCTTCCCCAAATCCAAACCTCGCCCATTGCGGCCTCCAGCATGAAGAAAGGCATGGTGAAAACCACCATCAGGTCAGACAGACTGATGTTGAGAACACAGAAGAGCACACCGCTGGGCGAGTGTCGCCGGCGCCAGTTTACCCAAACTACCAGGCAGTTCTCGATCAAACCAACCATGAACAGGAACAGGTAGAGCAGGAACAGCGCGATGCGCCGAGATTCCCGGTCCAGCTGGACGGTACATTCATAGAACCACAGTGTTAGATTGTGGTCTGATGTATTGTAACCGAGTGTCATTTTCTGTGGAGAAAAAGTAAAGTGTTTTAAATTAAACAAGATAATAAAGCATATAAATGCATATGAAAAGCATTTTTTTTAAACATTTTTTTTTTTTTTTAATTTTTGTGAAGCTGCTTTGAGACAATGACCATTGTTAAAAGCGCTATATAAATAAAATTGAATTGAATTGAATTGAATATAATGAGTCTGAAAAATTCAGTTGCAATTAACAAATCAAATTGATAAAGCAAATTGTGGGTTCTTGGACCCTTGGGATACCACGCCCTTTTCACAGCCTAATAGATACATTTATACTCTTTCAAAAGCATGAAAATATTCTGTGTATTTGTGAAAGTCACTCTCATTTAACAGTTTTGTTTCTCAAAAAGGTTTTAAATTATGTTCGCTGCCAGAGACGTATTTAATTTAACCTTTATTTAATCTTTTTTTTATTTTAAATGATACACCCTTTACTTTACACGTTTGGATTTTTAAAACTGAACAGTGGCCTTGAGAAAGACTTAGTAAGAATTGACAAGGCCTACCTCGCCCTTATGGAGCTGTTGTGAAGTTTTGATAAAGCAATGTCCTAGAGGAATGGAGGCTGATCTGGCTGAAGAATGGTGCTGCTTTAGTCTTTCCTCTGCATGTTTTGGGGCATTAAGCCCTCCTCTCTCTTTCTCTCTCTCTTTCTCTCTCTCTCTCTCTCTGCTCATAGGACAGCAGGAAAAAATCCTGAAAAACCTTTCTTCACAGTTGTCATGGTCCTCTGCTGCTTTACTCATGGATCTATTTTGCACAAATTTTTAGATTTATACAGAGATGGAATCAGCCATCAAGCCATCAAGTCTATTATACTTCTATTTAATAAGCTCTTTCTCTATAATTAATATTCAATTCAATTTTATTTATATAGCGCTTTTAACAATGGTCATTGTCTCAAAGCAGCTTCACAAAAATGAAAGAAATTAATTTTTTTTCAATAAAAAAATATATTTAAAATATATCTAAAAAAATAAATTGTTATTATTATTAATAATAATAATAATAATAATCATAAATTGTTATTATTATTATTAATAATAATAATAAAAATAAAATTGTGTATGTTCATACACAATATCCACTTTATAATGAATGGTATACTTCATTATACCCCCCCCAACTGAAATGTATTGAAATCAACATGCATGATGTCTTTTGCTGTTGTAGTCCTGTAATCTCTTTCATGGTTGGGCTTTTTGAAATGCTTTTCTGCTCACCATGGTTATACAGTTTGGTTACAGTAAGGGGAAAGTAGTATTTAGACACCATTGTGCTTATGTATGTATATAAAGAAAAAGTTTTGTCTGTATGTCTGTCTGTCTGTATGTCTGTCGAGCCAAATCTTGTCACAGCATCATGCAAAACTGGCAGTACTTAGATATCTGCCTGAAGTTTAACCTGCACCATAAGTTATTACAGCTAGAATTACAGCGCTTGAAGTGGTATAAAAATTTATTGGTATATAAATTTTAATGCGCTGGAGTCATTTTAAAATGAATTTATCTTTATCCGATCTACTTTTTCCATTTCTGATCTGTGATTTATTCTCTGGTTACCGAACAGGGAGTGTATTTGGCTGACGATGAAATAAGTACAACATAGTGTACCAAAGAAGGCGTAAGATACTCAACCTTACAACATTTTATTTCTCTGTATTAATAAGTTAGACAGAGATTTCTGCTGTACAGAAAGATAGACAGACATGTACGTGGACTTTAACCTGAAATAATAATATCACTGATTATATTAAAGCTGATTGATGTTATCTATTTTTACAAACTTTCTACAAACTTTTTCAAACTTCAAGTTTGCACTTTTACCTCAAACCTCCAGGTTAAGAGGTTGGAATTTTGTCTCCAGTCTTTGGTGGGTTTCCTCTGGGTACTCCAGTTTCCTGTAACAGTCCAAAGACATGCTGTGTAGGCCGACTGATATTTGTATAATAAGGTGTGTGAATGTATTGGGCCATACGTTGGGCCATGTGATGGGCTGATGTACCTCAGCTTGTGCCCTGAGTTTCCTGGGATAGGCTCAAGTGAGCAGAACCACAAAAATAACAAGATTCCAAATAAATTATGATAATAATTTGAAAGGTTTGAAATAAATATTAATATACTTTTGCCAAAATGTTGCTTGTTTTTAGTCATTAGATAATATATTTCGAATTATATAATACTATGGTTGTATACCTTGGGAGAATTTTTTAAAGATATGTACCATTTCTTAAAGAAAACATGAGTGAGAAGGCAAAAATAATGTATTTTATTTCTTACATCACTCAAATTCATATGTAAGGCATAACAATGGCAAAAAAAAATTTAATAAAAATTTCACTGTGCAGTAATGTATGTGTGACGAATAAAGGCTGAACTTAAAACTTAATTCTCTCAGGTGGTACATCTGCCCATTCTTCCTGGCAGAATGCTTCCAGTTCCTGTAAATTCTTTGGTTGTCTTGCATCAACTGGACATTTGAGACCTCCCCAAAGTATCTCAATGATATTGAGGTCAGGAGACTGTGATGGCCGCTACAGAACCCTCGCCTCACCTTTATCTGCTGTAGCCGCTAGAGTGTCCATGTGACCTTGTGCTTTGGATCGTTGTCATGCTGGAACACCCAAGAGCATCCCATGTGCAGCTTTCTCTCTGCAGAATGCAAATTGTCGGTCAGTATTTTTTATGATCACCTGCTGCATTCATCTTTCCATCAACTTTGACCGTCTATAAAGTTCAATTTTGGTCTCATCACTTCAAATGACTGTGAGAAGCTGTGAGGCTTGTCTAGGTGCTGTCTGGTGTACTGCAAGTGGTCCATTCTGTGGCATGTGGGCGGAGTAACGGCTTTCTTTGTGTTCAAGTACCTCCTTATCGTGTTCCTTGAAACATCAACACTTTTAGCCAGAGCAGCCACTTCTTTATCAGAGTTTGCACAGTACTAACTGGTATTTCCAGTGTTGGGTTATCTTTTTATATCCTTTTCCTGCTTTATAAAGTTCAACTACCTTATTTTCCCAGGTCCATTAGCAGTTCTTTTGTGTTCCCCATGGTGCAGTATTGCAATACCAGTCATATTTTCCAAATAAATGGCAATGTTTAACAATTTCTTTTTGGGTATGCAAACTTTTGAGCACAACACTATATATACGGTATTTTTGAATATGCACCTTTGGACCTTAACTGCAGAGAAGTGTTTTTTTGACTGACTCTTCTTTGCAGAATTGCTTTGATTCAGCCACACTGGAGGGTTTTCATGCCATAGCATCTCAATCTGATTAAAGTCCAGACTTTGACTAGGCTACTCCATTTTCTTTCATCAATGAGTTTTTCATTCAGACTTGGACTTGCTGATGTGTTTCAGATTATCGTCCTGCCGCATAACCCAAGTGTGCTTGAGCTTTGAGGTTGCGAACTGATGGACGAACATTCTACCTGATTTTCTGATAGAGCTCAGAATTCAATGTTCCATCAATTATGGCAAGTCATCCAGGTCCTATAGTTGCAAAGCAGACCCGGACCATTGCACCACAAACCATGTTCTTTTTTATGAAATATTGTGTTACGTTTATACCAGATGTAACATAACGCACACCTTCTAAAAAATTTTTTTTAAAGAGCTTTTGTCTTATCTGTGCACAGAATATTTTCCCAAATGTCTTAGGGGTAATCAATGTTTTGTTTTGTCTTTTGTGAGACAACCCTTTGTGTTCTTTTGGTTCAGCAGTGGCTTCCACCTTGGAATTCTTCCATGGATGCCATTTTTCTAATTGTTGAAACATGAACACTTACCTTAACTGAGGTAAGTGAGGTGTGCAGGTCTTTAGATGTCGTTCTGGGTTCTTTTATGAGCTCCTGGATGAGACGTTGTCGTGCTCTTGGAGTAATTTTGGTAGGCCAGCCACTCCTGGAAAGACTTAGAAATGCTTAGTAACCCTTTCCAGACTGATACATGTGAGTAATTTGTTTCTTATCTGTGCTTGAATTTCTTTTAATTGTGTTGTATTTTTTTTTTAGATCTTTTAACATTTACATCGTGTAACATTTGTTTGATTACCTGACTCATTTAAATGTGACAAATATACCACAAAAAAATCCATATACTGTATAAAATTTCACCATTTCCAAGTGGTCAAATTATTGGGAAACGAAGGAGAATTAAAATTACTGGAACTGGGCTAAGAACCTGGAAGGATAGTGCTGAAGTGTCAACTTTTTGAAAGAAATGTGGTTATAAAAAAAATAATAATACAATTTTAATAGTTTAAGTCAATGTACAGGTAGGTGGTATAACCTGCTTGGCATTACTGCCTGTTGCACCTCCTCCGGTGCCCATGGGTCAGCTGCAGGGTCTTCAGCTAGGAACCACCATTCACCAACATTTCGCCCCTTTAATCACTAGAACGTCTCCTGGTGGCGGAGCAGTGACAGGGACGTCTCCCTGTCACCCCCTGCAGCTGTTATTGGGGTTATTT
>JAQMYJ010000015.1:22101093-22120225 GCA_030014305.1 Clarias laeviceps | reverse complement strand
TACGCACATTTACAGCTTTGTCCGTACGCAATGTTTTAGTATGAATTCAACGCAAGTCTTTGTACATGAGGCCCCTGATGTTCACATTATCCGTTTCCATTGCCGTTGCCATCACCGTGTGGTCCGTCCTATTAGGCCCATCTTCCATCCCGCCTCTCGGAGGGCCTGCGGGTTGTCTTTGTGTGTTTTCTGTAGTTCTAATTGGGTGTCCCTCTTACTAGGGACTAGTGGGTTAGGTTACTAACCGCCCTCTCTCAATGCGGTCTCTCCCTGCTGCCATCCAGTCATTCCTGGCTGTCCTTCAGTCTTCCCTGGACTCCAACTGCCCTGTTCACAGTAGTAACTGGGGTTTCCAGAACTTCAGTGAATGTACAGGTAGGTGGTATAACCTGCTTGGCATTACTGCCTGTCGCACCTCCTCCGGTGCCTATGGGTCAGCTGCAGGGTCTTCAGCTAGGAACCACCATTCACCAACGTTTCTCCCCTTTAATCACTATTAAAAGTTTAATAGTGAAAGTAAAGGCAACACACACTGATGAGAAATCACAGGAACTAAACAGCTGTTTGTCCATAAGAAAACCACTTGTTAGTGAGACGGATCAGTAAAAAAGGCTTTAGTTTGCAAGGAAGAATAAAGATCGGACTTCGTATCGATGAAGAAAATGTTGGGTCCAGACCGACCTTATTCCAGAGTGATGGCTCAGCAATATTATGTGGCAAAAAAACTTTCTAATTACATAACATATTTTTATTACAAATATGATTAAAATGACATTGAATTTATAGAACAACAAACAAAGAGACTTTTTCTTCTCACACAGATCACAATTTTACCAAGGGATATGTAAATGTCAATAAAACTTCTGCACTTATCCTTCTGCAACCTAATGTTGATGTCTTTTTTTTCCACGATTCAGATTTCCTGAATCAATGAACTTAGGAAAACCATATAGTCAGACAATAGAGGGAAATGCCAGCATGGAAAGGGAATGTGTTCAGTGTCCATGAGTGCTCAGTGAGGAAGCACATGCTTAAAACACAGATGCTTACCCCTCTGTACCCAGGGGGAGGAGGGCAATGATGATGGGTTTCATAAGCTCATCATTTAATAACCAAACATGCGAAAGGTCCTTTAGCCACATGACACATTACAGTGCAAAAGTGTTTAATTCCTGCATCTGATAGTCACAAGGCGTACAAACCCGATTCCAAAAAAGTTGGGACACTGTACAAATTGTGACTAAAAACAGAATGCAATGATGTGGAAGTTTCAAATTTCAATATTTTATTCATACAACATAGATGACATATCAAATGTTTAAACTGAGAAAATGTATCATTTTAAGGAAAAAATAAGTTGATTTTAAATTTCATGGCATCAACACATCTCAAAAAAGTTGGGACAAGGCCATGTTTACCACTGTGTGGAATCCCCACTTCCTTTTATAACAGTCTGCAAACATCTGGGGACTGAGGAGACAAGTTGCTCAAGTTTAGGAATAGGAATGCTGTCCCATTCTTGTCTAAGGCTTCTAGTTGTTCAACTGTCCTAGGTCTTCTTTGTCGCATCTTCCTCTTTACTGTATGTTGTAGAAGCCATGATGTTGTAATTGATGCAGTATGTGGTCTGGCATTGTCATGTTGGAAAATCCAAGTTCTTCCGTCTGGATGGGAGCATATGTTGTTCTAGAACTTGGATATACCTTTCAGTACTGATGGTGCCTTTCCAGATGTGTAAGCCGTCCATGCCACATGCACTCATGCAACCCCATACCATTAGAGATGCTGGTTTCTGAACTGAGCGCTGATAACAACTTGGGTTGTCCTTGTCCTCTTTAGTCCGGATAACATGGCGTCCCAGTTTCCCAAAAAGAACTTCAAATTTTGATTCGTCCTGTATGTGATGCAGTACCGTCTAAGGGCCCGAAGATCACGGGCTTCCAGTACTGTCTTCCGGCCTCGACCCTTACGCACAGATTGTTCCAGATAATATCATGCACTGCAGATGATGATAACTTCAAACTCTTTGCAATTTTTCTCTGAGAAACTCCTTTCTGATATTGCGCTAATTTTTTCCGCCGCAGCATTGGGGGAATTGGTGATCCTCTGCCCATCTTGACTTCTGAGAGACACTGCCACTCTGAGAAGCTCTTTTTATACCCAATCATGTTGCCAATTGACCTAATAAGTTGCAAACTGGTCCTCCAGCTGATTCTTATATGTACATTTAACTTTTCCGGCCTGTTATTGCTACCTGTCCCTTAACTTTTTTGGAATGTGTAGCTCTAGTGAAATCCAAAATGAGCCAATATTTGGTATGACATTTCAAAATGTCTCACTTTCAACATTTGATTCTGTTTCTATTCAAAGTTTGTACAGTTTCCCATTTTTTGGGGGTTTGTACATTGTTTCCATAGTAACAACTTAATTGTATAAGACTTGTATGGCTAAAGCTGCACTAATCTAGGACTAATAACAAGCGTAACACAGTATTTAACAAAGATAAACACGCCTGATATTGTGTAGCACCCCCTTGTGATCCACTGAGACCACTGAAGGTGTGCTGTGAGACCTGGCAGCAGATCAATGTGGATTTGACTCGATTCAATTGGATTCAATTGAGACTGGGGGATTTGGTGGCCAACACCTTCAGCTCTTTATCATGTTTCCTTAAACCGTTCCTGAACATTGTTTGCATTGTTGCAGGGCTGAAAGAGGCCAGTGCCGTTAGGGAATGCTGATGCCTTAAAGGGGTGTACTTGGTATATGATGATAATTAGGAAGGTGGTACAAGTAACCCCAACGTAACATCCACAAGAAAGTCAGGAAGCAGGTTTCCCAGCAGAATGTTGCCCAGAACATCTAACTACATCTGTTAGCTTGTCTACTTCCCATAGTGCATCTCTGGTGCCGCACCCGTCCATCCACAAAATTCATCAGATCAGCCTACCTTCTTTTCTTCCAATGCATCCATATCCCAGTTCTAAAATCTATTAGAGGTGCTTTCAGAAGTGAACAGGGGTCAGAATGGGCACTCTAAGCGGTCTGCACCTAGCATTAACTGTTCACCGATTCATTCTACAGGAGATCTTCTGTTGGATTACACTTTTGCTACCCACATGCATCATTAAATCTTGGGCACGCATGACCCTGGCATTGGACTCACTTGTAGATACTAATCACTGCATACCAGGAACAGCAATACCAAGATCTGCAATTCTGACCCAGTCATCAAGTCATGCCTTTGTTATCCGTTACAAACTTAAAATAATTCTTTTGATTGTGTAAAACTGCTTTGCGACAATGACAATTGTTAAAAGCGCTATACAAATAAAATTTAACTGAATCTGTTGTTAAAATCACTCAGATCCTTGCGCTTGCCCATTTTTTCCTACTTTCAACACAACTTTGTGAGCCGTCCTACAATAAAATGGTCATCATTACCACTTTTAATGTTATGGCCGATCAGTGGACGGTAAAGTATTCTATAAAGAGACAATTATGGAAGAAGACTTGAGTTTCCTCACTTTGTAACATTGAGTGTTTTTCATGGGAAATTCCTCAGGATGGAAAGCTTTGTGGATAGAGTATTGTGACAAGCTGAACTTTTTTTTTGTACTTTTATGTTTAAGAGAGAAAAAGAGACATTGGGGAGGGAATGATGTCGATAAAAGACAAAAAAAGTAAAAACAGGAATTAACTTGTGTGGCGGAAACATTGCACAACATTGAAGGGAGGAAAAAGTGCATTGTGTAATTCAATGTCAGGTCACTTCACACCCTCCAGTCGCTGATCAAGAACACCCTCGACTTGATCTTCATTTGAACATACTGTCTTGTCATTAACAGACAAAAATAAAGCCTCTACGTGCAGTCTCTCTCGGCATGACTGACGAATTAATGGCTCCAAATACATTGTTGCTTCGTGTAGAGGTTTGCATAGTCGGCTTTGCTTTCCTCCATTTCCAGATTAACTCGTCGTGTTCCAGCCTCGAGCAGCGGCTCGTCAGCAGTTTAAGTGGGGTCCTCATTTTTTTTTCTCCGTTGCCTCTTCCTGCATTTTTCAACCCATTGTTAACAACAGTCATGGTATTTTTTTTCTTTTGGTTAGAGCAACAGGAAATGGTCTGTCAGCACATTTTGAGGCTTCTGGAAAAGGCCAAGCAAATCCTGTCCCTGACATCCCGCCCCCAACACACGTACACACTATTTCCATGGTGCACTTATCTAAAGCTGATACATTCAACTCTCACACATTTGTCATCAGGTGACAGTAAAAAAAAAAAAAAAAAAGGTGAAAGAAAACTGCCTGTTTTTAGTTTTCACGTGTTTTAATTGCACAGTTGCTATTTCTCTAGTGCGTATTATACATACGTAAAGTCTTATTTGTCTGAAGCAGAACGCCACACAATAAAAATGAAGTGTGAAATATTAAAGTTCCTTCTTAATAAAAACAAACTCAGGTTTTTGCAACTTGTCGAAAAAAATATATTTGGTCCAAACGAACACTGAATTGTAATATAAATTAAAAAAACAACAAGGCATGAGACCCTAGTTCTGTTCTCTAAGCTGCAATTTTTTCCCAATTTTTCTTTTCCATCTAAACTGCATAAAATATCTAGAAAACTTTCGAAACTCCTGTATATAATCTACGCATTTATACAAATGTCCAACATTCAAAATATTGCCTTTTTTTTTTTCCCCCTCCCACTCTTGAACTATGGTACAAATGCTAACAAATTACATTTCTTAACAAAATCACGCTCTAGTGCAGCTTAGGGGAAGCAAAACTGCTAAAAGGCGCTACAGAGAACAGTGGGTCGCGTTACATCAAGAACAACAAGGCAGCTCTCTTTCCTCTGTTCTGGAAGAGAGGAAGAGAGAGATGGAGCGAGCCAGTGTGTGTGTGTGTGTGTGTGTGTGTGTGTGTGTGTGTGTGTGTGTGTGTGTGGTACTGCTACAGGGTCACAGTTCTCAGAGAAAAGTACTATACTCCATTAGTGTCTGTGAAAGATATGTGATATTAAAGAACGTCTTTCAGTCCTGTCTTAAATAAATATGCACGTCATTTTGTTAATATTCATCAGGACGCTTACGTCGTTCGTTATTGCTTAGTGATGGTAGTTTTTTGTAAAATGTATACACAACAATCGGAAACACCGGAAGTGAACAACAACATCGAAAAGACAGGTGAGATCAGGACTGTGAAGATGCACTATGCAAAGATCGTGGCGATGAAGTCGCGGAATCGTTTGGCGTATTGTTCTGGGTGAACTGTGGATATTTCTGCACCAGCCTGAGGAGAGAAAAAAACAAACAAACAACATTAAATATCCCGAATTGCATGACACCAAAGAACAAAAATACAGCAAGGAAGTACAATGAGAATAGAAATGTATGATTTGTGTATTAATTCCTACCCCGTGCTTAACAGTCTTAGCCGCATGCGCGGCTTTCTTCTTGGTGTCGTACTGAGTCAACACGTCTATGAGCCCCATGAAGTAAACCTCCCTCTGCGGCGCACCTGGAAACCGAAACATTTTTACTGTACAAATCTCTCGATCGCGGGCCATCAAGGTCAACATATAATCAGCACTTCCTCGCTTCTTCACTTGACCTATTGTTCTGGCCAAACCAGTGAGGGAACACACACTTCCTAAATGATGCGTCAACTCTTTCCAACCATTCCAAGGAAAACAGTTACTGCTTTCTCTCACCTTCCTAAGAAACTAACCTGGGGCGCTTTTGACGGCGTAAACGTCCAAGTAGGGGTCAAACTCGCCGGGGCCCATGGGTTTAAAAGAGTTCATGTAGCCGGCGATCCCCTCGGGCGACGTGCCATAGGAGCCGACGTGCGGTGTGGGGTTGACGCCGTTCTCCGTCTCGGCCTCGTCCTCGCAGTTCGGCTCCTCCGCTTCCTCTTCCTCACGCTCGGCCCGCGCCACGTCGTGGATTCCCAGCAGCAGGCTGTAGTCCATGATCTTCAGCTTCACCAGGAACTATGAAATACAGATACAAGCATAAGAAAAATATAATAATAAATATAAAAATGAATAATCTATGATTTGGGGAGAAAAGACAAAACCCTTGCTTTTAATGATAACGCTAAATTTACATTACGGCATTTGACAGACGCCCTCATCCAGGAGCTACATTTTTTATCTCATTATACATCTGAGCAGTTGAGGGTTAAGAGCCTTGGTGGTCGTGGGATTTGAAACTGGGACCTTCCGTTAAACACTGAGCTACCCCTGACCCCTCTAATCTCACGCACACCACTGCTGACTGGTCTGTATGGAGTCGTACTTGTCTGACTTGTACTTGGTATTGGGCCACACTAAATATTTTTTTGGACTCAATCCAGAGTTAACATTTCTGTCGTCTTCTCTCCTCACTGGAACTGATGGCGAGTATGGAGTCAGAACAGTGGCACACCTCACAAATAAACAGCACGCGCTTCACAAATGTATACTGCAAACTTCTCGCCATTTGTTTACATCCCTGCATCCGTGTGTGTGGATTTGTACGACTTCTCTCTGACTTAGCCTTTATACTTATAAATACTGTGAATCGTCCTGCAGGAATTATAATTTTCTAGAAAGTTCATTTGTGATGCTTTAAGGAGATCAGTGCGACAAGATTAACTGTGTTTTCAGGAAGAGAGGGCTAATTAAGCTAGTCTCAGTCTAACGCAGTATAGGACGGCTTCGGTCAGACCCTCAAATTTGACATTCTTGTGATTGGCTGAGATGGTAGCAGGCTTGTAGCCTAGATCTGATAGGCTGCAGAGAATACCCTTTTGGAAAAAAATAAAAATTGAAGCGTGTCAGGAAAGTCACAAAACTCCACACACAAAGTCAGGGATGTTCACAAATGGCCAAATACATTTGTGAATCTCAGAACATGTGTGTTATGACACTGGTCTGAGTCTGTGGACAAGAAGGTAAGACCTTACTTTAGAATTAAAGAATTAAGTTTATTACAGAATCTAAAAGAAGTTAGAATACTTAATTAAATGGTGCAATACGCAAATGAAGCCACCTAGTTTGGTTGTAAAATATTTTTTTTTTGGAAATCTTAATGTTGACTTTGCCTCATTTTCATTTCATCTTGATCTTGCCTTTAAGACTCAATCGTGGACTTAACCATGGCGGTCCTGCTATCCGAGGAGACTAGTTGAAGCATTCTGAAGGAACCAGGGTGGAGTTACATCATTACATATCTTGGTGATGTATCTGGTGCAATAACAGCTGAGAGTGCAAGTAAAATGAAGATGAACGTGCCAAGATTTTGTTCTTTTTTTGGTTCTCCCACACACTGCCTGGCCAAATTCACCATTTCAGTAGGATCAGGTTATTGGGCTGCATATAAAACAACTAAGGGTGTTTAAAATTACTGGAACTGGGTTCGACACATTATCAAAACCTGGAAGGATAGCGTGCTGAACTGTCAACTTTGTGAAAAAAATGTGGTTTAAAAAAATTTAAATAAAATTAAATAATAAATAAAGATCACTTGATGAAGTTGCATGGTAAAAAAAAAAAAAATAAATCATCAGTAAAAAACAGAAAGGTATCTTTAATAATGAAAGTAAGAGCATTTCCATACACACAGTGTGAGAGTACGAACTAAACAGCTGCGCGTCCATGAAAGTAAATAAATTAATAAAACACTCGTTAGTAAGACTAATCAGAAGAAAGGCTTCAATTTGGTAGGGAGCATAAAGATTGGAGTGATAGAAAAATGTCATGTGGTCTGATGAGTCCAGACTGACCCCAGTCCCGAGTGAATCAGGGTAAGAGAAGAAGCGCATGAAGCGATGATGTATAGTGTCCACTGTACAAGTCTCTGGAGACAGTGTTATATGATCATATATTAACCAGCATTGCTGACACATATTAATTTACGTCTACGACAGTAAATTGTGTGTTTAAAAAAATTAATAAATTCTGACTCCAGTCGGATTTCCCGACGTACCTCGACGTCTCTGTTGAGCTTCTCCAGGATCTTCTCTTTCTGCTCCTCGGTCACGTACACTTTTTGCATGTTGTTCCTGAAATCCACGTCCTTGAAGGTGGGTAACTCTTTCACCTGGAGAGAACAACACAAGCAGGCTGTCGCTCTGATGTACTTTTATACAATTGCCTATTGAAATAAAAGTGTGTGTGTGTTTCAAATCTTTCCTGTCATACCTTTTCTTTGTCACTGGCCTCTCGGGACACCAAGGAACCCTGAATTAAACACACAGTTCAATTATGATAGCGCCCTTTTATTTATTTATTTATTTATTTTTAAACCGTAACAACACATTTATCAGGCATGGGAAAGTGATGACTCATCATAAAGTGCTAAAGCTTTTAACACATCCACTGTGTTGACCAGGGCGCCATCTGGTGGCACATTATTTTAAGCACAGCTGAAAAATGCAGAGGAATTTAGAAAATACAGTACACGAATGTTATGAGATTATAAGATTAAAATATGCATACACATGAACACAAATGTGCACAAAACGACCCAAGATTAAATTCAGCGCCGTCCTGCTGTAAGTCGGGTTTCTGCACCGTCTCTCACCTTAAGATCGTATTTCCTGTGGACGACGAGCCGGTGGCTGAACATGTTCCTCATGACGATGAGGTAGGTGTCCTCGCTCTCCACGCTCACACGGTACATGCCGAGGAACTGAGGGAGGAGCGTGTTGCCGTGACACTTGACTATATGCTGCAGGAAAGAAAGAAGAGGAGAGAAAGAAACCGTGAGTGAGCACGCAGAACATGCGGTGCTCATGACATCATAACTGGAACTATCGAAAGTGAACAGGGTTGTAGTGGAGACGCCTCAAAGCATGAAGCATGAAAGATGAGCGAATGATGTTTTAGGTGTAAAATGTAAAGCAGATGCACGGTTACGGAAAATGACCAGCAGAGGCTCGGGATGATGTTACCACAGCAGCGCGTCCAGAAATGTTTTATTCCACTTTTAAAACTGGTATTTTGTCTATTTACATCTATAGTCATTTATACAAGTTTGACATCTTTATACTTTTTATCCCTTTATTTTGATTTGCTATTCTGAAAGTTACTCCCATCTCTCTTCCTATTTGTCTCTCTTCAAATTAAAAAGACAACAATTTAAATTTATGGGTGTAAACTCCAAAAATCCCCCTAAAGTTTACTGCTAACTTTTACAAAACTGGAGACTCCTTCCAAACAAAAACAAAACAAAAACAAACAAACAAATAAATGTCTGCCATGTGTTACTATAGAAACATTAACAACATTAGGGATCAACTGATGTGCCATAATCACGATACCAAGGTGGATATTCAATTTGTATCGCGACAAAGCCATCGTTTTTCGACATAATCGAATTTTGCTATTCAATACACTTTGTCCATCTGTCAACAGTCAAGCTTTTGTATTCCTTCATTAAAAATGTTTACGGCTGATCTGCGAGTCACAAACACACCGCTGTCTTCACTTCTTCATCAGTAGTGAACTTTCATCCCCGTAGGGCTGCTTTCAGGGACCCAAACAGGTGAAAGTCTGACTATAGAGAGGGCGCTTTAACACAGAGTGCGAAAGTGTGGGGCAGAAGTGTGTGTACATGCATCATTATGTAAGATCACGACCCCCTTGGATATCAGTCCTGTGTGTTTAATCTGAAGTTTAGTCTTCAGCTCTTCAATAAGCGTCTCAGTGTAACGAGCACTGTTGAGTGTTGAACCTTTTTCCTGATAATGTTCCAATACTTCTGGTCTTTGAGAATCCCAGAAAACTGTGAGCATCAATTTTCTAGCCGATGGTCGACTTTTGAGCTTTTTCTCGTTTGGCGATTGAGGACGTTCCCGTTCCATTCCATAAGTAATGGAATATACCTCTCTTCATAAGTAATTAATCTCTTCACCTCCAAATGCTTATGTTTATGCTCTTCTGTGAGTTCTTTCAGCACCAGTTACACCCTCTGACCACACACACACAAAAAAAACCCAAAAAAAAAAACATGAGCACGCTTCGTCCATTTTTGCTCGGACCGCAGTTACAAATGAATTGATGTAACACGTTCGCACTTGCACAGCAGTGACTGGGGGAGACAAGAGCCTTGAACAGAAAGCTCTGATAAGACGGAGTTAAATATTTTGTTACAATTCTTATTTTGCAGTCGGTGTGGTGACATGAATCGCCACACAAAAGAATCACGATACATCACTCAATCGATTCCCGCTCGTGTCTACTCAACATGCTGCCTCAGAGCTGCTATAGAGAACGAACCAACCCACTCCAAAATATGCTACCCATCCAACACGACCGAAAGCTGCGCCGCTCTTTCATCTTGTCGGACTGAAACAGTACAAAGTATCACCTGGATTTTGGCTGGTTAAAGCTGCTCACGGTGTAACGACAGCATGTTATTGTTTAACTGCACTATTATAAAACGTTCACGTGTGCATGAATTGTTCAGATTACGGTCAGAGCCGACATGTTGACCGAGAGATAAAAAAGAAAATGTTTCGAGGCAGCTTGCAAGCTTGAACATCGGTTTATGACGCAGCGAACATTCCGAGCTGCTGAAACTGAGCCCTCGGGATGTGTGCAGAAGCTGGAGAGCCTCCAAGTGCTGGAGCAAAACGGCGGCTCCGATCACTATAAACATTCTCCTGTGGAGGGAACAGACAAAAACCATTCACACGCCTTCATAAACAACGGCCTTTATAAATCTACTGCAGAGAGAGGGGACAATGTCGCTGCTAATGTACACCTCTCTCTCTCTCTCTGTCTCTCAAAAATAGTATTTAACCAAGAAAGCATAACTGATTTAAAAGTGCTTATAACTCATTTCATGAACATTAAATAAAATGTCTTCTAAGAAAAAAAAAAAAAAAAAAAACATGTTGCACTTACAGAACGAATCAACAATTCTGTAACAATTCAATATGATTTTATAAAGTGACTAAAATCCTTTTGTTTGTTTTTTTTAGCAAATTTACAATTTAAAATTTATATCTGTCTGCATTCGAAGGAGTAAACAATGTTGCAGTTCCTCTATAATCCTGCAGGTGGTGCACTCTAAGCTATTCACACAGCACAGCATCCTATCAGGTGGGAGCGATGTTTGTTTAGAATCGTGAGAAACCGCTTGGATTTGGATGTGAAAAAAAGGCTATTTTTATAGTTTAAACCCTAAATATTGTCCCAAACACTAATTTCATTTTAAACTCAGCTTAATACATTACCCTTAAAAAATTAAAAATAAAAGAATGTAAAGGTGAACTTGTGTACTGTACAGTACGGCAGGGATAGAATGTAAAATAAATCATGCAAATGCGTTTTCTTTGGTATCAGTACTGTAGAGTAAATACGGTAATAATTCACCGTCCCGAGCCGCGTTGTTTTCCTCTATAGTCGCTTTGTGTTCTCCCTACAGCACTAAACAATTTATAGTGTTATTTTATATGGAAATTTAGCTGAATTTACATTAATAATTATGTTACAAAATTAGTAAATTATATTGTTCTTAATAGTTTAGCGTTAAAACGTGCAAATTTATACATTGCCATTAAAAAAGCCATAATTTTTTTAAAAATAATTTAAAATATTTGTAGTTTTAGCAAAATTGCAGAGGTTTCCGCAAACAATTATTACTTCAGTTCTAATGAAAAATCTGTGAACGACTGAATCACGACTTTGTTGACTGTTTTGTAGAAATGTTTAGCATCACGTTTCCTCTTATGCTGTCAGTAGTCGCATCATCGTGGATGCCATCATGAGCCCATCAGATGACATTATATTTTTTCTGCTGAAGCGTGTATACATTTTTTGGAGCGCCCTCTGTGTGAGTGTGTGTGTGTGTGTGTGTGTGTGAGAGTGTGTGTGTGTGTGTGTGTGTGTGAGTGTGTGTGTGTGTGTGTGAGTGTGAGTGTGAGAGTGTGAGAGTGTGAGTGTGTGAGTGTGTGAGTGTGTGTGTATGATGCTTACATAATCGCAATATTCAATTCAATTCTATAGCCGCTTTTAACAATCGACATTGTTGCAAAGCAGCTTTACACAATCAATCAACACAAATCAAAACCTAGGTATCGTGATGACTTCATATCGGGCCGTCCCTGATGTTTCCCCGTCCCTATTCATTAATAATCTTAAGTTACACTGAGACTCCGATGTATGAGCTGCGACTAAACCATAGAGTCATGAATATTAACCTGTTGTTCACGTTACAGCCGGAGCAGGTACTGTCTGATTAGAGCTGCTGTACGATAACAAAGCCTACATGATCTTCAAGAAGGACCAGATTCAGATTCGAGCATTAAAGCATCTTCTTATTATAATCAGACTTGTGACTTCAACCGCGCTGGAGAATAATGTGAAAAAAATGCAACATCTACTGCACAAAAAAAAAAGCTTCTTGTACTTTTACAAAATCAACCTGCTTTATTTCTGCACCGTTACACAAGCAGTTGCCAAGCAGGACAAGAGTCAGGAATTTAAAACTAAAATGCTTTGCCTAGAGCCAGGAAGCAATATGGAAATGGACGAGACCGAAAGCTTGTAAAGGTAACACACACACACACACACACACACACACACACACACACACACACACACACACACCATATAGAGTCGCCCTATTTCTCATTACCATAGGAGGCCAGAAAGGTGATAAAAATAGACAGAAACAAATGATTATTCAGGACATGAGCAGCCCATTTAGAACGAGACCAGGGTGTAAAAAAGGGTACAGCTGAGAACTAAAGGACTGGTCCCTGTACACACTGAACACCTGTCGACTCTTATGGAAATTTACAGACTTCTGGTTTAACTCTGCTGCTAATTTTGTGGTTCACTGTTTTACGCTTCATTGTTTTACGTGACGGAACATAATTTAGATAATAATAGGTTTTAACTTCCTCGGAAATCTTAAAACAATGCCCGAGACGAAACGCAGCCATTTTTCACTTCCTCTTTCGAGTTCGCAAGCGTATGAGAAACTGAGACTCGCCCTGTGGTGAAGTACGACTCGAAGCGAGAGTACCTGGTGATACTCGGACAGGATGCTGTGCATGTCGGCCACGTCCTCGCTGGTGATCTGCTTCACCACCAGCGTGCGGTCGTACGAGATAAACAGGAGGCCCTCGCCCTGGCCCTCGCCCTTCACCGGAGGACTGCGAGTCAGAGAGGCCTGGAGGGGGACACAAAGAAAATGAGACAAAAAAAAAAAAATTATATATATATATACATATACACATATACACACACACACATATATACAGTACATACATTTTTACACAAACAACCCGAGCAGCGAAAAGGAAAAAAATTATATATAATACCAAGGTTACTAAAATAATCCCTGGTCCCTCCCTTTTTACCTGACCAGAAAGCTCATAGCCCCGCCCACTCAGTTTGTTTTTGGCTCACGACGCCTGAACTTGCGAGTCCATAGTTAGAAATTCACCCAGATGAAGCGGGCGCAAAGGGCGAGCAACAGACACCCGAAGCAAATGTGTCTTTCACACCCTGCGTCTTTTGCTTCACCACCGAAAAAGCAGAAAAGTGCCGTTTTCAGGCGTCTCCTTCGTTATCGTCACGTCCCGAGTGTGAAAGCACCCCGAGATACCTCAGAGTGTCATTATTATTTTTATTTATTTTATCACTGGACCACTTGTAATGCTTTCCCTGCTGAAACCTTCGGCCTCTATCCAAGTATGTTCCACTTAATCCAAATACAAGGGGCGTGCGAGTCAAACCGGGATTTGTGATAAAATTTCTAAAAATGTGAACAAAGATGTGAAACCAACTGACATTTACAGAAGACTTGAAAAATGTGATCCTGTCCGAGTTGGCTCGGAGACCACTGCAGTCGTTCCCATGAAACATTCAACAAGTGGAACATCTGATCCTTGACAAATCGACGGATAACTTGTTGCCAACTTGCGAGAGAGATGCATCTGTCTGTGGTTACTGTACACACAATCAGTCCCCGACACCACTTGCGCATTACAGGAACGCAGCCAAAAGTTAACTGGTTGTTATTGAAAAGTTGTTCGGATCATCAAAGGAGATCCTGGGAGAAAACTTTCTACCTTGATGGTGTCCAAGTGCATTAGTGTAGAAGGAGATTATATAGAGAAAGAAATGTCTCTCATAACTCTGTTCTGTCATTCGGCACAATCAAAAGTGCAGCCATGACTTGATAAACAATAACAGTAATAATAATTATTCGTGTCCTCCTGCTCGTGCAGCCAGCGAGCCGAATACAGACCAGCTCGAGTCTATGAAACAAAAGAGATCTTATGCTCACGCACTGGATTTGTATATCATTTGCTTAATGGTATTTGTATAAGAACAGACAAACCTGTCACCGTGCGCACTAATGAAATCAGTCAGTTTAGAGGAAGGCAACTTCGGAAAATCATGCATATCAGAGAAATTCCTGCGACATCACTAAACATCTCATCTCGTAGGTTCTGTAGTATGTCGAACGCTGTGCGATTTTTAATTCTGTCATAACGGAAACATTTCACAGTAAACCGAATCAAAGCCGGTGTCTTTGCCAGTACCGTTTAATTTCGTTACGATTGCATTCCGCGTGACATGGGAGCAACCGTTCACACACACAAACAGAAACACACACACACACAACGTAGCGTAGCGGTGTTTACTTTATGAAAACGCTCTACTGCATCCTGAACAAAGAGTCATTGTTTAGCTTTCACAACACTGCCAGAGCTCGAACGGCTCACCTGCTGCCTGAGTGCACACACACACACACACACTCACATAGTGTGATATATTTCATACCTGATAGTCCAGATCCTCGATCCCGAACCGCTCGCGGAGGTTCCTGAACACTTGAGGGCAGTACTCCTTAAATTTAAAATGCCCCGGAAGGTTCTCTCTGGAAAAGAAACCGAGAGACGATGGAATGTTCAAACCCAACACCACATCCGTGCATTTATATATTTTTTTAAATAAAGGTTTAAAAGTGCGATGAAAAATTATTGGCACCCATTGTGAAAGAAAGCTCAGATATACAGGAACATTTCACATGCAAAAGTTATTCCTTTTTTTTTTTTTTAAATAGTGCAAATTTCTTTCGATTTAAAAAATTAATGTTCAGTTGGTATTGTTTGACTCTCTTTATAATTTATACCCTGGGCAAACAGTACAATGTTTACAGTATTTAAAAGTGAAAGGGCATTTTATACAATCTTTAAAAAAATAATAATAAAATGCACAATTAATATTTGCACATATTACTGAGTGGAAACATTGTTCTGATAATAATTGCTTAGTATATTAATTTTGTTAGAAAATATCAGTTACATTCACTTGAATTAACTTATCTATACAAGTTAAAGGGCGTCACCATATTTCAATGAAAGTTAAGTAGTTAAACTACGAGGGTGAGTCCAAACCTATTCGCACATTAATTACATTAAAACTTCTGTCTTATCTGCGCTTTCCGCTCAGGACTTCTCTCTCTCTCCCCAGAATCACCGCTGTGTAGGTGTGAACGTGTTACATCAGTTCATTTGTAACAGCGATGTGAGATAACTGATCTCGCTCCATCGGACTTTCACCCGTTTGGTCCCCTGAAAGTGTCCCTACGAGGACGAAGATTTACTTCTGATGAAGAAGCGAAGACAGCGGTGCATTCGTGGCTTGCGGTTCAGCCGTAAACAATTTTTTTAATGAGGGAATACAAAAGCGGACAAAGTGTGCTGGAAAGCAGGGAGATTACGTCAAAAAAAATTTGTATTTTCCTTTCTGAAAGTTCGTTATAATAAATTAATAAAGTGTATTGAAAAGTAAGGAGATTACATCATGAAGAAGACGTGCATATCTTTTCTCAATGTCAATGAAAAATTCTACAGCTAGTATGAGGATAATTTTTGACTCACCCTCGTATTTTATTAACGATATAGCGCTGATAAATGCTAAATCCTTTCCTTTTTTTTTTAGCGCACACAATACAGTGTATTATTCCTGTTAAGGGACAGGTCACTTCATGAGACCGTGTCCAGCTCTGTACACCACACCTCCATCTATAATAAAAAGCCAGGCACTTTACTGTTTACTCCACATTTAACTAGTTCATTAAAGATTTGCTCAGATTTTGAGATTTCGTGTTGCAACATTTCTTGAATGTCAACTTTTTTTTCTTCACTCACACAATAAACACACACCCTGCATTCCTGCTTAGTCAGGATGTAGCACATTACTGAGTATGTTGCACACTGCTCATACACTGCACATTTATTCTCATGGTGCGCATTTCTTCTTTACGCGCTGCTCATTTTTCACATAAATGAACTGCACTTTGTAGCACGGACAACCACACCGCTGCTAACACACACACATCCCATTTCAAAAATTACCAAAATTTTTACACTTTTATATTCTATATAAACCTTTACACCTTGTAATCCCATGTAGTTTATACACTTCTATTTTGATTCCATTTTATTTCAGTAACTTTTATAAATATTGTAAAATTTATCTATATATAAAAATCTTCCTTGTTCTAATATTGTTTATAGAAAATGTTTATTTTTTAATTTAATTGTACTCGCTAGTGCAATTTATTTCATCATAGAGAAATCTTTCTTTTAAAGTCACAGAATGTTGTACTGTATTTCACACTGTGCACGTGACAAAATTTTTATTTGAAGCACTTCCTGTTTATCTTAACAGAATCAACCCAGTGAAGAACTCAGTGTTTCATGAACACTTTTACGTCACAAAATTTAAAAACTTTTTTTTTCTTTCTAAATACGAGGGTCGTTCAAGTCAACCCAGGACTTGGGATGAAATTTATTGTGAACGAAGACATAAAACCGACTGACATTTGCAGAAGACTTCAAGTGCAGTACGGTGATGAGACTCTTAGCTGCGGTAAAACATTTAAATAGCGCAATGTTGTTGTTGTTTTTTTTAAGGTGGCCGGACATGAATGATGAGGTGGCTCGGATGCCACTGCAGTCGTTCCCACAAACAGATGTGTCTCTTGTGCATGTTTGCCGACAAGTTGAGTTTACAATCTTCACAGGAACAACTGCAGTGGATCTGAGGCCCCTGAGCTGGGATTGTCACTTTAAAGCTACTTTTCTTAAACAATCATTAGCCAACAACACTTGCACGTTACAGGAACTCGTCTGGGTGTTACTGCCACATCCCCCGTACAGTTTGGCACATCCCCCTACTGCCACATCCCCCTGCCACGTTTGGAAATGACATTACAGGAGTTTTTGGGAGGCCGGGGTTTGTCTACCTTGATGGAGTCCATGCACTAGTGAAACACTGGATATGTGCATTATTGTAACGGGGGACTATATAGAGAAATAAAGGGAGTATTAACTCTGCTCGGATATTCTGCACGATCAAAAGGTCCGGTTTGACTCAAACACCTCTTGTTCCACAGGTGTTAATCTTAAATGAGTAAGTAAACAAATAAACAGGCAGACGTTGTTGCTGTACTGCTGTGGATGTGCTGTGTGGTGAAGTTACTTGTTGAAAAGATGGTTCTGGACTTTGATTTTGGTGTTGGCTTTGAAGTCATCAGGGAGAAGCATGACTGGGACAGGAACCTGGTTTAGATCATTTATCTGAAGAATAAAAAAATTAAAAAAAAGCATTGCAAAGCTTAATTTACAAGGATCATTTATGGAAAAAGGCAACAAGGACATTTCAAATAAATTACTCCCTCACTGTCTATACCGAGGCGGGGTAAACTTCGGAACATCAATTAAACTAGACTGTGGAAGGAAACCGGAGTACCCGGAGGAAACCCACCAGGCACAGAGAGAATAAACAAACTCCATGCACTCCATGGGAATTGAACCCAGTGCTGACCATTACGCCACTGTTCCTACCTACATGTCAAATAATGATCTATATCTAAGTAAGAGAGTTTACATGGTATGAAAGATATTTGCACAAAGTGCACCATGACCTTCAAACCCTATATGTCCATAGTCATATTGCATACTGTATTTACATAAAGGGCCATTTTTTTTTTTTTTTGCATCCTGTTAACGAGCTGTTATAAACATCTAATAATATTAATGCTTTATACCCCGATTCAGTTCATAAACTAACTATGAATCACCCTAAATCTACTTTGCTTACACGTAGCTGGTAAACACCACATGTAAATTCTGTTTCCGCATTCTACTGAGAAATTTCTTACGGTTATTTTGCCCCTATCCGTTTTTCAACGAATCCCGCCTCCTGAACTAGGATTGGTTGAGAATCCAAAACGCGCGCTCTGATTGGACGGGGTACCTGGCGAGTGGGCCAATCCCAGAGCAGAAAGCGGAATGCAGGTAGGGGACAAAAACAACCTTGTGTAGCATTGCTAGCTAACTGAACAGGGAGGCGCAGTTGAAGGACCTACCGAGTGGTTTACTCCCCACATAAACACGCTGAGCACCGGGTCGCTGGCTCGGAACACTTTCACCTTCTGCTGCACGAAGTTTTTTTTTTTCGTCTTGGTTTTGGCGGCCAGCATGAGTATGGGGCCGGAGGCGCCGCCGGGGTTACCGTGAGCCGCCGCCATCACACCGCCTCTCCTCTCCTCCTTGGCTCGGCTCGGCTCCTGCTCTCTCCGCTTCAGCTGTCACCCGAAAGTCCAGAGCGAGCCAATACAACACTTACACTAATTATTAACTGTAAATATATAGTGAGATATTTTATTTACTTTCCTTTTGTCCTAAATCTCACTGCTTCAGCGGACGCACTACTAAAACCGCCCTGCCCCATTACAGAAAAAAAAAAACATTCCTTAGAGCGGAGCGAGAAAACCGACTGCTGCTTGCGAACTTCTGCAGCAGCTCACCTGGGGGCGGCATCACTCCGCTGCTAGATGGACAGCTACGGGGGCCAATAGGTGGCTCCGTAGTCAGATCACGTGACCTGTAAAAGCCGGAAATATGTCGGCGGAGTATTCATAACACCCATACGAATAATATATATGATAATATTATATAAAACGTATATCAATATATATATATTTTTTTCCTGAAGTGTCTATACATTACATTACATGTCTATACATTACATGTAGATTTTTGGCTAACTATTTATATATATATATATATATATATATATACTGTATACTGTATATTGTCGTTT
>JAQMYJ010000015.1:22090403-22100985 GCA_030014305.1 Clarias laeviceps | reverse complement strand
TCTATACTGCTTTATCCTGTATCCAGGGTCGCGGGGGGCCTGGAGCCTATACCAGGAGACTTAGGGCTACCTGGGTCGGCCTTCACTCCACGTGAGTGAACCCTTGGCCACTCATGACCCTGTCACCCTGTCTGTTTTCCTTCCCTGGATCACTTTTGGTATGTCCTCACCACTGCAGCCTGGGAACATCACACAAGACCTGCAGCTTTGGAGTTGCTCTGACCCAGTTCTGTAGCCATCACAATTTGGCCGTTATTACAATAGCTACATTTTCATTCTCTCATTACAATGGATGGTGGAAGTGGGTGGGATATATTAGGCAGCAAGTCAATCGTTTTTTCCTGAAGTTGCTGTGTTGGAACTAGAAAAAATGGGCAAGCATAAGGATTTGAGTGACCTTGACAAGGGTCAAATTGTGATGTTGAGAGGAATGGGTCGGAACAACTCCAAAGGTTCTTGTGGGATGTTCCTGGTCTGCAGTGATCTGGACCGACCAAAAGTGATCCAAGGAAGAAAAACCAGTCAACTGGCGACAGGGTTATGGGTGGTCCGAGACTTCCTGATGCACATGGGAGGAGAAGGCTGGTCCAATAGGAGCCCTAGTTTCGTCAAATTGATTAAAAGGTTAATGCTGGTGGTGATATAAAAGTGTAAGAACACGCCTTTCTATCACAACCAGCCCTACGATGGATTGTCTAAGGTGTACCTGGCTTTTCAAAAGCATATGTTCTTATGCCATTTTTTGCGAGTTTTGTACATAATAATAAGGCATGATAAACATAAATAACAACATTGCTACTAAAGATACTAAGACTTTTGCACAGTACTGTGTATATACTGTATACTGTATATATCAAATAACAATGTAATTTTGTCTCTGTACACCAACACTACTGTAGGTGTTTGAAATGAAGCAATAGATAGGTGTAACACAAGTCAACAGGCTCAAAAGTAATTGGACAAATTAACACAATTATAAGTATAACTGAAATGTTAATTTCTAATATGTGGATGCGAAGCTGTTGCACACAATGACCGCCTGATGTTTAAAACCCAGAGGCAGCACCAATCACTGATCTACTCTACTGCAGCCGCCTTCAGTTTTGTCTTTAGTAAGTATAAAGCATGTCCATTTGGGTTATGGTCAGGTAACGGGGATTTAAGAACATTCAATTTCCTTTCCTTCTTCATATTCATAGTCATTCTAGCACAAGTTAATCTTGTATTAGAACTGGGGAAGCTTTTCAAATTTTTTCTTTCCCTTTTTTTTTTTTTTTTAAAAGCAATGTACTGTATAATCTGGCCTTTTTGTTCTTGAGCATTACCAGTGGTTTGCATCATGAGGTAACCCCTCTGTATTTACATGAATGAAGACATCTCTTGATTGTAGACTTTGGGAATGATAATTTTACCTCCTCCTTCAGAGGATTCTTGTCTTGGCTAGATGTTGTCAATGGTTTTTCCTTCAGAAAGGAAAGAATTCTGCCATCATTCACTTTAGGTGTCTTCCAAGCCTTTGTGTGTTACTGTGCTTGCCAGTGCATTCCTTCCATTTAAGTACCAAATTACTGATTTGCCTTTTAAGTTTGTTTTTTTTTCCCCCATTTTTTTTAAGCTTGATGTGGGATTCCTTCACTCGCACCAACACCTCTTTGTTCCTATTAACTGCCACCAAATTCGAATTCAATGCTTGGAATAAACTCTTGACCTTTTAACTCTTTAATTTGTCATGAAGTAAATAAAAAACAGGCCACAACTGGCCATCCTGAGTAACTGGCACTTTTCTAGCTGAAGCTGAGCAACTCTACCCCTAGCATTGTGCTTATAATATTTTGAGTGAACAGTGGTAGGGATTAGGGACGGGAATCACCAGGAACCTTCCGATACAATATTATCACAATACCTCGGTGCTGATATGATTTGTATTGCAATTCTGTATCACAGTTTTATAAATATTTTATAAAATATTTTTATATATCCTGTTTCAGTGGTTTATTCCACCCAGAGATAAAGCTTCAGCTTTTTCTTCCTACATCGGAAAGTCTAGAGGATGGCAAGGTGTCTTAGTGGTTAGCACTATCACCTTCCACCTCCAGGTTTGATTCCCCGCCTCGGGTCCGTGTGCATGGAGTTTGTATGTTCTCCCTATGCTTGGTGGATTTCCTACAGGTACTCCACAGTCCAAAGACATGCAGATTAGGCTAATTGGCGTATGTATGTGTACCCTGCTATGGATTGGCACCCCATCCATGGTGTACCCTGCCTCGTGCCCTAAGTCTCCTGGGCCCCCAGCAACACTATATACAGGATAAAATGTTATAGACGATGAGTGAGTGAGGAAAGTCTACAGGTCAGAAGCTAGTGATGGAACATCATATACCTTTTGTAACACTGGTCAGTAAAGGAACATATTGTTTTGTGGACATTCTACAACTTGTTAGTCTTACGCCGGATGTCCTTCCTGATGCAACTTGAGACTGGTCCTGCATCCAGTGACTGGGGTTTGGGTGGGAATTGAAACTGAAACCTACCACTGAGCCACCAATGCCCATATTGTGGACCTTCTACAACATTAAACATAAATGTAAATGGATCGTAGGCTGCAGCAATTGGCCCAGATTTTTTTAATTATTATTTTATTATTGTTTATTAAAGATGTTATACTTTAATGGATAATAGCAACAAATAAAAAAATTGTGATGCTGTGTTATAAGAGAAATAAAACACTTCAAGATGTGCTGTTTTAGGCTCTGATTTGGCTCTGTCAATAATTTTTAACATTTCCCATAAATTAATGGTTGATCTGTCCGGTATTAATCATAAATCTCATCATTAGTTTCATTTTAATGGAGGCTTTTAAATAAAACACAGTACATTCTCACATATAATAGTAATATAGCTGTTTGTTCTTTATTTTCTTTAAGTTCTTGTATTTTTTTTGCGGCTTTGCACAGCCTCCTGAAATCACTGGCACACACACATACACACACACACACACACACACACACACACACACACACATATACACACAGATACAACACAAGAAGTATGAATGCTTTTGCGCTTTCATTTTCAATTTTTTCCCCTATGCATTTTGAATTGAGAAAATACATTTTGCTTGTTTTTTTTTTCAGTGATCAACTTAAAAATTACAGATCAGGAAACGAGAGAATAATTGCTAAATCATGTAGAGCAGTACAATACATCTGATGGGTTTACTATTCTTGTTTTTTCTTCTTTTCATAAAATATGCCATGAAAGCTCACTGTTCGCTTTCAGCCTGAAATTCAACTTGACAATGAACAACAACAACAACAAAACAATGTTGACAATATAAAAATACATGGTATTGTATTTCCTTAAATAAAGCATCAATCTATATATAAAATATTATATTGAAGTATATAAAAATATGCCTTTTCAGATAGAGTAATAGCCATCAGCGTTCAAGAACCTATCACCCCATGGCGACCACAACAACACAACAACAAAAAATAGGATTTATGTACAAAGAAAGTGTGTATTAATGCTGAAACTGTCACAACAGAAAGGACGGGATGTTTTCCGAAATCATGGGTATGTACGGTAGTCTTGATGTCTTGGTTAGATTACATATAACGTCTCCAAGGAAATACAATAATTCTCTGGAAATAAATTAAGCGTTAAAAGGCATAATTTGCTTTCGTACATATTAATTTACTCAGTGTATCTTAGGAGAGAGGGAGAGGGGATGGCAGGGGAGGCGGAGATTACAATGGCACCCACGCCCGCTTTAACAGTATTGACGGCCTACTTGGAAATACACAAGACCCAGGCAGTGATGGCTATCACAGGGAAAAAAAAAAAAAAAGGACACTACTAAGTGGCCAAGGTGTAGAGTCTGCTTTTGAAAGTGATCTGCTACGTGCGGAGTGATGAAGTGTCTCCCTGGCTCTGTGCTTACACACTGCAGGACCTGCAGAAGGCATATGGCAGTGACGTGAACCTTCGGTTATTGCGGCATATGGAGTGTTAAAGTTGTGTTTCCCATGTTGAGTGTTTTTTCCCCTGGTGTCTCCTGGCCAGGCATTGTCTCAGCACGAGCGGCCCGTCCTCCCGTCTCCCTTACGCCCCTCCCCTCCTCTTCCTCTTCGTCCTCCTGGCTCGAAATTGTGGCACCACGGGCTCCGTCTCACTCTCCGTCGCAGGGTAAGGCGCCGCCTTCGTTACCACCAGCGTGGGACGGTAGGGTGAGGCCTAATTCGTCAACGCACCAGCAGTGGCCACGCTGCATGCCTTTAGAGGACCGGCACTAAGGAATAACAGATACAGACTTTAACTAAAACACGTCATGGTGGCACGTGGTAACTATAATGAGATAAAACTTAAAATAGGTAATTAAAGTCAGTCACATGATCTATCTATCTATCTATTTATATATACTTTCTGTGTTAATAATTGTCTACACACCTTTTTTTTAACATCATATCCAAATATTTCTATTAGTAAAACATCGGACTATTAAATACAATATAACATTACATATAAAATGCATTAATCATTATGATACATTATTACTCCATTTCAAGTGGACACATCAAGGAAAACATTTGATTTTAAAGGTCCCATATATTACTATTTCTTTAACAAGTTAACACAGGTCTTAGGCCTTTGCCAAAGTGTGTGTGTGTGTGTGTGTGTGTGTGTATGTGTGTGTTAATGCTCCAGCAGAAATACTCCTCAGATGATACATTTCTTTATACCTTAACCTCCCTCTATTTCACTCCTCCACCAAATGCACTGTTTCAGTGTCTATGTAAATGAGCTACTGCTGAGCCACGCCCCTCCAGCTGAGCAACAAGTCGGGGGAGGCACTATTCTTATACGAGGTCACAATAGATGGAAATTCGAGCTGGGTAATACAAAAATGAAAAAACTGATTTTTTTTTTTTCATGTTTAAATGCACACTGGTGGCTCTGAACGTCCACTGAGTGTCTAAAAATGACTAAAAAGTGATTTTTTTTTTATCTAATAGATTTTATACCTTTATTCATCAAAAATACATTATTGGAAGCCATTGAGAAAAAAGTTATTAAATTATACAATCATCATCATGATACATTTTATTACCATTTGCCTCCATTATACAATATTTTACCCCCGTTACATGATGCTGTATTCTAAAGTCCTATTAAATTATAGTACTGGAGGTCACTTTTACGCTTTTTCACCACGCTTTTTATCGTGATGGTTTTATGACCATTCCTATATATATATATATATATCAGAAGATGTGCTACTGTTATTCTTTTCATACTCTTTTTTTTGTCCCCTATGTCTATTTAGATTGCCAGCGGTATTATTTACATATGCATCGTATACCTGCTTTTTCCTGTAAAAGCCACGAGTGTCGCAGTTGGGGATGTAGATGTCACGGTCAGACTGGAAAACAGTGAGCTCGAGGCCTCGCAGCACGGCGTTGAGCAGCTTCCTGCACGGAGCCTGGGGAGGAAATGAAAGTACAAAGGGAAAAAGATGAGAGATTAAGGAGGGGGAAAAAATGAACGGCTCATGCACTCCTCTCTGATCTTAATGCGGATAAAGACGCGTAAAGGTTTACATTCCTTTGAGGTCTGGTGATCATTTCTCTGTATCTCGGTACTTGGATGAATCTGACATCTTTATGCTAGATCTTAAAGCTTTCTGAGTCGAAAAGAAAGTGAAGCCGAGACATTTTGGAGGTCAAGCCATGATGATTCAGGGAAAAACCTGGAAAAGGCTTTGTGACGTGGTTTCTTGGGGCTCTAGGATTCATATCCTATTCTGGTGTTAAGAATAGAGAGTTTAATGGCTGAATATCTGCCTGAATATAAAGTAAGAAACGAAACCAGACAAGAAGACACCCACCTTTTCAATTTCACCGCTGTGGGACGGCGGTGGACCTGCGAATAGAAGAAGAAATTCATGACAAAAGCTGAAATAAATGATCATTTGTGTAAATGTTCAGAACCTGATTTCAGCTTTGCCTTTACACATGCTGTCTTTAACGCAATAGCTGTTAATGATCAGTAGATGGAGACGTCTGGTGTATGAATCAGCACAAGGAGAATGTGAGTGACACTGACATGTACTCTTTCTCTCTCTCACACACACACACACACACACACACACACACACACATGCACACAGTCCTTCCCAATTTCTTGTTCCTTTTTTTTCTTCTTGTTTGACCCCATTTTATTCACACATGCCCAATTTGACACACATAAGATTTTATATTCACACACACACACACACACACACACACATGCACACTGACAGTAAGCGCTCTTGTAGTCATTGAGGTCACTGAATTGCTTTTGCACGGCAGAGGAATTTATTCTCATTGCATGCAAACTGACAGCTATTCCCAGCATTTTATAGGGCTACACCATCCCTTCTTCCGCTAGCGTTCCCGTCATCCCTGTGACACTGCAGCATAGTGACCAAGGTGAGAGTCTGATAAGGCATCTGTGGAGCCTGAAAGACATGCTGCCGCTACATGCCGGTGTGCTTAAAGCGGATTACGGCGCTCATTCTGATGCTGCATGCAATGATACAGAGACTGTCATGCTTCAGGACGGCACGCTTGCGAAAGGCGACGAGTTCTTACCTGGAGGGGACGGGTTTTCGGTGGGGATCGTCCTGATCTGCTTGGTGCATACGCCTCGGCCCTGCAGCAGAGCCTGGAGCGGGCTGTGGTCGCGTGGAGGAGGCATGCAGCGCAGGCCCTTGGCACAGCTCAAAGTGTAAACCCCGCACGGCTCCCCTAAAGCCAGCACAGCTGTGTTGGCAGCCCCGATGGGGTCCCGGGAAACTCGAGTGTCTTTGCAGGATGGGCAGATCTTATGGGGACCCAAGCGACTGGCCAGAGTCCAGGATCCACAGTTAGCAATGGGCAACAGGACAACGGCCAGCAAGTTCAAGAGCAAAGGCATCTTTTGCGCTGTGGGACTCCTTCGCTGTTCGTACGTGCTCCTTGGGCGATGCTATTTCTGGAGACCTGCTTGTCTTTTCTCTCTTGCACGGTTCGGTGTTCCGTTCAGCCAGAGTGCCAGAGGACACGATCCTGAGAAACGCACAGAGCAGCAGCTTTTAAAGATCTGAAAGGCGGTGATAGAGAGAGAGGGAGAGAGAGCATGGTTATGACACCTTCAGGGGCTGGGACTGAGAGAGAGAGAGAGAGAGAGAGCAAGGAAAGGAGGGAGGGAGAAAGAGAGAGGGGGGAAGAGAAAGAGATTATTTTTCCTTTCAGAAATGATCAAGCTCCTTTCCAGTTTTTCTTCCTCCCGTCTCGCATCTGGAAGCACTCCTTAGCCTGAAACACAAATGTGGCACACGTCAAAAGCCGTGCAATGCACCGTAGATGAGAATGTCACATGGTTCAGGGTAACGTTTGCCATGGTAACACACAGAGGGCGAAGGATTCAGATCCTCTTATACCTACACGAGTTTTTTTACTCCATTCATAAAAATATTCAAAAGATCTGTATGTGGTTGCAGAAACAAAAAAATCAGTATCACCAGAACCTTAATAACTAAATTGTTTCTGTAGTGATAAATCATTTCCTTATCCGTTCATCAATCTGATGCTTGCATGCCTATTAGTCCTGCAAAACTTTTTTTTTTTTTGGCAATGTCCAGGTACCTAACTATGACTCATTATCAAAATCTCCACTCAAGCAACATGTGATAGCTGAATTTATCAAAAGATGCTAAACATTTCTGGAATATACAGTATCATTTGACAAAGAAATGCTCGTTTTGCACTTTTTTTTTTTTTTTTTTGCATGAAGATTCTAAAAGATTATTTTGTTGAGTCTGTCAGGTGTTGATTTAAAGGCTTCTGCCTGACGACTCATATCTAGATAACTGTCGCCAGCTCTTTAATGAGCACGAGACGGCATGTTCCAGTGACAAATAACATGATTACGCTAACTTGACATCACTTGAGTTTTAGCGTGAGGTACTTTGGCAGACACATGCCGTATAAATAAAGTTGACTAGACTTGACTTGAAAATCAGTTTATTTGCCCAGTATGATCTCCACAAGAGATTTCATGTCCAAGCCTGTGTCCTTTCACCTAAATACCATTACAACCAAGCTGTAAACTTGATTTTTTTTTTTTTTTCTTTATGACAAATAAAGTGTTTTTTTCTTCACGTGACTGGTTAAAAAGTTTCCTGGAAAGACAGAAACATTATTTAAGAGTCATTCTAGTAACGGTCTCAAACACAGGACTGTTCAGATCCTGTGTTTTCTGAAGTATCGTGCATGAGACAACTGAACTCCCAGTTTCTGCGCAATGCCTGTTCACTGAACACTGGGAATGCGACCAGATTGGAGATCTCACTTTCATCCGCTCTATTCAGATGATCACCAGCTGGTGGTGTTAACGCAATATCGGCAGAGGTGATCAATTTTGCCAAAGGGAGTAAGGTTACCTGTGGTGCTCTGTTTCCATATAAGGCGATGTGCACAACCGATGCTTATTTTCCACATGTTCCAGCAGGGAACTGTTCCAAATGGATTGCAAACCAATGGGGGGCCTCTATGTGTGTGTGTGTGTTTTTCCTCTCGAAAAATTGTCTGTCAGAACAAGACTCCATCCCCTCCACCCATTGAGAAAGCCGTTCTGTCCCAAATAACCTTCTCAAATATACACATCTCCCCTCACCAGCTCTCCATCCATGTACTGATTAAATCTCACAGCGTTCGGAAAATCTTTTACAAACAGATTCACAGGATTTACCACCTTGACAGGTGACACCTACAGAAGCTTTTAACTCCTGCTATTTCCATAACAATGCTTTAATGTACTGCAGATTTCATGTGATTCTCAGTAGCTAGACTCAGGAACTCTTTGAACCAGAAAGGAGTACACCAAGCATGTGACGCCGGTCCATCACATTACAACATGTGCACAAATTCACACTTAGGGTCAATTTAGATTGAATTCATCTGTAGGCTTTCCAGTAGAACCCAGGTCTTGATACAGAACACACTCACTCATTTTAATTCATATCCTATCCTTATCCTGTTAAGGGTCACAGGGAGCCTGCAGCCTATCCCAATCCATCGGAGGGCACACACTCACTCACACTACAGGCAATTTTGAAATGCCAGTTAGCCTAATCTGCATGTCTTTGGACTGTGGGTGTAAACCGGAGTGCATGGGGGAAACCCACCAAACACGGGGAGAACATGAAAACTCCACGCACACAGATCTGAGGTGGGAATCAATCCAAAACCCTGGAGATGCAAGGCAACAGTGACTACCGCTACGCTAGGTCTTGATGACTAGTATGGCTAAGGTGATCCTGGGGTGATCCATGTGGTTCACGTGGGAGTTTATGTGACATAATGAATAGAGGTTGACCTTGTCATTTTGTGAGATCAAATACCAACAATGCCACAGTTATCCAAGGTCAGGAGTCCAAAAAATTCTAAGTGGCTGATATATTAAGTAGGAGGGCTGTTGTACTCTCTCTAAGCAACAATGGCCAATGTGTGTGTGTCTGTAAAAGAGGGTCTATAATGCTTTCCTCTGAGTGTGTTACTCTGGCCTGTGATGCAGCATGAACAGCATTTTAAGAAAATCAGTTCGCTAGCCTTGTGCTTGTTCTGGAGAAAGATTGTGTTAGCAAGTCAACCTCCCTCTGGCTGAAAGCTGTTAAATGATAATCAAAAGCTTCTTCTTCTTCCTTGTTGTTTAACCACAGATGACATACAATAAGTTGGATTACTGCCACCTATAGGTCTTGCTCTTCCTCATGAACGCTGCTTTAACTATTGAAAGCTAACCTCTTTTGCTTCCTCCTTGTAGTTCAAAGCTGGCTGATGGATGGGAATTGAAAAACTTTCATTTATGGAAATTGAATGGGCTGTTTACACAAATAAAACATAAACATCCCTCAATGTTTCTTTGTGTTGATAACGTGTCGTACACACCTAACAAGAAGGTTGCTGGTTGTAGCTATTACACTAATGTAATAACATTACAGTAAAGCAACCCTGCATACAATTGGTCCAAGCTGGTGAAATATTATTGAATTTAGCCAAACTATCTATAATTACCTAAACTATGCTTATAACAAGCCAAAAAAATAAGATTATTAAGCTTATTTCTAGATAAGTTTTACAAAAATTTGAAGCTAAAATGTCTTGTTCTATTGTCAGATAATTTCACTTCATACACTAAATAAATTCCAAAAAACTATCAAAATTATGAGTGGTTTGAACTTTTTTTCTTTGAACTAATAGTGGTAAGAGCTTCTGTTCGAATCTAGCTCACACTGAATTGCAATTTCCACCAAAAATTACTCATTTCACAACATAAAATTACATCTTTGAAAGTGAAATAGTCTTGAAGTTAGCCAACCTGTCTACAATTTCTTAAAATACGATTACAAAAATGATTGATCAAAAATGATTTTTAAAAAAATGTCACAAAAATTTTAAGCAGAAAATGTCTTGTTCTATTGGTACCCAGATAGCACAGGTACGTCGCGGAGACGTCTGCTAAAGAGCGTATCATCTGGTAAACATCGCGTTCGTTTTTT
>JAQMYJ010000015.1:22073308-22084175 GCA_030014305.1 Clarias laeviceps | reverse complement strand
TATATATATATATGTACACAATGTTCAGGAAAATTTGAGACGTGACCCTGGAGGACGGAGAGATAAAAGTACCTTCAGCAGCAGTGCTCTTTATAAAGTGTTTCTAAAGTGCTGTAATTTTCTCCGCTCTAGTTACCAAGGGAACTCTGATGAAGTTGGCTGCTATGTGGCTCCACGGCCGTTATCAAAAGGAAACTGCTACTTTGAGGTAAGCAACGGCAGCAGTACGAGATTTAAAGCGAAGTAGAAATGATGACTGATCGATAATGTGAATGATAACGTCGTGAGTCGTCGTTTTCTTTTAAGCTGTTGTAATACTAACACTCAACAGAAAATCGTTAATTTTACAGTTGTTTTTTGTCTACCTTTTTTTTTTTGGTCTCATTTTCGAGAACATTAGTACAATCACTATAACATCATTTAAAAAAATTTATTTATTATATATGTTTTAAGAAATGCCATACTAGCTTGAGTGGAACCACATGAAGGGACAAAACAATCTGTTTGTTTCCATATTCAGAACCACAATTCTCACAGTTTATGTGAAATGCGTTCAGATTTTTTCCCTTGTATTATTATTCCTTTCTCAAACTCACACATATGAAATGACACATACTGGAAGCCCCGCCCACTTTCTCACAGTAATCTGTTGTCCAGTTCCTTTTTCTTGATTAGAAGATGACTTGTATGTTTCTATGATTAGTCGAATACACTGAAGACCGAAAGTCCAATCTTTATGCTGTCTAGCAAACTGAAGCCTTTTTTTACTGTTGAGTCTCACTAAAAAGTGGTTTTCTTATAGACAAACAGCTGTTTAGTCTCAATCTTGTGAGTTCTCATTACATTGTGTGTGTGTAAATCCTCTTACTTTCACTATTAAACCCAGCTGTAGTTTTTAGTGTTGATTAAAAAAAATAAATCTTTAAACCATACAACTTCTCCAATAGTTCAAGTGATGTCCATTCATGATTAGATTTCCGACCGCATTTCTTCCACAAAGTTGATGGTTCAGCAAAATCCTTACAGGTTTTAATAATGTGTTGGACATTTCTTAACCCAATTCCAGTAATTTCAAATCTCCTTAACTGTTTTTGGTGCTTAAAGATGACCAATAATTTGACCCTTCTGAAGTGGTGTCTTTTTTTTTCTTTCTTTTCTTTATTTGGGTCCAGGCATTTTATACCAGTACTATTTCTTAACTTTCAGAGAGCTTTTACTGTTCTCCTTTTCTTCACGCACCTTATATCCCATACTTCCCAGAGTGGAATCGCGTCAAGTAATGTTAAAACTATTCGTCCTCACAGTCTGTCCCTCCTCATATTAAAAATTACATATCTGAGTTAATATGTGACCTGCATTCAAGAATTTTTCATATTTATCCCTATCCCTAAATACACATTTCAGCATCAGAGTACACAGCTTTGACTTCAAGATGTACCAAAACAGTCTTCTTTTGTTTTTCTTAATGAGAACAGCAGATGAGCCAGTTGATACATAAATTTGGAATGAATGACAGATGAGTAGTTCTGACCCAACGATTGCTGATAGCTCCGCCCCTTTCTCATAGTAATCTGAGGCGATTCTCTCTTCCTGCTTGAAATCTTTAAAATTTTTGATTATTGTTGGATTAAAAAAAAAATTTTTTTTTAATTCAACAAATTTTATAAAATACTAAATGTTTGTGTTTTATTAGGAAGCAACATTCAATCTTCTTCTTTTTCTTCTCGCTACTGTTTGTGTTAAACACGTTTTTAAGATCAGACGCAGTTTTGTTTTAAGCGAAACCAAACACGGGAACGGCAACACACGATTCATCTACAAATTTCACATTGCGTACGCATCGAATACAAACATTGAAGAATGTAGATTACATAGCGACAAGCACACTCTTCATTCCACTCTGGTGTTTTTTTTTTTTTTTTTTTTTGTCTTTATTTCATTTAGCTTTATTAAAATTCAGTGTCCCTGAATTTAGATTTTAGGGTTTAGATAGTTCTCAATACTTGTGCTAAATTTAGTTTTTTTTCCCCATTTAAAACAGAGGACCTACTCAGAAACTCTGTTTTAAAAAAACAAAAACAAATAAAAAGGAAGCTTGAATGTATTATATCCCATGTGCAGGTTATTATCTGAGGGTCATGTGGTGAGAAGAAAGTTCAGGAACAGAAGCTGCAATTTTTATACAGAATTATTTATGCATTTATTTCTGTTTTGATTTTAAAAAATTAAGCAATTAGTTATTAATACTTTTTTATTGTTGAGGAATCACAAAATAGCATGAGTGGATAGCACGAGATACGTGGCACTGTTTGGAGTTGCAGTGCAGACAGAACACCAAAAGTCCGTCCTTCTCGTGAAGGATACTCTCAGCCCTGAGGAACAACTGAATAAATGTGTGATTTCTCCGGCATACACTGCTGATATGGGTATAAAACGGCGTTTGGGAAAAGAGCATGCATGTGATTTCAATATGGAAAAAACCTGCAAGGATGTGGCTGTAAATCTGGCTTTGGGTGAAGGCAAGTCTTGAGTGATGTACAGTGCTGGTTTGAGGTCGCTGCCAGCTTGTCGTGGTTTGATAAACTTCCACTTCCTCATGGGCATTGGAGCTGGAAAGCAGCACCCCGTCCGTGCCGCAGTGCAGAACAATCCCCTGCTGCCACATTTCAGATTTAAACTTTCAAGCGCTTTAGAATTAAGCTGAATTTTCTGAACCAGTTTTTAGTGCCAATAATTCTGGATTTGAATGCATTCTTTAGAAAGAAAATAAAAACTGCCCATTAAAGGTTTTTGTGTGTTGTCAGGTTTATTCGGTCATACTTCTCGCTAACGACATATTCTGAGATGAAAGCTAACACATGCTTCCTCCAAAAGCATCAGCTACACTACAGAGCAGCCTTCCAAAAAGAGCACTTTTCACACTCCCAAACAAAAAAAAGAAAGCACTATCCGCCCTCTTCTGCATGCATGAGCTCACAGGAGCACACGATTGGCCAGTTCTGCTCTGATTAACAGAAGAGAAAGAGAGAGAAAAAGAGAGAGAGATAGAGAGGACTTCCATTGTTGATTAAAAAAATATATTTTTTTGAATGAAAACTTCATCATTGTGACATCATTATCAATTCTTAAACCTACCCTATGCAGCCATATCCAGAATTATTGGTACCCTTATTAAAATTGGTTTAAAAAATATGAAATAACTAACAACAAAGATACGTTTTGTACTTTTTATTTAAACTTTACAAACGGCCAGATCCTTTTAAACAGACCTAATGAAACACTCGAAGAAGAACAGAAATACATCCTAGAAGCAAGGACTATGACCTATGAACCAAGAGTGAAAACATTTATCAGCAACTTTACGATACGAACAACAGCTGCAAAGACATGCTAAAAACTTAAATACACAACCTAATCAGTAACAAACGCTACCAGAGTGACACGTGACTCTCAGTGGGTGATCAGAGGTCCTGCTGCTTCCCTTCCACGGTGTAGTTTAAACTGTACTCCCTTTTGAGGTAATGTAAGTCAAGAGGACATCCCTTGATCTCACCGCACTCTTTCTATTTGGTCATTGAGTTTGACTCTGCATATTTGTGTGCGAGTTTTAGCAATGCCTCGCTTCTCTAATGACTTCATCGTCTCTGTAATGATTAAAAGAAAACTAACAAAAAACAAAACGAATGCCTGTTATATATAGTACACAACCAGGACTTGTGATGAAATCTTCTAGAAAAAAAAAAATGAATTGACATTTTACAAAAGACTTCAAGCACAGTATGGTGAGAAGGCAGTACATCCGTGGTGGCGCGAAGCCCACTGCAGTCGTTCCTATGAAAGTTCAGCGAATGAAACACCCGTTGTTTGAAAACGGATGGATAACTTGTCGCCCACTTGTGGAAAAGACGAAACTGAAAACTTTCTGAAACATCCAAATGCTTGAGAAAATGCTTTAGTGTATCAAGGAATCAGATATAGAAATGAAGGTAGTTCAGAAGTCCCGGTTTGACTCGAACAACCCTCGTATGCAAGGATGGGACGCTACTTCCTGGATTCCTGTATAGACGTATTCATCAGCTTCAGCATGTTCAATCAAGGTGTTTACATTGTGACGTTTGCGCTGATTGTGACGGACAGAGCTCCCTGGTATACCTGGTTAACGCAGCACATCTGATTCAGATGAACCGAAAAATTCATCTCCCAAATCTCTGTAGAACGGAGCCCCCCCGCACCCCCCCCCCAACCTCTCCGTCTGCGTCAAAGGCGTGATCATATTTCCTCGTTAGATTTTCATGGACGTTTCAGTTCACCTCCTTTGACCTCCACGAGTCAGCGTGATTACCCGCTCGCACATCAATCTCTGCTCTCACACACACATACACACACACACACACTGCTGAATCTCTTTCCCCAGACTGTGATCTTAGGCTGCCTGTTTTTTCAGTGTGTGTGTGTGTGTGTGTGTGTGTGTGCACGCGTGTGTAAATCAATTTTGTCCTTAGTCAAGTGGAAATTTTCTCTATTAGCCTAATTGAATATTGCGTCTGGAAGCCTGGGCTGAAATTCTGCAGCTCCCGAGTTCACAGCAGGGTTCTCTTTTCGTGGAGCGCCTCGTCTTCGGCGCATTAAATTCTCAGCAGGACGCTCGTAGAGCGAGTACATCGGACAAGGAGATGTCTTTAGGAAACTCTTCTTAAGATATATCTTAACCATTTTAAAGTTTGGGAAACAAATCCTCGAAAGAGGTATCTGGATCGTCTAGCTCTTTCTCAGTTTATGACCATCCTTTAAGTCCCTGGCAGTAAGTTTTAAGTTTTAGAGCTTTTAGGATGACGCGCCAACAGCTGGAGCCATTTTCCTGGAGAGAGTGAAAAACCATTAATCCTTGCAGCCTAGGATCAACTTCTATCCTGCCGAGGCCAAGTTTCCACAAGAATAGATAATCTGATGTTGTTCTGACCTTTATAGAGGTCATAAAAAAAAAAAAAGTTCGAGTCAAACCAGGACTTGCAATGACATTTCTCCTGAAACCGATTTGACATTTACTGTACGGAAGACTTCAAGCACAGTACGGTGATGATATTTGAGCGTAAGATATTTGAAAATATTTGAGCGGTGCAAACGTTTTTAAAGAAGGCCGTACGTACACAGATGTTGAAAATCAACGGATATGGCGTTCTCTTTTATTCAAGTGGAAGGATGCCACGTCACCCACTCACGCCCAGTGGCTCAGAGATATCATGTCCTGTTTGTCCCTGGAGAAGATCCACTACTCAATCCGTTATTCAGACTTGAAATTTCAACAGGTGTGGGGGCCCTTCCTTCGCTTTTTTCATATACATTTATAGTTTGATTCCCTTCTTATTTTAATTGTTTTGTTTTGTTTTCCCTTTTTTTTTTTTTTTTGTACGCAGAACCAAAAAAATTCCAGGTTCTTTTTTTCGTTTCTCTCCTTTTTTGTTGTGCCTGGCGTCTAGCCTTTTTTATACATGTAAAGCTGGCTTGGAGTTAGGGAGGGGTGGGGTGGGGTGTTTGCTATAGGGGTTTGTAAGGGGGTTATAAAATCTGTATTGAAACATTACATGTCTACCCTGTTATATCCCTGTTTAAAATCAATAAAAATATTGTTGAGAGAGAAAATCAACGGATAACTTGTCTCCAACTTGCTGAAGAGACGCATCGGTCTGTGGGAACTTTATCCAGAACCCCACTTGCACATTACATATTGAGTAACTGCCACATCCCTGTACAGTCCTGAAAGGAGTTCCTGGGAGACCAGTGTACTGAGAAAACGTTCTACCTTGATTGTATCCAAGCACTGGATGATCAGTGCATTAGTGTAGCAGGGGATTATATAGAGATTTAAAAAAGGGAGTTTTAACTTTTTTTTGTTCTTTTATTCAGAAGTCCTGGTTTGACCTGAATGCCGTCCGTAATCAAGGAGTCTAATTAGTGGAAGTGAGTGAAGTTAGTGTCTGGGATTTCCAAGAAATCAGAATCAATTTCGGCAAACTTTCAAGGCTTAATTGAAGCACTAGCTGCGAGGTCATACTTCTCATCAGTTTTTTTTTTTTTTTTTTGTTGTTCTTGTTCCCGCTTCCATTTTCCATCACAGCATACACTCGTGGTTTCCTGTGGTTCAGCCCTCCATTCAGTGCATAATTCCTGTTACCACGTCATCACGAGAAATTTCCCCACCGACACAAAGCAGCGTTCTGTTTTCTTGATATACAGCCATTTTCAGATAATCCCGCTTCCATGTCCTGCTTAATAAATCTGACGATGTATCAAAGTAAATCTGAACGCTGTGTGAGATTAGATAACGGGGGCGTTGCAGGATTGCCCTGAGTTGATGTTGTGTTATTTCAGGTGACTATAATGGACACGGGGGTCCGAGGGACGATCGCAGTGGGTCTTGTTCCTCAGTTGTACAAGCTTGATCATCAGCCAGGCTGGCTGCCTCACTCGATCGCGTACCACGCTGATGACGGGAAGTAAGTGTCGGATCTTGTGCCGTTTTTATTTTTTTTATTTATTTTTTTTTTTAAAGTAGATTATTTAATTATGGTTTCTAAAGGAAGATGCTGTAGTGTAATTCAGGGTAAGTCCTAAGACACGGTCGCAGCCAAGCAATAGTTGTACAAGAGTTTAAAAGTGATAATAAATATAAATATGCATTTTTATCAGTATTTTGAAAAACTCCAACAGAATCCAAGTAGGTGATCAAACACTCTGACTCGCCATGACAAGGCAGCAACCCTAGACATACTGCAGTTATAAGTAGTGCATTTATATAAATGATTATTATTATTGTTATTATTATTATTTTTTTAACTCGATTCCCTCGTGTGTTTTATGTGTCGGGGTTTTTCCCCCTGCCTCCGCGTTCCAGGCGAGCAGCTAATCAGAGGTTGCGGCTGCAAGTCTGCTGACTCGTATCTCTCCTCTCCTCCACAGACTGTATAATGGCAACCCTGTCGGCCAGCAGTTCGGCCCCAAGTGCAACCGTGGCGATCGGATAGGCTGCGGGATCCACGCAGACACTTTCGACGCCGGACTCACCACCGTGTTTTTCACCAAGAACGGCAAAGAGGTGGGTCCGACTCCGTTCACGAAAGCGGTTTTGCCTAAACGTAACCAGAGGTCTGTTTAACCGCCCTTGCTCTTTTTTAAAAACGCCCTGCTGTTTTGGATCAGGACTTCCTCTGCTTTATTTATGCCGCTCCTGTGCCCTCAGAACGAAGCCTGAAATGAATCACTACGATGCCGTGCTTTGATTGCGTATCACGTGTATCAATACTTTCACGGTGACGCAACGAACCGCTCTACCGCTCTGCACTGTTAAACACGGATAAAGTTCACGTCCAGTTCGAGCAAACGTTTACATGTCGTCATGCTTATTAATCCCATGGTGCACCTCCGAGGCTAACGAGGCCGAGCTCCGCACTGGGGCCGACAGGAATCCAGGTTTCATTCCGCAGTGCGAGCTCCTCGTAAACAATCGCCCCGTTATGACTTTTCCGTTCTACGCAATCGTTTAATACTAAATGGCCTGCAAACAATTACAAAACTGTAGATATAAAAAAAATGGGCCAGCGATCAGGACGTGTTTGTTCTGTTTATTCCTTTAATTTTTTTTCCATAGTTTGGTCTTTTAAGGGCACAATTAGTGATGGAAAAAAAAACCCCTCATTTTAATGGAACAGGTGGGATCGGTGGTGGTGCCCGTAGCCCCAGGCGGCCTTTTCCCCGCCATCGGCATGCACTCTCTGGGGGAGGAGGTGCGACTGAACCTGCAGGCGGAGTGGGGAACCGAAGAGGAGGACAGCATCATGATGGTGGACAGCCACGAGGACGAATGGGGACGCCTGTACGACGTGAGAGTCAGCGGAACGGTAAGCTGAGACCTTGATTAGATATTAGATCATATATATATATATATATTTTTTTTTTTGCTGTTTGTTTTTGTGGTGGATTTGAAATCAAAAATCAATGTTCAGGGTTCAAGGTTCTATTTCTTGCCACAGTGTGTCCTGAGGCGCTTTATTCCTCACCTTTACACCGCAGGCATCGTGTGATTGTGGAAGTAGAGATTGTGGAATTGATCAGAGTTTCTTAAGGTGAAAAAGTGTCTTTCTGGAACAGAACATCCTGAGATTATCCTGATCTTCTCCCCGAAGACAACGACTGCCCAGATGTTTTTCAGTGCGTGAGGCATACTGTATAAGCAAGAGATGAAATGGAGCAGAGAGAAACAAACATTCCAGCATTGGTATGTTTGGAGAAAATTTGTGAATGACAAGAAAAATGAGGGGCTGCCACACCGAGCTGATAACGGCACATTTCGCCAGGCGGTTGAGTGAGCTGTGGAACTAACGTCTGACTGAGCTGCACTTGATTTTTCCACATTAGATATTGTGGAGGAAAGTTAGTCAGTCCAATTAGTCAGATACTCCGACTCTTTACGGAAAAACATTGTGTTGGCGTTATGGAATTTTCGAGTCACTTTCCAGGTAAGTTATTTGTCGGTAGGTTGATGAAGTGTTGTGATGAAGCGATCCAGAAGTCGGACGTTTTTTAAACGTGACACTTTACATGCGCCGTGTCCCAGACGTTTCCTTAAAGCATTCTGCAGTTAAACAAAATCTAACACATTCTTGTTTATCATCTAAACTTTTTAACAATGAAGAACACATGTTGTTGCGATACCAGTTGTGGTTTTTGCTGCCTGTAGCGCGGAAACAGCGTTAGCAGACAGATGTGCTACGTTCACATTGCAAGCCACATTTTTCAATCCCAATTTTTTAATTTTTGTTCTTTCAGTTCACGATCATAATTACAAGTGGACACGTCTGTCCTCTGAAACAGTGCGCATCAATACGTCTTTGCACGCGTCATCTGGGTTAAAACACGTCATACTTGTCGCAACCACTCGTTCATTTCAAACAATGAATGCTATTTTAAAGTAAAAAAAAAAAAAGCCTGGGGTTTTGCAAGCAGTTAGTCAGTTGTATTCGTTGAGGTCCAGACGAAGACGGAAAGCCAGACGGCTCCGGGATGCTGATGCTGGTTGACGTCAGCGAGCGCCCCATGCATGCGCAGAAGCGCAAAAAGTTGCATCTGTTGCAAGTTCCAATCTGATCGGAAGTCACATGATCTGTGTATCTGATCTAGGAGCACGTACGAAAGTAGCTCGGATCCGATCTGAAAAACATCAGAGTTGTGCGTTCAGACAGCTTTAAAAAAAAATCTGGTCTAATGCGATTAAAAAAAAAAAAAAAAACAGATTTGAGTCACTTCAGGCTGGTAATGTGAACAGGAGTCTAACAGTTAACCTTCTGTTCTTTAATTTTAAATAAATCATATTCCTGGGTAGTAAAAAAAAAAAAAAAGTTAAATTTGTTCATTAGTGTTTCATATTTTTCATGAGTTATTATAGTCTTGTGCATCGATCGCTGTATATATCAGAAGGCTAACAGGCGCTAAAATGACACGTTTATAATTTCCAGTGCTGACATTCGATATCAGCCAAAGGGAATCAAAGTGAGCGCTTTGCTAATGCAGCATGCCAGAAATAACATCATTGTCCCAAACACCGCAATCAGAGCAAATATTAGTACAGTTCAAGCGCTGGGAAAGCCGCAGGTCGACAAAGGTACCACGTACAGCAGCAGTTACTTTCGCCAGCTTCATCTAGAAGAAATTTGACCCCTGAACCTCCCTTTTTTAAAATTTAATTATATATTTTTTGTGGCTTGAGGATTATTTGAAGACGCGCTTTCGTGTTGACCCAGACGCTTCGGATGAACGCGTAACGCAGTTACAGCTCGCATTTTAAAACTGGAGTCCGATTTCTTTATTTTTATTTTAATTTAATTATTACATTTTTTTTTTTCTTTCAAGTTTTGTTTTTTTGGGCAAAGCGTGTCTTTAATTTCAGCTCGAGCCAGGAATATTCTCTTCACTAATATAGATGTGTCTGACTGGTAGGTGCGGTCTTGTACTCGTACAGAGACCTCACAGTCGGAGAGAGAAAGCAGGTCGGGTGGAGTATTAAAGGGAAGGGAAATAACATTGTGGTTTGTGTCCTACGATAATTTTCGGGACACTGCAAGACGGTACTTCAAGTTTGTTTCCTTCAGCACAGATGCTCGAGTTTAACCGGTGTATTTTTTGATACGAAACCAGAACGAAGGCAAACAGTGCGGAACGGATTTTTTTTCCCCAAAGTGACATTTGCGCTCGGTTTATCAGAAGCGCTTTAGGTCAGGACCCGTGTCCGTTTCCGTTAGAAGTGTCTACAAAATGTAGGATATCCTCCAAGGCCGTATGAGACTGACTCGATGAGCTCGTGCGCTACGCTCCGAGCGTGTACGTTTCTGTGTGCTCAGCTCTGCTGACTGGTATGTATTTTATGAGCTGGGTAGGAGGAGGGTTTAGCCACAGAATGCGCAGAGCGTTGAGCTGTTGCCTTCCGCGGAACTGAGGCTTTTATTTGCTCTGTTTACATTAATTGCCAGTGCAGCAGCAACTCCTGTTTAGATAAGTACAGTGGGGCAAAAAAGTATTTAGTCAGCCACCAATAGTGCAAGTTCTCCCACTTAAAAAGATGAGAGAGAGGCCTGTAATTTTCATCATAGGTAAACCTCAACTATGAGAGACAAAATAAGAAAGGAAAATTTTTTTTTTAATGAATTTATTTGCAAATTATGGTGGAAAATAACTATTTGGTCAACAGCAAAATTTCTTCTCAATACTTTGTTATATACCCAAACGTTCACACACTGTTCCTGGTATTTTGGCCCATTCCTCCATGCAGATCTCCTCTAGAACAGTGATGTTTTGGGGCTGTCGCTGGGCAACACGG
>JAQMYJ010000015.1:22043535-22068718 GCA_030014305.1 Clarias laeviceps | reverse complement strand
AGCACCTCAGATTAGAGGCGTTATGAAGTCTTTACAGAGCAGAAGTAGCAGAAACATCTCAATATCAACTGTTCAAACGAGATTAATGCATTTTTTGGACGCCTTCAGCCCTTTACAATGTAGAAAGAAATAGAGTTAGAAAGTGTTCTAAAACTTTTGAACGGTTGTGTATATGTATGGGGTCCGAATTTTATAATATAGAGTGAAATATTGAATTTATTATAATAAATATTATGATTATTATAATAAATATTAAATATTTATTAAATATTATAATGTATATATATTTTTTTTTGCACAGCCTAGGGAGTATGATACAAACATGACTGAGCCAAAAAAAAGGGTCACATAATAAAATTAATTTTTGCACAGATTCATAAGATTCACTTTCTTTTGATGATTGTTTTAGGTTGTTTATTTTTATAAAATTATTATTATTATTTCAGGGTGTCCCAAAAAAATTTACCTTTTTTTTTTGTAGTTTAACAACATTGCCATTTCTCGCTCAAATGAGCACAAATTCTAAGATGTGTAAAAACTCACCAAGTTTAATGATGGAGATGGATCGGGCGTGCAAGTGATGATGACTGTATGCTGTTGGCCACCACGTTCACTCGACCTGACACCTTGTCATCTTTTTTTTTCGATGTGGCTGCTGTATGTGAAAGGACCGACCAGTCTTTATTCCTACAAGCCTAGAGAAACTCAAGCAGATGATCATTGAGGTGCTGGAGAGAATGTTACGCTCCAGAGTGTTTGGCAGGAGCTGGACTACCGACTTGACACAGAAATCGGTTATAAAATCTTTACCAGTTTGAATGTGTTGTTGGAATTTGGAAAAAAATTAATTTGGAGCCTATTTAATTTAATTTGCTAGGACATGTAGTTACTCAGATATTCATATTTCTAATGATTTCCCCCCCCATTTCAAATTTGAGTAGTCAATCTTCTCCAGGGACAAACAGGACATAATATCCCTGAGACATCCTTCCACTTAAATAAAAGAGAACGCCGGGCCAGGAGGGACGCAAACGCGTGTATGCGTATGATGTTTGGGGAAACATATATCTGGAAGAGGGATGTAAGAGGGTATATGCGAGGAGATATCCTTTCTGTAGCAGGGGTTAAGATTTAAAAACCAGTGTGTAATGAAGAAATAAACGTTTACAGCTTTTTTCTACACTATTTGATAAACCCTGCAGCCCTGCCGGTGGCATGGAGTGTCAGAGCTGCCTTAACAGGGAAAGAATCAACACCTTTCAACTCAAACAAGCTGTAGCATAATAAAAAGATATGACTTGTTTTGATTTGGCTGTGATCTAATGTGCTATTAAATTGTGCACTGATCTTCACAATAAGTGTTTAAAGACCCGTTGTGTTTTTACAAGGAGCTTTAAGCCTTGCAGTCATGCTAATGGGCGGGTTTTTAAGGATTAGCTTTTATTTATTTATTATAATATTTTACTGGGTGATGAGTTGCGTTTGCTTAAGAGCTTCAGAAATATTTTGGAACTCCTTGGAAACCTTGAGTGGCACATGAGAAAGAAAGAGCGTGCAAGTGCACCATCATGCCTGTTTAATGGACGCTTGCGTTAGATTGAAGTGCCTCTCCTTTTCGAGTGCATGCAAGGTTACCGTAAAGGCTTCGTTTCGGGCTCTTGTTTTAATGGCACGAGATGTCTTCATGAGTTTCGTCATAATAAATCACCGGGGTGTCGAGCAAGTAAAAACGCGTCCCGCGGACCATGTGTACAAACGTCAGGAGCACTCTCGGAGATGGGCGCGCGCCAGCAAGCGTCCTCCTCCTCCTCCTCCTCCTCCTGAGATGCTCCAGAAAAGCAGCTTTGGAGTAGTGCACCTGTTGCCCAGGCAGCAGCTCAACAAAACAAGCAGAAGGGCGGCAGACGCGAGCGACCGTGAGCTGTTCTGATCTGTCGGTGCTGTCACCGGAGCATGCCGGGAGCTGTCGGGTGCCGCCGGGGAGCAGCCAGCCTTCCCGTTACTCAGCACCGAGTAGGCAGGGAGGCGTTACCCGAGGAGTTTTGACGTTTATAAGAGGAGCACGTGATCGGTCTCGGCACGAATAGTACGTGAACAATAAGGAGAAACATCAGCAAGGGCAGAGAATAAGAAAGAGTCTGGTACAGAATGAATCCTGACGAACCTCATAAGGACGAGAACAGATGCAGAAGGTGGGGGCGGATCTGAACAGTGACACGTTTTGCATGGACCAACACATTGGCATGATTTTGCGGATTGGGAAACTGTAAAATGAGCCGTTTAGATGAAAAACACTCACACTAGACTATTCTGGTGTGAGAGAGAGAGAGAGAGACTAATTTTCACTTCAACAAGTGACTGGTGTTACTTTCTACAAATATCTACTTAAATCAAATGCAATGTGGCTACATGTAAAATTACCCAAGCATGCGTTTTTTCAAATCGGGTTCATGAGTTTATACCTTCTTGGGAGGTAAAGGATAAGCCTCGTTTTATGCAAGTCTTTGCCTTCTTCAGCATGTTGAAACCTTTTACTGACGTAGGGCCAGGGGCGCTCATGTTCACGTCCCACGCTGCAGTCCGGAGGATTGATTATCCGTGTTCGAGGATTTACATGTCTTGTTACTTTGCCCTCTCTGGTCTGCTAAGCAAACTGATGAGAAAATCAGAAAAATTCAGAAAGAAAAAAAAAGATCTCTCTTGCAGAAGGAGTCAAATTATTAGGCCACTTCAAGCAAAGGAAAGATTAAAATAACTAGAATTGGGTTATAAGACATTATTAAAACCTGGAAGCAACTTTGTAGAAGGAAAAAAAAATTGTGAATGCTGATCACAGAAGAAATCAGAGCTATGTAAAAGAGCATTTCCATACACAAACCAATGTGATGAGAACTCACAGGACTGGGTCTAAACAGCTGTGTTAGGTTTAGACTCAGGAATAAAATGAAGTCAGCCGATGACCTGAACAGGTTATATCTGACAACCTGATCATTTTGGTTCATACACATTCACATTTCATACAAACTTCAATAATTCTTTTGATTGTGTAAAGCTACTTTGTGACAATGTCAATTGTTAAAAGCACTATACAAATAAAATTGAATTGAATTATAAAATCAACGGAGGTTCTCTTTCCTGATGACACTGGACTCAAATTGTGAAAGAGTGGTTTTGATGTTTGTTTGGGCCAGGAAGTGTATAAATGGGATAAATGGGAATGGACTGAAGTATGTGAGACATGTCCCCTCCATCTTGTGTCATCTATTCAGAATTGATGGTGCTAGTGGTTGTAGTTAAAAGTGACACAAAACATAACCACTGTAAATTCTTATTGATATCCATCAAATAATTATTAACGGTAAAAAAATTGAAAGGTAAGCAAGGATTCTTTCAGACAGTTTTAAAAACTTTAAAAGTTATTTTTTTTCCCTGCTCCATCACCACTTTCTAGCTTCATACATCTGTCAGACTGTGTGAGTAGCAGTCACTCTCAGGGGTAAACAAGGATAGCAAGAGTTGTAAATGGTGAAGCAGGATTGTTTCCACTGCTTGGGCATATGGTGATTTTGACATTGTGAATGGAAACTTTGGGTCAATTAATGAAGCGTGTTTAAAATCTGAAAGTCATTACACTGCTGTGTTGTGGCTTGGATTCAGCGTCTTTGTTCTACCAAGGAAAGGATAAAAGATGAGTCGAGTGTCCTGGGCAGTTCTACAGCCCTCCTGCACGCCACGTTTTATATACGCGTTCTTTTGTTACTACTTGAATTACCACTCGAGTTTATGGGGAAGTTAAGGGGATGAGTTGCGTCGGAAATATTCAGGGTTACGGAATGATGGGAAATATACTTACGTGAATGAACATGTGAAAAAAAAAAAACAAAGAAAAAAAAAAAAGAAAATCGACTCGCACAATGTTTTAATAGTTTAAAAAGAGAGAATTTTTTTTTTTGCAAATGAGCTACATTTGGTCAGAAATCATCATTCACTTTCTGATCATTCTAAGCTGTGGTGAAAGTCATGCGGCATATATCGTCTTATTAACTGATGTAGGTTGTTCAAACCTTGCACATGTTGGTAAAAAAGAAAAAAAAAAACTTCTTAAGCAACTCTTGAGAAAGTTCTTGACGAAGGAGGGGTGCAGGGTGTCTGACATCCATAGAAGGCTACAGAACGCTTACAGAGATGAGCAATCTGCACAGATGGATGGAAGAAGGCGAAACCAGCATTAAAACAAACCACACAGTGGGAGACCATCTACTGCGACAAAGGGGATTTTCAAAGAGGATTCGAGAGCGAGAGTCGGGTTCAGCGACGGTGCAAATGCAGCGCTTGTTATGGAGACGGCGTTGAGAAGTCCCTTTGTATAGAGGAAGAACCTTTTTACATTACTTCTGCATCCCTCATAAGTACTGAAAAGTATGTCTGTCGATGTATTTAAATAACTTTCCCCCCCAAGAACTGCATTTGAAGAATCTTCATGTTAAAAATCTGGTCACTGCAAGTATTTGTCACTCCTAATATACTGATGACACTTAAATTGGTTAAATAAAATACCAGAATCAGATGCCAAAATTTGGATTAAGTTTACTATTGTAAATATGTGAAGTAACGCTAGCTGCCACATCCTCCTGTCACACATCTGCCGCATCTGTTTTTTTTTCAGTTGGTTACCTTGACATTTGTTTGAGAGAAACAAACACTGATAATTTTCACGCCCCATAATATCATTCAACTGGTTTGAGAATGACCACGGGCTTAAGAGACTCTTGGTATTCTTTCTAGCAATTTTTAAGTGACTGCACATTGTGGAAATCGACTGGTTGCTCCAGCTGCTGGTGTTTATTTCCTTTATTTGTTAATTGGTGAGTTGATATTTCCCAGACGCTCTGTTACGCAAGGTGTGTTTTGAATTCCTGGTATTTATTCTTGCAAGTTTATTAGGCATAACACTGACTTTGAAAATGTTTTTTTTTTATTTTTTTTTTTTAGTTAATACTGTAAATTGCACCACATCTAGCCTAAAATCTTATTAATTTATTGTTGGTTTGCGGAGAGGAACTTTAAATGTTAGGACTGATTTCTTTCCTAATCTCTGCTATTTGTTTCTAAACCTTTAGACATGATTAAGGGTGGCGTATAGTACTCCTTTTTAACAAGGTTACATAAGCCAAAATTACCCCTCTCCACCAAAGTGAACCAGGTGCTACTGTAGTTCATGCCTGGCGCTAGTGCCGGTTCAGAGCCGGTTCAATAGCAAACCTTCTAAGAACTGCCGTTTTTTTTTTCTCCCCATTGGCTAGCATCGTGCTACCATTGCTGGGAAACTAGAGACCGACTCTGATGTACAAACAAAAAAATAACAACAGTGGTGAACTACAATATGGCCTTGCGAGCAGGTCTTCTGGCTTTATCATTACTAGAAAGCATTTGAGCCGCCCATTACATTTTGAGTCCATTTTTTTTTAATGATGGTGGTCACAAACTTTAAGTTTGTTGTGAACTTATAAGCGGTTCTTTGTTCTAGCCCAGCAAAGTGTTGGTGCTGAAGTGAAAACCCGGATTTTCTGCTTGTGTCTGAAGTTGCTTCAGATCTGCTTTGGTGGGAAAAAAAGGGAATTGTGTCTGGTGCTGTTCTAGGTTTCAGATCATGCATCCTGGAAAATCCTTGTGTTTTTAACTCCCGTTTCAACAGCCTGTAGCTTTAAATGCAAATGCACTACTGCCACCCGACACCCCCCCCCCCATGCCCCTTTGTGGAAGTGCACGTTTTTTAGCCAACCTGAGGAAAATGCACCTCTTAGAAAACGGTGCTTAGAGGTTAACCCGAGGGAGTGCCATGCAAGTTGTCTTAACTAACACCCTCATTTACATTTTCAGATTTGGATTTTGTATAGCATTTTACCAGAAAACAGAGTTTGTTAATGTTTCTATAAAAGTATTATAAGGTAGTAATTAATGAAAACCGGTCACATTGTTTTAAAGCAAGCGTCTTCTGGCAGTCGGTGCCGAATAACCATACCTTTGTTTGTGTGTGTGTGTGTGTGTGTGTGTGTGCGCCTTGACAGCTGCTGGAGTATGTAGGCAAGGGGAAGAGCATCATGGACGTGGGACTGGCTCAGGCTCGCCAGCCGCTCTGCACACGGAGTCACTACTTCGAGGTGGAGATCGTGGACCCTGGAGAGAAGTGCTACATCGCACTGGGCCTCGCTCGCAGAGTGAGTAACCTGCACCGTCTTGTTTATACTCACTGATGTATTAATGGAGCTTCAAAACATAGCCTTCATGTGATGAACCTGAATTCTGCTCAAATTAACTTCCTAGGCATTCAACATAGAAATGGGCAGGTACCAGAAATAAACCAGAAATCTTTTTTTCATTCATTCCTTCCATACTTCTTCCCTTCCTTCCTTCTTAAACTCCCTGATTCATCTTTCCTTACTTTCTCCTTCTCTCTTCTATTCCACCCTTCTTTAATCTCTCTCTCTCCTTTCACTTTTACTTCCTTCTTTCTCTTATCCTTTCTTTCACGTTCTCTCCTTGCTTTCTTTTCGCCATCTTACCTTACATCTATCTTCCTTCACTTCTGCTTCTTTACTACTTTTTTTTCCAGGTTTCTTCCTTCCTCCCTGCATTTTTCCCTCTTTCATTCTACATCCCTCTCTTCCTTCCTTCATCTTTACGTTCTCCTTTCTCCCTCACTTTCCTTCACTCCTTTTTTCTTTTTCCTTCTCTTCTTCTCTGTTCTTCTGCTCTCTTCTTTCTTTCTTTCTTTCTTTCTTTCTCATTCCTTCCTTTATTAATTTCATTCATTTGTTCATTAATTCGTATATTCGGTCCATTTTCCTTCCTTCTCCTTCTGCCTCTCTTTTCATCCCTGCTTTGGAATTTGCTTCAGAATTAATAAGGTATCTATCTAACCATTCATCCATCTATCTATCTTTCATGCCTCTTTCATCCTACTTATCTATATTTCTTCTCCCTCTTTCCCTACTTTCTTTCTCTCTGTTTCTTTCCTTTCTACTTAAAGTACATTCATTCTTTTTTCCATCCTTTTGAGCTTTCTTTTTTTCTTTCTTCTCTCTCCCTTTCTTTCATCCTTCCTTCACGTCTCACTCCCTTCTTTTCTTCCTTTTTTTCTTCCAATGTTGAATCCGTTTGAAATCCTCTGTGCCTCCTTGCCTCTGTGAGCACCGTACGATGGAACCACACATGGTGCAACATCCATTTTCACCTGCCCCGAGGCAGCGCATGTAAATGTGGAGCAGCCTTGTGACAAATCACCCCTCGCTCTTTCCACCACATGAGACGAGCCGAGGAAAAGAACACTCAGCACTGTCTGCGAAGCACTTAAAATCTGTGCTCGGAGCAGAGAATTTTTTCCATGAACATGGAGTCCAGGCCTAATCAAAGGACTCGTCTAAACGACGCGGCAGCGGACGAATAAATCACATTCCCAGTGAAAAATCTCCGACTCCCCTTACTGTTGTCTTTACATATAAACAGTTCGGCTTCGAGCTTTCGTCCGAGTTAGGCTTGATCATTACGACGGTCCGTCGTGCCTTCCTGCGTCTCGTCTCAGGGTGGCCGTGGACGGCGCTGGGCTGATTACTCTCAGGTCTCCAGACCGCAGACAGTAAACATGCTTGTCAACTGAAGGGTTGAGCAAGACCGCTAACTTCGCTGTCCTCTGGAGGGGTTGTTATCGGAGACGTCGGGTAGGGGTAATGGAGGGAAGGTTCATCAAAGGTGCCATAACTTCCCGTGGAACATTGCAGCCTTTTTACGCATCTGTATTTTATTATGCAGCAAAGGGCAACAAAGGTGGTAAAGCAGGTAATTGCAGGGCTGTTTAATTACTGTTTACTTGCCTTGGACGTCGCACAGCATCCTGTGTCTGCAAGATCATCCCAGGAATGCTTACGAGCTGCCAGTAGACAGACAGACAGACAGGCCTGCTAACCTTCACGCATTTTGCATCCTCATTTTAACATCTGCTTAAGATAGCGCTCAAAAGTACAGACAGCCGCACAGGTGTTTTAAACTCCATTATATTAACGTTTCATTCGGCATCGGAATTCTGAACTCAAAACATAAAACTATAAAATGTTAGATTTAAACAACTAATGCGTCTGTGTTGTAGTAAATCTAAGGTTAATACTGCAGTAAATTTGGTTAAGGTTGTGGGTTCTTCACGAACCCCCCAGCCCCAGCCCTCCCCTCCCCTCATCCGTTCCATACTCTGCCGTGGTAATGAATCCATGTCTCGTCAACAGTAATGAATCTGTTTAAGAAACTTTCACCTTTCTTCGAGTATCGGTCTAAATTTTGATATCCAGATATCCGAACGCTTCCGTGAGTTGTTTCGGCACTAGGTACACCCTCAGACCACAAAAAAAACTAATTTCTAGGCCAAAAAAAATAAAAAACTAAATTAGCCAACCCTTCTCATCAAAACGATGCATCATTCCTCTTTGGATTTGGCAGTTCTGATAAGATCGGTGAGGTGTTATTTGTCCATTGACCACTTTAGTGTCACCTGAGCAGCAGTCTTTAAACTGCATCCTTTTTTCTGGTGCATTATCCAGACTGCTCAGCTGCTTTACTGGGTGAGCATGCTTTATCAGTTGGTGACCCCTGACCCTGACCCATTCCAGCTCGCAAGTCGATAAAACCTTCCACAGCTTCTAACATCTGAAATTTCAAAAGATAGAGTGTCCTTTTGAGTTCCAGAGCAACTCTGTTTAAATGTTCGTTGAAAGCTGACAAGATAGTGAAGGTACAGTATACTGTGAGTAGAAAGCTTGGTTCAACATTGTAGCGATCTCACCTACTGTAGCTCATTACCTTATTGCCGCTTTAGGTTCGGTGTTCTACATCTTGTCGATTCAACACCGCTTGAGACAAGGACAAATGATACACTTTCCATGTTGTGTTTACATGGAAACCAAATTGACGATATACCAAGGAAAGCATCACAAGCAGTCAGTGTTTCCACGTCCCTGCATGCTCCTGATTCTGAAAAGATTGTCTGTCATTCGTGCGTGCTAATTAATCCATTTATTAAAAATCGTTCTACCATCAGCCCGATCACTCCTCGGCCTAAGTGAGTTGTTTCTAATTGTTGAACCTACTTGTCTGCCAGGCAACTACAAATAAGAAAGCAAAACTCTGCTTGTCCTGTCCTTGACCTCATAACGCACTAGAAATCAACAGTTCCTCCAAAACCAATTAGACCCAGGGAATGACTTAACTCCGGGTTACAATCTGACTGCATGGTGGTTCAATTCTGTGATCCTCGCTTCTTTTTACTGATAAGTCAACAGACCATTGAATTCTTCTGAATTTTAAATTCTCGATGTTAACTAGCCCTGACTTCCCCACCTGGCAGGCCGCCAGCAGCTCACTTGTAGCTCGAGGGCACTTCCATTTACATCTGGTTGTTAGGATGCAGGACGAAGGTCTGGGTGGACATAATGAGGGTTGGAGACGGGTGCTGGTACGCCAGTCTCCATCTCTTATTACCCTTTGGCCTTTTTGACCCGAGGCACCAGTTTTCTTTCCTTCCCTTCCCTTCCCTTGAATCGGACTCCAAGACTCCAAGTCCTTATTCTGTTCACAAGGCCAGCACAGACTAGAACGTTTTCCCCCAAGAAAAAACTATTCCATATTTCACTTATAACAGTGACGAGAGGTTAGCACAAAGGAATCTCTCAACACTCAAGGTTTTCCCCTCGTTATGGTGGCAGTGAGCCTGTACTCTACCTGCCTCCCTCTTTTCACTTATCTAAGTGCTGTATTTGTTAGGAGATGGGCATCAACCTCCATCAACAGCCTCTCAGTGGCTTGTTGATTTTGCCACAGTGTGGAAATGCAGGTGGCTCAAATAACGCAGATTAACCCCCCACACACACCCCCACACCCATCCCCTGGATCAGATAGGATTGAGTCAGTGACACTAGAACAACAGTTTGTTATTTAGAAGAGTGATGCCTCATTGTAATTAAGTAATAATCAAATTAGACAGGGTGCTTTATTGTTGGATATAGCACGGCTGTGATGCGGTCGATAGCACAGTAACGCAAACACCATTTATCATTCAACAGATTATAATTTGGTTGTTTATGTAACCTGTTATTTTATGTTACCAACACATATCCTCCCGTGACCAGTGGAACTAACTAACGGCGACTGGCAGAGCTGATGACTAACAGTTAGTGTAATTAACAGGGAAGTACAGTAGTTAAGTTCTTACCAGCACTCTGTAGGCAAAAGGTTAGGAGAATAATCCATTAAGGTGATTTACTATCCTGTAAATTTCTCTTTACGAATCCACTCATTCAGCTTCAGAATATCAGGTTCTGAGGTTGAATCCCAAATAGTGTTGAATGTAGGGTGTACACTCCATTGTCGCACACACCAAATGGTGCCCTTGATCACTGTTTGGAGAACGATTTGGAATTCAGCGTTGTGTTAGGAGATAATTAGCTTTGTTTCCATAAATAAAAGAACACAGACGGTTTAGAGGTGATTCAGAGCGACTTGGAAGAGTCAAAGTGTTTTTCAAGATGTGAAATAACATAATCAGATGTTTTCTTGCTGAAAGTGCTTCTGTGACTGGGTTTGAATCTGGGTTTTGGCAGGCAGCTGCTCTCTCTTCGATACTGCGGACTGTACAGACCCACCTTCACCCATAATTAGTATAATTAATGGTTATTAGATCACCTGTGATGCAGAGAGATGCATATAGTTAAACATCCCCAGTGGCATTACCGTCCATTACAGATTCCTCAGTTGGAAGTAACTGGCTTTTATCCACCAGATTGTAGAACACAAACTAGTCTAGTTCATCAGGAAGGGGGAAGGGGTTAATCGAAAGCTTTTGTCCTGTAATTGTGTATTTCTTTGCATCCTCCATGATTGTCATGATAATGTCTCCTATTTTGGTCAGATTATTGTTACGTTATCGTGTGGATAAGAAATGCTGATGTAAATCATAAATGTGTGGAATGTGCGCTTGTTCACCATGGAGGAATGCTTTTCCAAAATAAAGTTACATTCTGTAATGATTTATTTTGACATATACAATCTTCCAAGACGGCCTTCTATTGTGGCACGCTCATCTAACGTGTCATCATCTCAATCCTGTTTTTCGTTCAGTGCCGTGCCCCGATCCTAATGCCCCATGGAATGCTTATATTGAGCGAGTTCTTGACTGGAACCCGTGGGATGAAAATAAAGGGGAAGGATGCTTAAGCGCATTATCCATCTTGCTAAGACTGGTTCTGTGGCTTTTTTACCGAGACAGTAAATCCGTCAGCTTTTGCTCCGCTGCTTTCTCATCCCCGCTATTTTCCTAATTAGATAAACAGGTCAAACGACATCCAGCTCTCAGCGCAACACTGCCGTCGGCCACATACTTTACTGAGCCCGAGCCAAAACAGTTTCCACGTAATCTTGGAGACGAGTTTACAAAAAAGCAGGTCTTGCGGTTACAGAGCAGAAAATTAGGATTTGGCTGAAGAGGAACGTGTAAGACACATTCCGCTGTCTCTTCTCCTTCCTTTTCTTCTTTTCTTCCTTGGTACTGCTTTCTGAGACCTGATGGCATTTCCTTAACTTTATGACTTGCATATAAATCTTTGTAGTTAAGAGAACAGAATTAGAGATTAAGAGAACATGGTAGAGTGCAATAAATTTTCCAATGCCTTAACTTTCATGCTAATATAACTGTTAATTCTGTCACCCTTGTCATTTTGTAGATCGTTAACTAGCCGAGTCTCTGCTGTAACTCGGCTTCAATGCATTCTGGGACATTCGAGTCCAGCATTTGCACCAAACACTGCTCTAATTCTAGGTTGGATTCCTCATTAATACAATAATAAATTAATAGGTTTTTGTTTTTAGGGGCTAGGAGCAATAAAAGACTGTTCACTACAAAAAAATTATATTCTGTATTAGCAAGAAACATATTCTTGAATTTAGCTAAACCTAAAAGTCTTTTTAGTACACATGCTTATGTCTGCATTAGTATGTACAAAACCATTCAACATAAAAAATAGTTTTTTCACCAAATATTGACTGTTTATTTTATTACCATTCAGTGCTTTTTATAGAAGTTTCTTTTATGTAGAAATGTTTTCAATGTTATCTTTGCTTATATTATTTTTTGATGTCCCCAAGACTTTTGCATTGTTTTTCAGAGGTTGTACTGAGCATGCTGGAGAATATGAGTTTTTCTGGTCTTTTATCAATTTTTAAGGAAATAATTAATGGTTTCTACATAATAATGCAATCATGATAAACATAAAGTTTGTTCTAAAGACAATAAACCTTTTGCCCAGTAATGTAGCTATAAGTTCTGAAAATTATTTTGCAACACATCAAATTAACCTTCTAGTTCTAGTCAAATGTTACTAAAAGTGCAGGCAAAAATAACTCCTTAAATGGGTAGAGGATTTTTCTTCTTTGAAGAAATAAACTAACAAAATTATCTTCTAATAGAACAAGTTATCTTTTGCTTACAAATTTAGTAACATTTGATTAATTATTTTCCTAATCTTCTATTTGGTTTGTCATCTTATTTAAAACATTCTAGATGGGTTTCTCTAAATTCAAGAATATTTCACGTGCTAAGATGTTTTTAAAATTTTTTTTGCAGTGTTATCCTTAACATAACATGAAAATGAAGTAATGTTGAATATTTTGAAACGTAAGACATGGTTTTAGAGGAACACTGCAAAAAAAATTACATCTTAGCAAGTGGAATATTCTTGAATTTAGCCAAACCTTTCTATAATTTCTTAAAATAAGATGACGACAAAACTATAAGATTATTAAGCTTATTTCTAATCAAATGTTACTAAAATTGTAAAAAAAAATCTTGTGCTATTGGCAGAGAATTTAAACTTGAATAACTTGAATGAATAAATTCCCTAAAACTAGCAAAATGATGTGCTAACGGAACAAATTTTGCTTGCAAATATGGTAACATTTGCCTAGAAATGAGTTTAATAATCTCATGGTGGTTTTTTTGTGAACTTATTTTAAAAAGTTATAGATCGGTTTGGCTAGACTTAAGAATATATCACTTGATAAAATGTAATTTTTCTTTGCAGCATTGTGTTTACGTTTCAAAATTAAACATTACTATTAATTTTCATGCTTTGTAATTTCAAATACTGCAAAAGATCTTAGGTTTTTTTTTAACAAGTGAAGTATTCATGAATCATAACAAATGTTACTAAGATTGTGATAGGAAATTTCTTGTTCTGTTGGCTTGTTCGTGCTTCTTTCAAGAAAAAAAACATTTAGCAAGATTGTCTTGCCAACCGAACAATAATAATAATAAAAAAAAAACTATTTTAGTAAAAATGTATTATAAATAAGCATACTAATCTTGTCATTGGTTTGTTCTAATGTTATTTTAAGAAAGTGTCAATATAATTGTTACTATTTATTACTAAGATATTTCCACTTAATAATGTGTTGATCGTCGTGTCGGTGAGATCTTCTGAACGTTTTTTGCACACTCGCGGGGCAAAAGAGGTAATGTGTTATTTTTAATGTCTCGAACCCGATAAGAGCATCAGCATCAAGCAATGAATGCCTCATTTGTGCATCGAGCCATTAGGAAGAGGCAAAACATTTCAGGAATGAATAACAGTTGTGGAGTACTTGTGCAGGTGCTTCAGTTTGTAGAGACGCAAAAATGTCAAAACACATTTCTGATCATTAACTCTGACTCATTCTCTGATCTTATCAGGAAAAAAATAATAATAATCATTTGGCTGCTCTGGGTGTATCCTGCTGGCATGGGACTGTTATGTATTCGAGACGCATCCTGTGCTGCTATGTGAAAGCAATCAGGGTCGGACAAATCATACATTCATCTCCTTGCACCTCAGGCAAATGCAAGCTCGGTCCCGCGTCCCACTCACCCAGAAGTCCAAACCTTAAAATTCTAAAAGCCAACCCCTCCGAACAAGAGGAGCCGAATTCTCGCCGAAGAGTCTAATCTGTTCCAAAAGTGTAGGGATTCATCTGAATACACACTGTTCATCTCTTGTGTGTTTAGCAGAAGAATTTTCCTTGGGGTGAGACCATTGCAGCGCGGTTTATTGCTTATTGTTCTTAGATAACTTGTTCCTGCTGGGTTCAGGTCGTTCCACAACTTCTTTCCAATGACTGCTCTGTTCTCTCTCACCAGGGTTCAAGGTCGCTCTGAAATCTACTGCGGCACACCTGTCCACAGGAGACTTGTTGTTGTTCAGTGACAATTCCACCTTTGTATTAGTGAACACAAAGGAGTTTTTGTATTAAGAACTTTGCTGTTTCCATTTAAGCACTAATAATAACCTTTTTCTTTCTTTTACTTTCATCATGACTACTCTTGTACCCAGCTCTTTTATAACAACAACACTTATTTATACATTTATATCAAGTGTGATTTCATTTAATGTTACATCTATCTATCTACCTATCTTTTATTCCATCTATCCACTAAAGCTATTCATCCATCTGACAGTCCATCAACCATTCATCTGTCAACTCCTTCTATCCATCCATTTGTCGCTCGCCAATTGATCCATCAGCATCAACAAATTCATCCATTAATCTGTCAATTCTATGAATGAAATAACCATTCATCCATCCAACTGTCCATCCACCACTTTTTTTGCTTATTCATCCATGTGTTTGAACGACCACACATCTGTGCATCTATCCATCCATCCATCAAGTTCACACATCTATCCATCAGTGTCTGTCAATCCAATTACCATCAGTTATAATCAACAAATCAGTCCTTTCAAGTCAGTCTATTAACTCATCCATCCATCCATCCATTCATCTATTCATGTGTCCATCCAGCCATCCATCAAATTCACCCGTCTATGCAACAGTGTGTGTCAGTCTCATTACCATCTATTCATAAATACATCTGTACATTTATTTATCCATGCATCCATCCATCCCTCCATCAGATTCAGTTATCAATTTACCAATCCCTCTATCTAAATTACCGCCCAATTATTTGGTCTGTTTTTTTTTTTGTGCATAAGAATACATACTCTGTTGTCAAAATGCATGGTGTGTGTATGAGAATCTACAGTAGATATAAGCACAGGAATAATATTACATAACAAAAGCAAACATGGCCATTTTTTTTACCCTTCATCTAAGAAAGAGATGCAACTGTCATCTAGAGTAACTTCTTCATCTTTTCAATCTGTGTGTGTGTGTGTTTTTCTCCAGGACTACCCTAAGAACAGACACCCAGGCTGGAGCCGAGGCTCTGTAGCGTATCACGCAGGTGAGTCCCATACAGCACTGCTTGGGAAAAAAAAAAAAATGTTTACACCTGTTTGTTCATTGGTTTATCTGTATTAAACACACAATGTGGTGTTGTGATCGTAGTGAGAAGATTGCTCGTGTATTAGACTTACTATAGTTTCTCGCCATGTTCAAGTTATATTCCTTCAAGCATATACACACACACACACACACACACACACACACACACATTCAGTTTGGCTTCGTTTATGCATTACACACCCAACTATCCAATCAGTGATTAGGATTCTGTGCTAGTGACCGGAGCATTACGATTGTGAGAGTCACCGGGCCGCGAGTGAGACACCGCGTTCTGAGCCACGGGTTCTGTTTAACAACCGTTTGCGTTACACATTTTTTCCGACTTGTGCCTCTGTCCAGGCCTGTTAAGAAATTTTCTAAGAATTAAAAGTGCATGTCTTTGTCTCCGTGTGTGTGTGTGTGTGTGTGTCTGGCTGAATCTGTTTTTTTGTCTGGAGGTATGTATGCGTCTCTGAGCATTGCATGTGTCTGTTCGTGTGTGTGTGCGCACATGCTCATCCACATCAGTTGGTTCATGTTATTTTCGTGTCTATAGATGTTTGTTTTTCTGTTTATGAACATGTGTGTCTGTCTTTGTATATGGTGGCGTGTTTGTCTGTTTATCCGTTTCCATGTATATTTTTGTGTATGTCTGTGTCTGATTTTTATTTATGTCATATTTCTGCCATATGTGCTGTCAGTTTGTGTGTGTTTGTGTGCAGGTCTGTGGACGTAACTCTCTCTCTCTCTCTCTCTCTCTCTCTCTCACTCTTTCCTTCCCAGCTTCTTTTGCATTTTCTCCATAAAGACATTCATACACACTTTCGAGGCAGACAGATAACTGCCCCTCACTGCTTCACTGAACTTGTGTAAACTCTCAAACAGTGACGATGAAGATCAGACCATTTCCAGAGCATCATCCTCCTCCTCCTCTTCTGTCACTACGTAAAGCTGTAAATCCGTTCTATTGTGTTCTCGTTCCTCTTTGCCTCTGCTTGTCCATGGAGTACATGGAATTTTTCTCCAGGGCTTACCGACTGTGGCCAGGAGCAACAACAAGGATGCTTCTTTGTATCTCAGGATCTGAGCAGCAGGGATGCTCCTGCGTATCGCTGTGTCTGCGGCTCGCTCAAGGCCGGAGCTCCGATAATGAGCTTCAGGATACGAAGATAAGAGAGAGAGTGTGATTAGTGATAAAATGGAGCTGGAGCTGTGAGTCTGTCTAACTTGTGTGCTCTGAGAGCAGCGTATCAGATGGAGTTAAACAGCTTCGTATAGTTCACGACAACTTCAGTACTACAATCATTTAGAATTGACATAAAGCAAGATTTATTAGCAACACATGCCGCAAGTTCCAGCGAACGTTACCGCGATATTTCTCGCGTGGCCTGACCGTGGCCTTTCTCTCTGCCTTGTTTTTTTTAATTGATTGAACTAACAGAATTCCAGCCGTGCTCTAATGTAAATGTCCCCATCATGCCTGCACTTGACTTATCGCATCATCCCTGCAGCTCCACTATTATTCTACCTTACGCTATGAAGAAAGTCTCTCAGCTTATCGCACCCATCAGGCCACTGCTGTTTGTTATCAACACCTAAAGGAGTGCCATGTTTAGGCGCACGTCTCCCGAATAAGCTTTGGCAAGACCTCAGGAGCGGACCGGGTGAGGGCGTCACGGGTCATTAAGATGCCGCAATCTATATGAAGCCCCCATCTGTGACTCATCAGCCTTCGAGCGATTAGACCTGATGCTAGTGCCAGGTGCGCTCCAGTATACAGGACCCTCGATGGGTTTCGTCCCAGCTGTTTTTTCTGTTTGTCTGTTTAGAAACAAACGGATCTAGGATACGTCGTTGCACAACCGGTATGATTTCCAGTTTTGTTTTGAGACTCAGTAACCCAAATGTCATAAGAGGAGTGATCGGTTGTCTATTTGTTGTTCTTGACTACTTCGCTGATTTTTTTTCAAGCTGTCTGTTGGCAAGGTTTTGTCCATTTAGACTGTTGCGCTGAGACGAACACAATAACGTTCTTGGCTGGATGGAACTGCATGTGAATTGAGTCATCTCGTTATGGCACAGCCGACTCTTGATATCCGGTCCTTCGCCTCAAGTTGTTTTGCGGAAGCGGCAGCATCCCGGTGGAGATATCTCCTCTCAAGTACAAGAGGAGATACAAGGAAAAGCATCTGTGTTTTGCTGGTGCATTGTTTCCTGTCTGACCAAGTGCCAAAAGTCTTGAAAGTGTTCCAGCAGGCCGAGACAACGCACCTATGTGCTCTATCTATTTTTAGTCATCGTCTTCTTCCACACTGGTTGGCAGTGTTTTCTTTGTTTGTGGTGTAGTGTTGTGACAGGGGCCCGCACCGGAGTCTTAACGATACACTGTCTCCATCACCCTCCCATATTCAGATAGAGATTGTTGAAGCAGGATCCCGAGCCAGGAACGGGTCCCATGACAACTTCATAAATATTTACCCACTACACGATTGGCTTTTTGTCTGCATTCTACCTTTTCAGTGTTTTGTTTTTCTTTTTCACTTCATATTTTCTTGTTGTTGTATCAGTCTTGGTATCAGTTTTTTGTTTTTTTTTTATTCCCCCCCCCCCGCCCCCCACTCTATCAGAAAGGTTAAACATACAGATGAGTAGTCACAGCGATATTTAGATGAAGTGAAAAGAAAGCTGTTCTCTGTTTTGGCCTGTTTTTTTTTTTTTTTTGCAAAAGACGTTCTGGGATCATTAAGACCGGAGCATGAGTGGAATGTTCTAGCAATACAAGGATGTTTCGTTGGAGATTAGGTCTTTAAGGTTAGAGCAGGTCTTCTTAAAAGAACCAGGTGTGGATTCTGTTTCGCATCTGCATTTTTAACAATAACGCCCTTCCTAGGTATCAAGGCTTATTCTAGGTTTGGGTTATGACACTTTTATAAAGCGTTACAAGTCTTAGAGCACTGAATCTGTCTTTAACATAACATCACCTTGCACCGAATCGCAAAACAGAGCCTTTTTCTTTTTTCTTTTCAAATTTATACTAGCGAAGATGGATGTCAACACTGTCATCAACATCTTCAGCAACTCTTTGATCGCTTCTTCCAAAAATGCACATACTTTTGGCATAATGTTTGATCAGGTATCAGTCTTGTTCCTCCATGTGTTTCTTGTTCAGAATCGGGAGTATTAGACCAATTCTTTCCAAGGAGACTTGACCGTTGCTGGCCAAGATGGTTTGGTTGGTTGGATGTTCTGAAGATTCCAGTTTGGACCCTTGAAACTGATTCTGGATCAGGGGTCTGACTTGTCTACGGTTTTTCGAAGTACTCTCAAGTCAGTCCACTGCTGCATCACTTTTACCAGTCATCGATCCTTGTCAAGAAAGACAAGAATGTACCAGTCAACCCCTTACCTGAAGGTAATGGTCAAATCCTGGATTGTATCTTGACCCCAATCATCTGTCATAATATTATAAAAAAGCAGATATCAGGATTGGCATCCTTGTGGTGGTGATGATGTTAGTGGAATGAACCTTTACCATTTGACGGATCAAGCATCGTTTAGATCTTTGGCGGCTCAATGGCCTAGTCAGTTAGCACGGTCGCCTCGCACCTCCAGGGTTAGGGGTTTAAATCTGGCCTTCGGCTACTTACTAGAGGTTCCTTCTACAGTCCAAAGATATGTTTTGTAGGTTGATCGGTGTTTCCAAAGTTGCCTGTACCAGGTTGTACCTTGCCTTGTGCATTACGTTCACTGGGATAGGCTCCAGGCCCCTCTCCGATACAGGATAAAGAGGTATAGATAATGGATGGATGTTTTGAGCACAGTTCCTGGAATTGCCTCAGCTTGTTGGTAAATTAAGACTGGGGCCAATCTACAATAACAAAAAGACTTGTTTCCCTTATAGACAGGTCTAGTTGTTCTCCACAATGTTGGAGTCTGCTAAATGCCATAAATATACGTTGCCTGGAAGCCTGTAGCCTTGAGGTGAACTGAGGCAGCCAGTCTTTGCAGTCAGTAGACTAGTTGTATACCCCTGCTGGTACCAGTACATAAAGTGAAATTTATAGCCTTTTGACAGTCCATGTAATCTGTCTTTGTCATTACCGCTAAATTACACTTCTTCGCCCAGATCGAGACCGTTGCCAAGTATTAGCTGTACAAATAAATTATTCGCGCTTGCAGGAGGGTTTAGCCTTCAAAAGGCAAATGGTGGATGAAGAATCCTGAACATTTCTAACGTCAGCATCTTGTCGCAAAATGTAAAATGGTTTTTGTATTATGGTCTATTCAGATTGTTACTCACAGATTTTACGTTTGCCACTGTCGCTAATTCTTTGATTCGATTTCCATGGGTTGTGTCCTACAGATGATGGAAAGATCTTCCATGGCAGTGGAGTTGGAGATCCATTCGGGCCACGCTGCTTCGAAGGGGACATCATGGGCTGTGGGATCATGTTCCCTCGTGATTATGAAGGTGAGATCTTGTACAAGGATTGACAGAGCACAAGTCTGGCAGCATGAAACTAAATCAACGCATCACCTAAAAAAAAATGGAGCGTGCTTATTTGTTGTAAAACATGGTGGCATTAATGGAGATGCAGACGAACATTTCTTTCACATTTCTTTCATCATTTTTAACCTCATGATGATTGTGTGGGTTGCTAACACTGCTTTTGTTTGATCATGATTTGGTCATGATTTCTTTTAAAGGCTTGGGCAAGTGGTGCGACTGACCATCCTGTTACTTATGTCATGTTAGTACGTGTTAGAATCAACATTTAAAATAAATTTAATGTAATCGCCAAACCTTGCAGAATATCCTCCCATACCCAAGTCTCCTTGATTTCCTTCGATTTCCGAATTAGTCCCGAGGAACCCAATTAAGTTATTTGAAAAAAATAATAATAATAATTAACGTTGCTTGAAACTTGCTTGAATCTTCTGAATAAGATGTAGCTCAACTATGTGAACATTTCACAATAAACACCTGTTTGTTTTTCCCCAGCCAGGACGGCATTATGCCTGGATCAGATTTTAGGTAAAATTAGTATTTGAGCAGAACCTTGGCAACTGAGAAACAAGATGAAAAGATGTTTTCATCAAGAGTAAAAATATTTGTCCAAGTATGTGGTGTAATCTGGTTTTTGCATAGCTTTGTGTTGTATTAAAAGCATAAATAGGATGTGGGGATAACTGAATAGGATGTGTAACTTGGGATGGATACTTTTCTTTTGAGCGTTGAACATTGGACCCTTAATTTATAATAATAGTAATATATTCCATGCAAACATTATGGATTCCATGCAAACATTATGGGCAGTGGTGTCTCAGGCGGTTAAAGCTCTGGGGTGCTTATTAGAAGGGGGTTCCTGTTCTGGGTTTCTGTTGTTGGGCCCTCGGGAAAGGCTCTTAACCGTCTCCAGTAGAGTATAGAGTCTCCAGTTACAGTATTTTTTTTTTAATTCCGATCACAGGATAGTCTTCAAAAGCAGTTCAAGTAGTTCAAAAAGTTTCTGTCTTTAAGAGAGACAACATGAGAGGCTTATTAAGGAAAACACCTGTTTGCAGCTGCTGAAATAGCGAACCTGTGGAACAAACTTGTTCCATAATACCAAACTGTGACTATAAATGGATAAAACACATTTCTTTAAATAATAAAATTCAAATTGTTTGGCAAACAATTGGTACAAAAGAAACAAAACACTTGTTATTGGAGTGATTGGAGTGAAAGGCATGCCATTCAGTGTATTCTTACTTCCAGCAGTTTGACATCATTTTGAAAATATTCCTTTTCCCTTTTTTTTTTTTCTTTTTTTAAAAAAATTTGTCAGATGAGGTCGATGATGGGGAGGACATGGCTGAGAATCCCAAGCAAAACCGCATTCAGAACGTACTGTACCTTAACGATGAAGATGAGGAGGAGGAAGGAGACGATGCAGAGCAAGAGCAGGAAGGCCGCAAGGTCATGGTGAGCTGTCCCGACAATCCCACCTTATCTTCAGTTTAAAATGTTCAAACTCTAACCATCATATTTCATATTATTCTAAATAAAGAAAGCACACCAGGGGATGGGTCGCATTGCCGCCTGGCAGCTCCCGAGGTCAGTCAGGTATTAGAGGGTTCTCAAAAAAAACGTCGACCATTTCAGAAGGGTCAAAGTATTGGCAAATGTCAAGCAAAGAAAACAGATTTGAAATGACCAGAATTGTTAAGAGCTGTCTGAAACATTCATAATACCTGTAAGAATAGTCCTGAACAGTATAATAGTACCTTGGCTAAAGAAAGAAATGTGTTCAGGGGGAAAACAAATTGTGAATGGAGATCCCTTCAACTCTCGGTGAAATTGCGACCATAAGAAATCCATTTGTTAGAATTAGAAAAAGTTTTCTAGGGAGCATAAAGATTGGACTTTGGAGCAATTCAAAAGGGTCATGTGGTCTGATTGATCCTATTCAAGAGTGATGGAAGCGTCCTCTTTCTTACATCATGAGTCACAGCATTGGTGTTAAAGCCGTAATCAGCCATATTTCTTTTCTGTAACAACTGTGGCCTGATAGATGGTCATTTGTCTTGGAAAAACCTCACCGTTATGGCATGAATCATTTTTTATTAGACGCTGTTCATTTTTATTTATTTATTTTTTTTTAATCGACAATGTTGTCTTATAGAAAGGGCCAGATTTCTTTGTGTGCTTACGTTTGTCTGGGTGTAAAAGTTGAGCAACATTCATCATTGGGGATTTCAGTACTGATGTAAGCACAAAGAATTTTGGCTTTGCCTCTACAAATCCTGGAGGGCTAATGTGCACTTTGCCATGCTTTTGCAACAACATTTATGCATCCACTGCTGTATGTCACTGAAAATCTAGTACTGTTAGTTTAGGACTCGGGGAATTGTCGGTGTACGATGCCCCCTCAACTTTTGTAAATAAAAAATGAAAACGCCTGACAACTATCCAAGCCAAATATTGCGTACTTCTAATTCCTGAAAAGTACATGGCATTTATGAGTGAGCTTTCTGTGCTATGAGAAGCAGCTGGCGTATGAGGCCGAGTCTCCTGTACATGCCTTGCAGAAATGTGACTCGCTGTCGCCCCCTAGGTGTTCTTCACCCGCAATGGGAAGATCATCGGGAGGAGGGAGGTGGTGGTGCCGGCTGGAGGATTCTACCCTACTGTCGGCATGCTGAGCAGCGGAGAGAAGGTCAAGGTGGATCTCCACCCTCTTAGCGGTTGACGGACGGAGACTACGGCAAATCCCACATCCGCAGTTTAACTGTGAGCTTGTAGCAAAATCAACGGATTAAAATGGAATCAGGGAACACTGAGTCTGCAAACTGATCTAATGATGTCTTTTTGTTTGTTTGTTTGTTTTCTCTTTATTCATGGATGCACACTGTGGAAGTAGGTGAAAGTATTTTCATATTAATGGCCATGGAACCAAAAACAACAGTGCATGATTTTCACTCACGCTGGAATAACGATGCATATCTTACTGTCTTTAGTTTTTTTTTTTGTCCTTCAGGGGCCGAGCTTTATTCTCTTCTTACGGTTTTATCGACGGTTCTGTGCGCAACCATGTCGAATGGCTGTATTCAGAGTTGCGCAGTGTGTGTGATGAGAGCTGAAGCTGCGTGGACTTAAGGGCTACACGGACGGTTACATTATGATGTATTAAATAGCAAATATTTAACGTTTTTATTAAAGGGCTTTTCTCTTAGTTAGACATCCAGCTATGACACGTTTTTGTTAAAAGTTAAGTAAAAAAAAGGTGAAGTTTGTTAAGTTAAAATATAAGCAATAAAATACTTTGTGGAGTAGCAAATCGCCGTCTACACATCTTAAATGTGTACATCATCGTCTACATCATCTCAAATTTAATTCACTAATGTGCATTTAATACAAAGAAACATGAGTTTAAAATTCCCCACACAAAATGATGTCACCGTGGCGCTCTTGACCAACACGTCAGTAAGTTGTTGGCTAATGGTTCAGCGATTAGCCGTGATATTTTCTCCACATCGCGTTTGATCCGTGCGAATCAGCCTATTATGCAATTTAATAGATCTTCTATTAGTTGATTGAATTGATTAAATTGACTAACAAAAGATTGATTCAATGTCATGAGTCGGTTTTCGAATCAGAATTGATTCACACTTTTAAAATAATTTAAGTAAATAATTTATGAAACAATTTATGAAATCCAGCCAAATGTACCAGAACTTCTGCGAAAAATACAATTAGTTTCCATCCTCCACACATACATGCATATTGCTTCTTTTGAGTTTATTGGCGGTTAATACAATACCACCACCTACTGGACTGGAGTGTGGGGCAGCAAAATGCTTGACCTATTATTCACAGCTATGCGTCACACATAATAAATAATACACAATATTTATTTCTAAATGTTTACCCGTGAGGAGACGGTGTGTTGAGCTGCTCAGCAACCTTTCGTTTAAACTAGCAAGAGACGAGTCACAAGTGGTTGTCTCTAGTGGGCATGCGAAAATAACGATAGCATTGTAACGGTATTAGCTCTGCACTGGCTAGTTAAACACAAACGCTAATAATTCACTAAACAGAGTGAGAATCGATTGATGTACAGTGATGTAATTGTTAGGTTTTGTAATAGCCTTATTTGGCAGATTATGGAGCTAGTGTCGCTTGCTTTACTAAACCCATCAGGGTCCTGTCTGCCTGGACTACTGATTACTCCACAGTTATGTTGAAATTATTTCTTTCTTTACATAATTGATAGATATTTGAATAAACGTCTGTCTCAGTACATCCCAGAAAACTATGTTCTCTGACCTATTACAAGTTCAACAGTGTCTAAGTTCAGTCATATGCTGTACCTCCAAGCCTTTCATCTTTGTAGGTAGGAACACTCTCCAGTGTAAGAGTTATCACTTACAGATTAGAGTTTTATTAAAGGATAATGATCTGGGATTCTGATTGATGTTGAGCATCTGATATGTTTAAGAAGGCGATATAATCGATCTTTTGTTGCTCGATTCAGTTAATGAGACCGATCGCTGTTTTTTTTTTTTTTTCTATTTAGAATGGATTCACACTTTTTTAAATTATTTACAGAATGCAAATGTATAAACTTTAAACGAAAAATTTATTATTCATTAAAAATACAGCCCCAAATACAAACACTCGCGTTTTACAAGCATGGAAGCAACGGAAGAGAAAAAAATTAAAATAAACGGTTATCATTTTGTCTGAGACAAGACATTTATACAATCAGTAACACAAGATACATAACATTTCAACGTTTATTAGATACTTTTGTTTTTAGATACTTTAGTTTTTTCATTCTTTAAAACTGAAATTTAGCGGCTTGAGACCAATCAGACAGTAAATATTAGTGCTAATAAATCTAATTGAAAATTGTAATAAAAATGAATTAAATTGACTTATGATTCACTATAGTGACCATTTGCATCTAATAAGAGTCTGTTAGATTAAATATATATAAATTGACGGTATTTGATTGATGTGACATTTACTATCAGTTCATCGCATCTGACGCAGGCCATTTTAATCATTTAAATATTCGAGAGCTTTATCTAAATGCAGATAACTATTTTTTAATACGCATATTTTTATTTGATGAGCATAAGTGGCCAACTCTGAATACAGCGAGACAATGAATTGACTAACGAGAGTTGTACGAAGCTGATTTTCTCTAAGATGCGTAGGTCATGTAGCTACATACAGTATATAGTATATATTTTCTAAAAGCTTGTACATAATGTACAGTTAAATATCCTATATATATATATATATATATATATATATATAATAATCAGTCACCGGCTGAAC
>JAQMYJ010000015.1:22030555-22043435 GCA_030014305.1 Clarias laeviceps | reverse complement strand
AGCTTGTTCATAATGTACAGTTCCATAGCCACTCTATATATATATATATATATATATATATATAAGAAGCAGTCACCGGCTGAACTGATGCCACAGCGAGTATCAAAGAATCACTTCAGGAAATCTCTGAATGAATGAATGAATGAATGGGGGGAGAGAGAGAGAGAATGGCATTTCGGTTTATAAACAGCATGCAGTCGAGGGACAGTCACGTCCCCGAGCATCAGCGTCACACTCCTGCACCACTTTCCCCTTTCCTTTACAATCCTAAAAGCTGGTGACATTTCTACTTCGTCAGGCTTTTGTTGTTTTTTTTTCAACTTTTTTGTTGTTCAACTGACATTCAGAAAGAAAGTGCCACTTTGTTATCGCTGCCTCGTGGAATCGCGACCCGGGGCAGGAACAGAGAAATGTCACGAGGTAATTGCATCCTCAGCAGAGGTCAGTCGTGTAGTTTGAAGTGACGTAGGCTTTACTGAGATGCTAAATGCAATCTGGGGGAGGGGGGTGTGGTGGTGGTTGGGGGGGAATCTAGAAATAAACAGGGGTTTTATTTCTTTATACCGGTGTGTTTGTACAGTGTGTATGCGAATCAGCAGGGCCGTATTCAGAGAGGAGTTTTGTTCAGGAATCTTGCTACAGAGTTCGCTACAAACATTTGAGTATAATTTAAGAGTTTCCTGCAATTCAGAACTTGGATGTGTTATTCTTCAGCAAATCGAATAAGTGTGGAAACAGCTTGAATCCAGTGTACACTTAATCATATCTTAAGAATCTCATGGCTTTTTTAATTTTTTTTTATTTTATTTAATATTTTATGTATTTTTGTATGTTGGAATATCAGTTGGTCTGTGACGTAAAATGATAAATTGCAAATTAGAATAAGCTGGATCAAGTGCTGTTTTATACACTGTTATTTATTCCTTAGTCTGCATTTTCTATCCCAATTTTATTTAAATGTTTTTATTTAAGTAAGGTTGAATATTGACTTAAGCTGTACTACACTCAAATTTAACCGCCTTAATAATGACCGAACTCTGAATACGGCCCTTAGCGAGGTTTTAAGTGGAAGTCTTAAGACCCGTGTCTCAGGTTGGACATGTTTGTATCTCTCTTTATTTTCTCAGTCTCTCGACACCAATCCATGTCTTATGTTGATAGTTTTAATTTGGCTTGTGTTTTTGTCATTTTTTTTTTTTTAACCATGATTTGTGTCATTGACTAGATGCTACCACACTCATCTTTCAGAAAAGAAGAAAAAAAAAAAAAAAGGTGAAGATGTTTTTCGGCAGTGTATGTGCTTTAACGTGAGCTAATCCAGTTCACTAACGCCTTGAGCACTTTACAGCAGATTGACGGTGTGGCTCGCAGTGTGGCTGGAGAGCTGGTTTTACAGCTGTGTGTGTGAGTGTGTCTGTGTGTGTGTGTGATGAAGGATGTTGGAGCAAGGATCAGCGTGACATATTTATATCGCATATGCATTTTCTGCTCCAGCCATCTTGGACCGAGCCCACCGATCTGCAATCTTCAAACAGTAATAGTTTTTGTCTTGTCTTTACGTCCTACAATTCAGAGAAAATGCAATGTATTTTTTTTTTTCCCATGTTGGTTAATGCCAAAACTGTCATTATGGATCCTTCAAACTCTCCCATTAAAAGGGAAGTCGATTATGTTACGTATCTGTCGAATGATGACATTAAACCACATTTGCTTCAATTTAAATAGTTTCAGCTGTTTTTCTGCTTCATAAATCGTAAGATTTCCCTGTCTTGTATTATTAAGTTGTGTGTCTGGAAAGTTTGCGGGGGAAAAAAATCTGGAATCTTTAGAGCATTCAATTCTATTTAAATCTTTTTTTTTTTTTTTTTTTTTTTTTAAATAATGGGCTTTGTGTCATTATGGAAATACAGGAAATATAGACTCAAGCTTATACTGCCTCCCTGCTATACAGTTCATCATTTCATTATACGTTTAACCTTAAACTAGCAGCAGTCAAAATCTGGAAAGCTTCAAATTATAAGTGATTTTTCTTTTTTCAGAAGAAGACAGTAGAAACCCCCCCAAGAACTAAACAGAATGTGTACTTAATATTGCAAGGAGTTGCTGTTAATTTGTCATAACTTATAATTTGTAAATAAATGATACGCTTACATCATCTATTTACAGTACCTTATATGACTTGAAACAGCGATCACCTCACCAACTCTCCTCCTCCTACTTAAAATATAAGATGAAAGAGGAAGAAGAAGAAAAAAAAAAATCACAGCTTGTGATGTTCTGTGGCATTTGTGCCTTTAATTGGTGTTAGTCTAGATAAATACATTTGATAGTATTCATTTAATAGTTATTTACCACAGTTCAAATCACAATATGTGATTAACAATCATGTTAAAGACTGCAATCAGAAAAGTTTAACCCGATAAAAGTGAATTTTTAATCAGAATGAGAGGGGCAGTGTAAACCTTTGATAACCTGATCACTAAGTTAAATGTTACCCATGAAAACACTTGATCTGATAATTTTTCTCCTGTCGGATTAAATGTATTCTTTGTGCGCACGTTTTCCCCCATGCATGGGTAACTGCAAGTGACGGGACGAGATTCTGGGGAAATACATTCTTGGTTCTTTTCTTGATTGGTAAACTCCATGAAAAGAACTCTTTCCCCATCTGTGTTTACTTTAGACTTTGATCCACTGGATCTTTGACGAAGAAGCACTGATTTCATTCATACATAAAGCATCTAACCAACCTCTGAGACTGAATACATGTAATCAATCGTAACGCAGAAGGCAGGATTTATCAGCCAAGATAAACCTGAAGGAAATCTTTCTCCTCAAAGTTGAATTTAAAAATACTACTACTTCTACTTACTTATTATATTTTAAGCAGATTAAACACTTTACAGCGAGTAAAACTGTTTTATGCATGTCAAAAAAGTTACTTTCTGATGAAAATTATCAAATTAGCGTTCATGTTACAATCTCTGATCTCCCCATTGTTTTATGAGATAAAAATGTCAGTTACTCTGCATCATGAAAAAATTTTAGAAAGTTATGATTTTCACAGAATTTTATAATCTAAACTTTAGACCGATCTTTTATAAAGCTAGCATTTGGAACTTGAGACCTGTGGAGGTCATTCATTAAAATAAATACACATACTGTCTACCAACGGTGTTCACTTCGTTCATCATTTCTTCTCTTCAATGTGGAAATGGACATTTTTATGAGGTCCAACAATCAATCAATTGATCATGTTGAGAGAGGAAAAAACAAACCACTTACACATTAAATACTTATTTATTGAAAGCAAATTTGGTCCATTGATTTAAAAATAAAAAAAATAATAAAAAAGAAGAAGAAAAAAGGAATCTCAAAACAGCCTGCAGCTTTGGATGGAGCATTGAGACTGCCAATTCTTAATGCTCAATCAAAAACATTCAATTATATTCCATTTAGGAAAGACAAAATTAATAAAAAACTGCTTTTTGTCCTTGTACAACAGGTTTTATGGTGAATTATAAAAGAGGTGCTAAATCAGAACTACAGAGGTGCAAGAAACCCATCCTAGTGAGCAAGAATCAAAGAGAAGAAAATTTTACCACAGAAATCCTAACGATTATTGGTGCATAAATGATAATGAGCAATTGCTACCCTGTGCTTTTGCTTTTTTTGACCAGAGAGTCCACGTTTTGGTTTCTGTTAGTTCACAAAACATTTATGATGTCACAATCTTGATCAGTCTTTCATGTCCTGTGCTTTTTCCTCTCCAGAGAATTGTCTTTTTCACTGGGAGAATTCACGATTTTGCTTTAGCTATAAAAGGAGATAAGTGACATTTTCAGGTGTCCTCCATATTGTCAGACTACAGAGTCTAAAACTGTAATTCTTGGCACCTCATCTAACAGGTAACAGGATAAAAGATGCTAGAAAACTGAAAGCAACATTAAAAGCCAAACCCCAAGCTACAAAATGACACACACTGTACATACATAAAAAAGTACCAATAAAAATATAACCTTGTGCATCTTCCTCATGTGGTCCCATGTGGAAATCTCTACTGACTCACCGATCAAGCAGAAAGACCACTACAATTGATATACAGACTTTAATTTTGTTTCACTCGTTTATTGGGATCACAGATCAGTCTTCATCGTCCTCATCGCCATTGTCGTCTTCGTAGTGACGGTTCTTCCTGATCATGTCCTCAATGGACTCGTCCTGCTCTTCCTCGCCATCCCAGAATCCCACGTCCTGGGAATGTTTCTGCTCGATCCCGGTGCTTGATTCGCCCTCACTGATGGGGGAGGAAGGAGGTGTATCCTCTAGTGATGTACTTTGGCATGTGAAAGATGGTGGCTCCTCCTCTTCTGGCTGAGCTTTCTCTTCTTCACACCGGACATCAACTTCTTCTTCCACTTCAACTTCTTCCTGTCCAGCCTCTTCATTTATTTCCTCCTGTTCCAGTGCCTGGGGTTGAGTGGAGTGTATCACACTGGCTTGATTGACAGCTGAGACAGGGCTGCTGACTGAAAATGGAAGGCTGCGCTCTTTAAGCGAGCAGCTCCTGCGGATATCAGAGAGCTCAGCGTTATCAGTACAGAGTGGGCTCGTGTCGCCCTCTGGTGGCCATTTTGGGCGGCTGGGACACACTGTGGCCTCTTCAGCCAGCGCACCGTTTGGGGACAAGGCTTCTTCGCTGTTCGTTCTCGGAGGCCATGAGATCTTCAGCTTTCTGGTTTCCATTGGTTTCTCCATTCTCTCGGATGCATCCTGAGCCCGTGTCTCGAGCGAGGCAGTGAGGACGTTCACTTTAACCAGAGGAGATTCCTCCACCGTTGGACTGCTGGTGTTTTTTGGATGATCCTCTTTGTTCTCCTGGTCCTCACCTTCCTCGCCTCGGGGGTCCCACAGCTCCTTGTGGGGTCGGTGTCCAAAACCTTCGTCGTAGTTTCCTTTGGCCTTGAAGAGCTGGCAGAAATGCGGCTTGCAGTAGACGTTGTTGTGCAGCGAGGCGTAGTTTGCAAGACTAAACAGCACAGGAGAGATGACAAAATTCAGCAACTGCAAACGTTAAGGAATACTTAATACTAGAATTTATAATTTTTTATTTTTTTTTTTAAATGTAAGATTATTTCACCTCAGCTTCGTGTTGCAGTGAGTACAGCGGAAGCAGGAGTTGTGATAAATTTGCTGGTTGGCGACCAGTCGCTCCAGGGGGTACACGGTTTTTGTGCACGCCACACAACTTTCACGTGTCGGCAGACTGAACTTCTAAAACACACACACATTCAATAAGGCTTAAGGGAATATTTTTCAAACTTTTTTTGAAGTGTGTTTGTGATGTAAACGAATGATTACTGAGAGAGTTTTTGAGGAAAAGGATTCTCAAAGCATACTTGCAATGAAAGTCCAGTTTTATTACTACAAATTGTTCAGGAATATTTATACTGGGGTGGCATAGTGGTAAGCACGGTCACCTTCCACCTTCAGGGTCCGGGTTTGAGTCCCATCGAGTTCATGAAGTTGTTCTCCTGTGCTTGGTGAGTTTCCTCCGGGTACTCCGGCTTCCTCCCACAGTCCAAAGACATGCATACTATTCTAACTAGCATTTCAAAATTGCCCGTAGTGTGTGAATGAGTGTGTGCAAGTGTATGTACATGCATGTGTGCCCTGTGATGTATTGGCACCCCATCTAAGGTGTAACCCACCTTGTGCTCCTTGGATAGGCTCCAGGCCTCCCATGTCCTTGTATACAGGATAAAGCGGTATAGATGAGGGAGTATTTATACTGGGAGATATGGGATTAACTGGGACCTACTCTTTGTGGCAAGTCTACAGATGCTATACATGGAATATTCTTTAAAGAAAGATCTCGGTCATTTTCTACACCTCTTATTCTGTTCAGGTTAGCGCGAAGCCTGTAGCTTATCCCAGGAGACTTGTGGCACGAAGCGGGATACGCCCTGGACGAGGAGCCGATCCATCACAGGACTCACAAGCGCATGCTCTCTCACACTATGGGCAATTTGAGAACGCCAATTAGCCTACTCTGCATGTCTTTGGACTGTTGGAGGAAACCGGAGTACTCGGAGGACACACTCCAAGCATGAAATCTCCACACACACAGAACTGAACCCTGATCCTGGAGGTGCGAGGTTATAGTGGTAACATGCCACGCTTTAAGCAAAGAATTCAATTCAAATACTACTCATTTTAATATGTGTACAATGGCAAGAAATCTGGAGACATTTTTTATATTGCTGAAATTTCTAAAAAATAAATAAATAAATGAATAAAAGAAGGCGGCTTACCTTAACTGCTTTAGCCTGGCCATGCTCAGACACAGGAGTCATCACACTGGAACTTGCTGAAAGAAGAAAATCTTTATGAAGTAACATCAAAGCCGAAGACACTCCAAATGCAGTACGAGTCATTTCACCGGATGCGTTTATACTACTACAATATTTTTTTATGCTGATTTCTGTAAAGGTTAAGTTGCCTTACAGAGGTAGGAAAGGGTAGAGCAGAAATCAAAGTAGCCATAAAAGCTGTACTCGACAATGCATTAGAAAAGGCGCATTATTTAAAAAAAAAAAAAAAAAAGGCAAACCTGTGACTTGTGTTACAAGTGTGCTTGTGTGACTTGTGCTTTCAGAGCTGCTGTTTTAAATGTTTCGAGTTTCCCCCAGCGTAAATAAGGGTGTGTTAAACCCGTTGTTTAATTGCAGAATAGGATGTCTCAGGTAACCCGAATCCTGCTACGCGTTAAAGTGTGTACACAATAATATTAAACACCTTGCTGTTGCTATTGTGTAGCAGGATTCAGGTTGTGATCGGTCAGTAAGAGTCGGTTTATTTGTTGATTTGCACAAACCTCTAGACAATGTATAACGCCAGTTGCACACACCAGCCACTTCATTCCACTTTGCTAGTACTGGGTTGCACACCATTTTGCCTTCAGAACTGCATTTCTTCATGGCACAGATTCAACAAGGTGCTTGAAACCTTCCTTAGAGATGTTGGCCCATATTCGCATGATTGCAGCATTACTGCGTGATGCTGATTTAATCACCTGCACGTCTATGATGCGAATCTCCCGTTCCACCACATCCCAAAAGGGCTCTGTTGGAATGAGATCTGATGACTGTGGAGGTCATTTGACTCCAGTAAGCTTGTTTGAGAAACCAGTTTGAGATGCTTTTAGCTGGCACGTTATCCTGTGCGCATAGAGGAATGGACATAATCAGTAATACTCCGGTTTGGCATTTAAACAAGTGTGCCAGGATGGATCCATGCTTTCATGTTGTTCATGCCAAATTCTGACCCTAACTTCTAAACGCTCAGCACAACTCGAGACCCAATGTTTTTTCAATATTCTATTGTCCAATTATGGGGAGCCCATATGAATTGCAGTCCAAGTTTCCTGTTATTAGCTGACAAGAGTGGCACCCGGTGTGGTCTTCTGCTGCACTTGCCAATCTGCTTCGAGGTTTGATGTGCTGTGCTTTCAGAGATGCTCTTCGGCATACCTTTGTTGTTAAGAGGTGTTATTTGAGTTACTGTTGCCTTTCTATCAGCTCGAACCAGTCTGCCCATTCGCCTCTGGCATCAAGAAGACATTTTTTCGCCCAGATAACATCACATCATCCATGTCGCTGATCATTCTCCTGGTTGGGTTTTATTCCTTATTCCTTTAGAAAAGTAAAAGCTTTTTAAAACATAGAAGTGTAAACAGGCTAACCGTTGGCATCCGTACTCTTGGTTGCAGGCTCAGGAGTGGAGGTCTGCACAACACAAAAGAATATAAAGTTAAAAAAAAAAAAAAAAAAAAAACTTGAAATGGTGCCTTCTACATGCAAAACACAATCTGTCGGTCATTATAAGCACGTACCTCATCCAGCGGAACTGGAGGGACGTTTTCCTTCTGCTTCGCGCTATAAGCACGTGTCTCCATGTCCACTTCACTCTGACCCTGAGAAAGGGGAGGGGAAAAAAAAAAAAAAAACAGGTCACAAAGCTGATTAACCAAGACAGAATGAAGAGGAGCAACTTCATGACACCTCGCTTCAGCACAGGAACTAATCAGACTGAATGATTATAGAGTTTAGAAAGCAGGACGCTCACACAAGAGGACGAGGACACGTCTAGTTTAGACACAGCGGCCTGGTAGAGGGCCATTCTTTCCCTGAGGGGCGTGGTCTCTAGCATTGTCTCAAACGATCCTGAGAGACAGAGAGAGAGAGTCAGTGTACAGGACATAAGGTCAGATTAGGAATAGGAAACAGGCATTTCCATGGCAGGCAGTAGATCACTTTAAGTCAACCGTCAGCCCTTTCCTTTGCTCTCTTGATTCATGGACAGCACTTGCTAGAAGAAAACAATTGCAACTTTTCCGCTGTTTTTTTTTTTCCTCTACCTTGGTCTCCGATTTCCATTTTGTCAGAGCCACTTCCTGATGTTTGTACTGTCTCTCCAGAACCCTGTAGACAAAACACTAGATAAGTGATGGTTTATTCAAAAAGAGCACACAGTAAAGAAAACTCAGTGTTTGCACAAGGTGAGAGGACAATTTTTAGTTGGAAAAATGTTTGTTTTCTAAGTAATCTACTCAATAAAAAGAGATGAGGGAGTATACATAAACATACATATAGTACAAACTGGGGATGTTCATGATTTTTCATTAATTGATTACTAAAACCTTTTCTGATTAAAAACATTATCCGGTAATGTTTTGCATAATATTTCACCATTGACGTAGCTATTCACCTGTACACCACAAGAGGGTGCACTTGCAGAAATATGAGAAGGTTCTGGAACCCTTTTATTAATTTTAGGAAAGAGAAAACAAAAAGACACTAGTGCTGTACGGCTGATCTACAACCTTACATGTAATTATAGTAGGACGCTCATTAATAAATTAAAACTACAGTAATTAGCCCTGTGTAAACTGCTGGTGTGTACTTTAAATATGGATTGTGCTCAACTTGAGGGTGGTAACAGTAACTCTTCAAAGTCATTGTTTGTTTTTCTAGAACAGCTCCTCCTTGGAGTGTTTTATCTCTCACGTATATTACAAACCTCTACGTCCGTCTCTGTGTCTCCTGAGGTGATTATACTGTATGTAAACCGCGGCACTGTCAGGTAAGTCGACTCCAAGCCTTTAATAATCCTCTAATGAGCTCAGGATAACGAATGCACTCAGAGACACCACTGTCTAGCCACTCTACGCACACACCACACACACAAATATCTCTCCTCCAAAACCCAGTCTGCCTCTACACCTGGACCTGTTGGAAGAACACCAGACATCACACAGCTGCTCAAACCGCAGGATTAGTCTGCCCTGTGCTAAGCGGAGAAGAAAGGTCATCTAATCGTAGATAAATAATGAACAGCAGGATGATGTCTACTGTCCAAGTTCCGTCCAGTTTCAGGTTCTTCAGATGAACGAAGCTCAACTGCTGGTTTCTGTTCAAAGCCTTGAGAGATTTGTGGGTAAAAGGGTTTAAGAAAACAGGACAGACTGAGGTTCATTATCATCAGGGCTTCCCTCTTCTGTTTTGATAAGAGAGACAATCAGTCAGAACCACTTGTCTACAGCTGCATTGCTGAGTTGCTTGTTGCTCTCTAGGGCATGTGGTGACTAAATTGAGAGCACGTCATCAACAGTGAAGAAATAAATTGAAAATGAATTTTTTTTAATGTTAATGGATTGCTAATAATTATTTAAGTTAAACAATACAAGAAGTGATTTTCGCTTAAATTGTAAAATATACAAGAAACAATTTTTTAAATCAAAACTACAAAAATATATACAGTATACCACAATATTTAGTTAGATTTTATATGCATTTTAAATGAACATTTAAAAAAATTTTTTTTAATATTTAAAATTGTATTATTTGCATTCTGCATTAGCCTCTTTGTAGTTTCTATTGTGCCTTTGTTCATAATTTTTTCTTCATTTTATTGATTTATTTTTACACTTCGTACTATTTTATTGTGCAAGGAAATTGTGCAAGGTTTCAACTTCAACTACTTTTGCCCTGCTTTTCAGCACAGAAAGCAGAAATAGTCCTCCCCCCCCCCCCCCTTTAGAACTCTTCTGAGAGTTAGATTAAAAATAATCCTCCACCAAATAAATCAACAAATTGAATCTCAGCTTCCATTTGATACAAAAAGCTAAACTACACCACAAACAGCAAATGTACAAAAGTAAAATCGCATCACGTTGGATTTTTTTCTTCCCCTCATTTTAGCCCATTCCAGGGGCAACATTTATTCATTGCAGAGTCTTAAAGTTTAAAAAGATTGCACTATTATTAACTTACCAGACGAGAAACAGAAGTAAAGCGTCTGTTTAAAGGCTTAAACAGACTTCTGATAACATCTACAAGATCCTGTTTAAACAAGCACAGCCATTCCTCGTAGTCCTGGAGTCTTGTATCTTACCTATTAACAGTGGCTTCAGTCTGATTCCTGATTCTGTGGCAGAACCGTGTGTGTGTGTGTGTATGTGTATGTCTGACTTGTACTCCGAGCCCCAGATTAGATACGGGGAGCTCGCCTGGGTTTTGTTGGCAGGAGTAAGAGGAGGAGGAGGAGGAAGAGGAGGAGGGGAGAAGGATCAGGCAGCTGGTGAAGCTTTCAGAGAGAGGGGGCTCAAATCGGTGCTGTTCCACAGTGGAGAGGCCTGAGGTAGGAGGCTCCAGACTGAGCTTGTGACACCGGGAGAACAGGAGGCAAGCGCAGCACAAAGAGCACCAACCAAGCGGGGGATCAGAGCAGACAAAGAGCTCATACACTAATCCAACGTACAAAAGTGCTCGAGGATCTGAGAATGGCCTGACATGACCAAAAAAAAAAAAAAAGATATAAATAAATAAAAGATATAAATAAATAAAATAATGCCTTCTGCTTTCTATCACCGCCATAAAAAATAGGACTCGTGTTAAACGATCAATTTTAACACCAGTCCTGAAAAACATCATTCCTAACACTTCTGACGTAAATCCAGTTCAACACATTGAGCTTTTTTTTTTAAATAATTTTTTTAACATGTACAGATTCAACAATCAAAATGTTCAATGTGGCGTATGTACAAATAAAGCATGAGCCACCCGTTACACCCCACATTTCACCCCCACTCCGTTCGCCACACCCCAGAGTCAAGCAGCAGCATATGGCTGAAATTTAATCAGACGTTAACCCCCCCCCCCTCACCCCCTTCTCAATACCCTCCCTCCCCCCTTTAGCTAAACATAATTCATAATGCATTTTAATACAATAGAAAATCTCAGCATTACGTCCAGAATGTACACTACCAGGACTAACTGGTTAATTTTATCCAATCAATCAATTTCACATTCAGCGCCCTAAGAGGGAGAAGAAAAAAAAAAGAACAAACACCGAGATTTTTCTTTGTTAATAAACATAATATAAACTATATATTTCTAAACGTATAGAGGCCCAGAGTTGTCGCATCATAATTCTTTTTCTAGTTTGTTAGTTAATGTACATGTACATCAGATGCAAATCATTTCCATGTTTTTCCGTCGTACACAAGGCACCGTTTATTCCCACATTTTGGTTCATTTGTTCGGAGCCCCCAGGGGTCATGTGGCAAAAAAATATACATATTAAGGATACAATCCAGGTGCACGGTTTGCTAAACTGATAATTTCCATGTTTAGCTTAATTCATGTACACAAGATATACATTTTCATGTCCTGGTCAATTGGTGCACACGAGATACAATAAATCTCCACTGTTTTTGCTAAAAGATCAAACCAGACATCAGCAATAAACGTATAACCCCACCCCCCCTCCCCCAACAAACAGCTCTAGTGTACCAGAGCAATTTCTACTCAGAATCTTAAAGAGCAAACAAGTACTAAAAAAAACTTAATCTCTGTGCCTCACTCATGATCACCCACCCACCCCCCACCCCCCTCCCCCCCGGCCAGAGCATAAACCACCAGACTTTGATATGAGCATGAGTTGTGCTCATATGAAGCCTGATCTCATGATAGAACCCCAGGGAGCAACCCTGCACCCAGACCTTCAGTTCTATGACCTCTGGTCATGTGACCTGCAAGCTGCATCATCACTCTAAAAAGAGGAGTGTGTGTTCTCTCAGAGTATCCATATGGAGAGGATCAAGACTCCTGACCTCACAAAGGCATAGACAAATATAAGGGCACAAAGGAGCATTAGGAAATCTACAGAACTGTGCAAAAAAGTCTTAGGAACATGCAAATAAATGCTGTAGAGCAAGTATGCATTTTACAAAAAAAAAAAAACTATAAAGCCTAGAAAACAGTAATTAATGGAACAAAGTACCTGGTGTGACACTGCTTTGAGGATTCTTTAGTCTCAGGTACAATTTGTGCAATTTCATAAGGAAAAGTAACTACCAAGTTTTACTCAGTATCCTGCAGAACCACATACAGTTCTTCAGAGGACTTTGACTGTTGCATCTGCTTATTTTTTGCATGCAAAACCCAGCAGCTTCCATTTAGGTTTTTTTTTTTTTGTCTGAAAAGGGGTCTCATATTTTGCTAGTTTCTTTTCTGGCATACAGATATTTACAATTTTGTCGTACAATGGGTTAAAATTCTCGTAGAAAAGGATGAATACTTGCAACGGCTTAGTGGTAGAACCTCCAGGTTCAATTCCCACCTAGGATCTGTGTGCATGGAGTTTGCACGTTCTCCCCATGCTTGGATACACTGGTTTCCTCCCACAGTCCAAAAACATGCAGATTAGGCTAATTGGTGTTCTCAAATTGTGTGTGTGTGTGTGTGTGTGTGTGTGTGTGTGTCAAAATATATAATCATGGTGTGATTAAAAAAAAATTTTTTTTTCATTGTTTTTT
>JAQMYJ010000015.1:22011577-22027369 GCA_030014305.1 Clarias laeviceps | reverse complement strand
CTCCACATCATTGCATTCAGTTTTTATTCACAATTTGTTTAGTGTCCCAACTTTTTTGGAATCCGGTTTGTACAAAACCATTAACTATTCCCAAACATAACTTAAAAATGTATTTCATATTACATATATTATTATATATTATAAAGAGCATTACCAGGGAATATTTGCATGCCTGTAAAGAAACATGACAGTCCAGTTTTCGCAGATGGGGGAAAAAAAAAAAGGAAAAAAAGGAAAAAAAAGGAAAAAAAAAAGGAAAAACTTAAATGTAGGCTACTGGGTTTTACATGAAAATAGGAAGGTACAAAGTTAGAAGAAGAACTCCGGCATCTTCTCCAGCATGCTCAGTAAAACCTACCAGTTGTTTTACCTACAGTACTCCTCAAACATACTACATTCTACTTGTACATATTGTAAATTTCATTGCTAAAGTTTTCTATATTTGTATATTATATTTCTTTTATTTCATATTTAATTTTGTTATTTGAATACAATATTTACAATAATTTTAGGTCCTGGATGGTCATACAAGCATTTCACTGCACACCATATTGTACATGGGTGTGTAAGTGACAAATTAAATTAGAATTTTGATACCAAAAAATAAAATAAAATCAATAAATCAATAAGGTAATAAAATAAAAACGGTCAATATCTAGTGTGGAAAAACGTCTTTGCTTGTTAATAGTGTTAGAGATTTGTGCCATTCTATAAGTAAACTGGTTGTGCTGGAGAATATGCCAGAGTTCTGATAACTTTGTCACACTTTCTCCTTTGTATTTTCATGCAAAACCTAGGAACACACTGTACATAAGTATTTCTTTTCCTCCTTCACATAAAAACTGGTCGGTCATGTAATATTTTGCTATCTTTACAGGTAATCAAATATTCTTCTGTAACGTTATTTATTCGTTCAGTTTTAAGATATGTTGTGAAATAGTGAACGATTTTATACATACTGTAATAATGCAGACATGATAAACATATATAACAAGATTTGTACTAAAGGTCTCCTTTGGAATTTAAACTTAGACTGGAAACAGCAAGAGCTGCACAGGAAGTTGTTGTTTGCTAATCACTGTTCCCTGTAAACACTAGAAAGATGGGCTGCAGGAAACGGCATTAGGACGACAGAACATAACTGTGACATTCTGTGACCGAGTGAGCAAGCTCGTGGTTTCAAAACACTGATGCCTTTCCCACATTGACAAACTGTGATTCAGTCAAAATGGGATCCAAAAAGCAGAATTCTATTATTGAGTAATTATGATTCTCCAAAAAGAGTCGCTTTTAGTAAAGAGCAAATCATTCTGAAACCAAACTGTCCGTCAGTTGTCAGCATGCTGCTTTGTATGTCAGACTGTCACTCTCTAGAAGTGTCAGTATTTTTATTGTGCTGTATGCATGTTAGTCTGTGGCTCTGTTTGCACGTCAGCCAGTCTGTGGCTCTGTCTGCATCATTCAGTTACTATGTATAGATATCGGTCTATCTAGCTTCCTGTCCAGCTTCCTAGACGTCTTTGACTGTAAAATTTAACCATGTCAGAGTTATACAAGAAGAAAATAAAAGACAACAGCATCTTGCTCACTTTTTTCTTGTCCGAGTTGGTCTCCTCTGCTGCTTTCTGGTACCTGCACACAGAGAGGATCAGATCAGTTTGTGATTAGAACAAAGCCTTAAACCAAGACTCGAACGCACAAATATAGAAGCTCTTCACAGGATCGTCCTGTAATATTAACCTCTAATTATTTTGACATTTTAATGAGATCCTTGTCCTTAAAAGCAAGTAGAGCTGCGTTAAAAGTCAACAGCGAAAGATGTTATGAGGAGGAAAAGAAAATGACCCAATTTGCTAACGTCCAAGTTTAAAGGGAGCGGTCAAGCTCACACTCAATACCAGGGATGATGGCGAGGAAGACGAAGGAACCCCTTTCTATTAGATATTTGGATGCTGGACGTGTGGAACTGATCCTGCTTTAATGTATGAAACTCTTTGTGGCAAACCAAACTGCTTCTGTGACGGCATGTCCTTTTTTTTTTTATTATTATATATTATATTGCAGCAGTTTGCCTACAAAGACAATCCTTCATTTCTTAATAGACAGCACATCATAAGTTCTAAGATTTTTTAATGTTGTCATGTTTAATGTTGTGTAACATCTGAGAGACAAAAAGACCCTCTAGTGCAGTTGCAACTTAATGGTAGATACTGAAAAGAGAACTTAAAGCCCAGCAGGATGAAGAGAAGAGAAAGTGCAGGAAAAGATAAGCGGAGAGTTACGTACTTTGAGAATCGTTCCGCTATGGCAGTGTTTTTCCCCCGTGGTCCAACAATCGAGAGCTCTTTCGCCGTGACGCGGAGGGACTGGGAGGCCCACTGCCTTCTGTTGAATGAGCTCACTGCCATCTCTGCTCCTCAGGCTAAATTGAAAGACGCACGACAGTCATGCATGGTTCAGAAAGAAGTGTTTTATGACCCTATGCAGCTTGAGGCCATTGCTGAAGACACACACAAAGACTTTTCTTGCTTGCTCTATTAGACAGGAAGCGAGTCGTCATCCTGAGTCATATCAGACTCTCACCTGAGCTTACAGACACACACACACACACAGGGTTTGTGTCATACACCCTTACAGCACTAGCAGATGGAGTGCAGTCAGGAGAGAACTTGTACAGACATGAAACACACACCACACCCACAGGTGAGATCTTTGGAAAAATCAACCACATGGGAAAGTTTTGAGCAGGAAAAAACTGAAATCAGATTTCTGAGGACATACTGTATGAAAAAGAGATCATGAGACATGAATAGAAAGTGTGTAACGTGTTTTATTTGTCTTCTAATCTGGCCGTCACTAACTTCCTGCACATAGAATTGTCGTTTAAAGAAGTAGTTTGATAAAAGCATAGTGGTGTTAGCTAACCATGATTTCATCACAGAGTTCAGGCCAGACACTCAGCATGATGTTGAAAAGCTAAACTGACTCAGATGCTGACTCTTAAAAACGTCTCACTTGTGCAGAAATTTGAATTTCATAATCAGTTTGAGAAAGTCTGTGTCCAGGGCTGTGAAATGTTTCCCAGGTCACCACACATGTATTTCATACCATTTAGGTGGTATAACAAAACAAAAGTGCTGCATTTATTTAAAACAAATAAACAAAAACATGATAAATAAGAATTTTTTTACATTTATTTTTTTATAAAAAGAAATATCAAGGGGCGTTCGAGTCAAACCAGGACTTGAAAAATAAAATCTCTCATGAATGAAGGTATGATTCCGGCTGAGGTGGCTGCGGTCGTTCCCGTGAACAATCAGCGAGTGGAACGCGTGATTCTTGAAAAACATTAATAACTTGTTGCCAACTTGTGGACGAGACGCATCTGCCTGTGGGACCTGCGCACACGATCATTCACTAACACATTACAGGAACTCGGCTGGGATTGCAGTCCTGAGTCAAGACATTTCCACATGTTTGGGTCATTAAAGGAATTCCTGAGAGGCCAGCGTTTCAGATGTGAAGCAGCCATTCGGATCATGTCTCTGGCGTACTGGAAAAACTTTCCACCTTGATAGAATCCAAGCACTAGTGAAACACTGGGATGAGTGCATTAGTATAGCAGGGGATTATATAGAGAAATAAAGAAAGTGTTTTACTCTCATAACTATATTCTGTTACTCCAGGCAATCAAAAGTCCCGGATTGATTTGAACACCAAGTAAAAAAGAAAAAATAAATAGGCACACGTGCAGCTACTTGTAACAGTAGTGTCAGTCAGTCTTATAAAAGGACTAATACACAGCATATTTAACACACTATCACGACATAGTGACCCTCAAAGGCCTTTGACCCTGCGTTGACCTTACACCCTTATAATTGAAGTAACCTGACCACAAATAATGCCGTGTTTTGCGTCAAGAGTGACAGACGCACTGCAAGCCCCGACACAGCACCAGACTCACGTCGACCTCATCACTGCATCCAACATCCATCATTCAGTGACACAGTGAGTCAAAGTGCAACAATGTCTCCATGAGCTCACTAACCCACTTAAACCCCTCACTTTTGCCATAAGCACTTTAAGAAACGGAGCTAAAGAGCAGAAATTCAGTTTGAACTTTTGAGCAGGAAAGACAAAATGGTATTCTTCTTTAGAAGAAGCGGAGAAATGCGACTGGGGACTTTAAAGTCAGTCCAAGCCAAGTGAATGCAAGTCTCAGTATAATTACAGACAGTACGGTAGCGGATAATTACAGATTTTAATGTGTTTAAAGTGATTCAAATAAATATCAGAGAAGTCAGACTAGAAAAAAAAGACGACCCCATCACATGGTGGTCACAAGTGCAAAAAGTAGGCAGTTGAAGGTTCTCGTGTTTAAACACACAGATCAGGATTATTTTTGGCATTTGAAAAAGAAAGATTTCTGAAAATTAATCAAAATGACTATATCTAAAATAAAGAAAAGTTTCATTCAAAGAATCTTGGAAATTTTTTCTTTTTTTTTGCGAGGGAGGGATAATCTGCGGAGGAGAGTTGGCTCACAGGATATGATTCAGCCTTTTCACCATTCCCCATAAACCACAGCCAGGTCAGAGGTCAACATCTTAAAACATCAGTTTAAACCACGGGGTTTTCCAAAAAAAACTGCACTCAACCAAGAGCTTTGTCCCATCGCTAATCTCTCTTGGTGCATCTTCCCAGAGAAAGAAGCTGAGGAAATGAAATGCGATGACATCGAGAGCAAAACCTTCACAGATGAACCCTGTTGGACTTTTGGTTTCCGAAGCTTTACGACGAGTTTAGTCTGGTTGACCTCAGCCTTACCTCAGCGCTCCAGCATGCTAAGACGGGCCGCTCCTCAGCTCCCTGAGGACGACGTGTCTTTTCCGAAATTCTAAAGCCGGACAGCTGCAGTGGACAAATCCGACAAGACAAACCCTTACAGCACACAGCCATTGTTTTTCAAATCCTGTCGTTTTTATTATTACTGTTCCAAGATCCTTTACAGTATTTCATCGATATGGATTTACTTTCAAGATCTGAGCAGAATTTGTCATTTAAAAAAAAAGGACAAAAACCAGAACATGTGGGTTTCACTCTGATTCACTGGTTATATGCACAACTTTCAGCTCTGTTTATCTGCTTCTTTTTTTTTTTTTTTAAACACAATGAAGAAGCTTTATACAAGACATCATGAGATCTTGGGTTGTGATATAAAGATTAACAGACAAGAGACAAAAGTTCACTATGAATATGAAACTTTGAAAAGTTAACAAACTGTTTTCATAGGCAAGTTTGGCCTTTTCTAGATTCCAGAACCTGCCAAGTTCTACATCAACAAGACAAATGCACTTCCTCCTCTTTACTTAAAAAAAAAAAAAAAAAGATTTTCCTCCCCAGAATCAAAGCAATACCTACTGTGAGTAAGAGTGTCTAATGAGTTAATCCTCGCCTCAAAGTCAAAAGTGAATAAACTCTGGAGCTTTCAGAGAGTCTCAGCTGTTCCTGTCCTCCTGCGAGTGGGCTTGTTCTCCCTGAGTTCTCAGGCTCTCAAGTTTTAAACACTGTGTGTGTATGTGTGTGTGTGGGAGGGTGAGCACATTGTCTCCTCCCAGCCAATGAGCAGGCAACTCTTTCTTTCACCTAGCAGGTAATTCCCAGCCATTCAGAGCAGACATCATCTCCCCTCTTGCTATGACTCAGGCAGTTTGGGAATAATCCCAGACAATTCCAGGAAGTCTCCGCCCATTTCCAAATGATGTCATCTATCTCAACCCGATCAGATATCACAGTTCAGGAGAAATTGCTTGGAAACCACAGTAGTTCCATGCCCTGCAAGCCAAATCACTGATTTATATAAAAAAAAAATAATGCTTATTGTAATATTCTAAACCATTTCAATCACAGAGAGAGAGAGAGAGAGAGAGAGAGAGACTAGTCTATAATCTAAACCTAACTATATCATGGTATTTAACAAATAAAGGAAACATTTGTTTATTTTAATGAAGGAGTCTCCACTTTCGGGAACTTTTCCTCCACATGAAAGGCTTCAGGAGTTTGAACAGTAGCATAAAAAGCTGAGTTTGTCTCATGTTACAAGTATTTGTAATATTTGAAACATTTGATAAAAGTTAAATTTGTAGTGTACACGTGCTTGTTGTATTGGCAAATTGCTGAGGCATAAGAAAAAGAAAACCTTCAGAATATAACGTTGTTGGAAAATAATCAATGTATTTGATGTAACAGTTACTGGTGCCTTGGTAAGTACTACAGCTTCCCACACTGCACCATGCTGTCATTAACTATTTTTCTATAAACCCAAGACATGAAGTGTTTTATTCCTAACTTGTTGTGTGTTGTTGTTACTCCTTCAGCTGCTCCCGTCCAAGGGGTTGTCAATCGGGACTACCCGATTCCCACAACAACTTGGCACAGGTTTTACGCCGGATGCCCTTCCTGGTGGAACTTCCTGGGCTTGGGACCGGTTGCTGAGGTTTGGGCATTGGGTGGGGATTGAACCCGGGCCTTTCGCATGGTACTGTAGGTGAGGAACCTAGCATGTTGTCTAATATTATAAATGAGAATGCTTTTATCCTAATTTAAGTTTCCAGCATGAGCAATAAAGTCGAGTTCGAAAAAGGTCTATTTAAAATTTTTAACTGAGATACATAGATCAGCCATGACAGAATAAACATTTTAATAAAAAACACTTAAGTTTTGGGTTCCCCTTGTGCCCCAGGGGTGGCTCTGGTCCCTCGGCCATGGCTTCGCAGGGCCTCTGGGCTGTGCTGTGGTGTCTGCACAAGGATGTTTGGTACTCCATGGATTAGACTTGTGTGTCTGATGGGAGCTCAATCACATTTGGATGGGCCGGTTGGCACCCATGAGTTCATTGCCTGCTGGACCCCATAAGCAGCGAGCTGTGGTGCACTGGGTGTTCTGGTACGTTTCTTTGGCTTTACTGTGAGATCGGACCAGACAAGGTGGTCATGGGTATGAGTGAGCCTTGGGTGCCCATTATCCTGTCACCAGTTTCCTGGCATATCATTGGTGATCAGTGTATTTAGAGTCAAATTTAAGTATCTGACTCAAAAACATTTCATTTTACCTCTAAAGAATAACCCTCTGGCTTCCAAGCTGTTCCGATGCACTAAAAAGCCAACTGCTGATTTTATTTAGTCTTTTCTGCTGATCTTCCAGGTTATGTTCCGGCGTAATCCGCTTTTAAAACAGTCTTGCTGTTTTCACATATACAGTATCTATATTCGATAGATAACCAGCAGACAGACCAGAGCGTCTCAGACAGCTGCATAAACGCTCACTGCTCGGCTTTCCCTCAGCCGCTGTGTACAACGTTAACACTGTACAGGAGAAGAGGTATAGAAAATGAATTCATGATTTATTTCAGTATGTTTTCAGATTATTTGTACAAGTAAGGTACTAAAGGAATCAACTATTGCACCTTTGGATGAGTGATTCACAGGAACACGTCGTAACAATTTTTTCAGTTCCCTTTTGAACTTATGGCTTTCTCAAATTCTTCTCCTCTCACTCGAATGAGAAATGGTGTGTAAAAGCTCCTCCAGAACCTTCCCGAGGCACCGGTTCACCTCGACACACAAACACCCAAATATTTACAAGGCTGTAAAGTCAATTCTCTCGGGATGGTAAACAGCTGAGCATGCTTTTTCTCGTGGTTTTACATTTCCCACTGAGATTTATTCCGAACGAGAGCTCTGTAAAGCACATGGGACTGCATTTGTAGCACTGCTTGTAAAACATTTACTCTTCATGCTCCATATGTGTGATGTGTACAACGCTGGATTTATTTTGGGTTACTTCACCCACAAAGACGCCATTCAGTCTGTACACAACTCGAAAAATGTATTCCCATCATTCTGACTATAGAATCTCCACTGAAGCATTTAAAGCAGGAAGCGATCAGTGAGATCAGCTCAGGAAAGCATGACCTCTACAGAAACAGAAGCAAAAGTGAAAAATGAGAGGTTGTTTGGCCAAGCTGATGCAGATCTCTTGATGAAATTGAAAGCTTCTCCCAGCTCTAGTGCTTTTTCTTTAATTTTCTTCAATTCTTTAAGGTTTAGTTTATTCCGTTAGTTTGTGACTTGCATTAGATTCACAGTTGTGATTTTAACCAACATCACATTTGAAGACACATTTACCTGAGTCATTTAAGTCGCTAAGAATCAAAGAAGCAATTCTGAAGTAAGAACAGGTGAAAAAAACCTGACTGATCCTCAAAGACAGGTTGAAAAACATGTCTGAACAGCGCTACCCTTCAGCTTGTCATTCCAGTCTATTCTGCGTCATGTCTTTGGAGATTTGTTTTCCTGCAAAAAAGCTCCTTTTTGCCATAATTGGAAGTTACTGAAAACCTATTCACAGTAACTGTAGTTCTTAAATAAAGTTCAGTTAAGGTGTGAGAGATCTCTCTTGGGACCAGTGTGGCCACAGGGACCTGGACATTGTGACGCCGGATAATGTTACACTTCAGTTTCAGAATGGTGCAGAATGGCATATTAAAGTAAACAAGTATGACCTTAAACAACAGAGGAAGCCAAGGGCTCAGGTTATGCAATTTGATAATAATTGGCCACGGTATAATAATATTTTTTATCCCTACAGATACTGAGATATTATTTTGTGACCCTCTGTTTATTAATGTGCAGTTGGGTTCTATCTCAGGGAGCTCGGGGCAGAAAGTGCAGGACACACTTATGGCTTTTGTTCTTTGTTGTTGTTTTTACTGTTGTTGTTTTGTTGTTGCTGATACTGTTTTTATTGTTCTTGCCGGTGCTTCCTGCTATTGTTGCTGTTGTTTCTGCTGTTATTGTTTTTATCGATGCTGTTCTTCTTGCTGTTGCTGTTGTTTTTCTTTTTACTATTGTTGTTGCTGCTGCTGTTCTTCTTCTTAATGTGGTTGTTGTTGTTGCTCCTGCGGTTATTGATGTTGCCCCTGCTCTTGTGCTTCTTGCATTTGTTGATGTTGTTATCGTTGCTGCTGTTATTGATGTTGTTGTTGTTGTTGCATGCTGCTGTTCTTCTACTTTGTACTGTTGTTGTTATTGTTGTTGCTGGTGTTATATTTTTGATGTTGCTTCTGCTGTTATTTATCTTGTCGTTGCTGCTGTTGTTTTTCTTTGTAGTAATAATAATAATAATCCAATAATGAACTGGACTCCATATTACCTTAAAAACATCTCCTGTTATATTGAACGTCCAGCCTCCTAACACACAGTATGACTGCAGATCAATCCCTGCTATCCGTTATCACCCAAATGAGGAGGAATTCCCTGTCGAGACGGGTTCCTCTCAAGGTTTCTTCCTACTGCTCATCAGGGACAATCTTATCATTTTGATTCATACACATTCACATTTCATACAAACTTCAATAATTCTTTTGATTGTGTAAAGCTGCTTTGCGACAATGTCGATTGTTAAATGCGCTATACAGATATAATTGAATTGAATTGAATTTTGTTGTTGCTCCGGCTGTTATTAATGTTGTTATTGCTGTTATTAATGTTGTTGTTGCTGCTATTGTTTTTGTTTTCTTACCGTAAGAAATACAACATACATACAACCTTGTTGTATTGTAGAGGTACAGTCTGGCTATGTCTATGTCTATGTCTGGCTGTAATCTCACCCTCCTGCCTGCAGATGGCAGCAGAGACATCAGTAATGGAGCATCACAGGAAAACGGAAAAGGAAGAAGAAGGAAGAAGAGAAAAGCACAGACCAGGAAAAACAGAACAGTGACTGTAACAGTGACATAAACGCCGAAAAAGAGCTGCAGATTCAGTTTATAAATCCCCTATTAGTCTCTGGATTAAACTATAACATACACAGATGTGTGTATGAACATGACAATACGGGAGAGGTAGAGAGGAAGTCATGAGAGGAAGATAAGCTGAAGGTAAAAACAACACAAAAAATACAATGTGCTGATATTTATATCAACAGCATGCACTTATTATTGTTATTATAATTATTATTATTATTAGTGACATTTAAGACATGACAACTGAGGTTTATAGAGCAATAAAGAACAACAATGGATTCCACTATCAACATGTGTCATGTGATTTCTGATATCATTGATAAATAACTTACAGATTTTTGTATTGGAATTTAATTAAATGTATTTAATTTAGAAAAATGTGCTAATCAATAGTTAATTATTAATAATTACACACACTAATATTTCATTCAATCACCTTTAGCTTTGCTCCCAGAACCGCTCTGTCACAATTTAAGAAAAACTCCATAGCTGTGATAACCTGGTCATTCAGTACATTCAGGTCGTCAGCTGACCTTATTTTATTATCTAGAGTCTAGACCTGAATAACTGAAGCAAGCCCAGATCATAACACTGTCTCCAGAGACTTGTACAGTGGACACTATGTATGACGGGTTCAGCTCCATCCTTACAAGTTCTGATAATGTGTTCTTAACCCAGTTCCAGTAATTTCCGAAGGGTCAAATTATTGAACTGCATCAAGTAAAGAAAACAACAAGGAGATTTGAAATGTCTTTAAATACACTCAAATGTGTACAGGACATTTTGGGGGGGAAAACAATGTCTTTTTCATCATTTTTCAATATAAAATAAAATGGAATTTCACAGGCGCCGCCAGAGCCGTGCTGATGTCTAGCACAACAGCACTCCCTTTCTTGAGATCTTGCTTAATTATATCACAGTGCTGTTGAAATTGACTAATTCGCTGTAACAGTAGCTGACAATATTTCTACCTGCACAGAAAAATGCAGCTGTGCTTATAATAATAATGATAAAAATCAAAGGCAAGGAAAGGCAAATTGTTATGGAATAATCTACTTTATCATGTCTCATCACATCACCCTGTCGTGGATTATTTTCCTATAACAGCATGACTCGTTGTGATCTTTTATTCCTCACATGCATCTAGCTGAAATATTTGCCAATAAAAATACAAATAAATTACTCACTTAAAACACGATTTCCTCTTTAGTTCTACAGAAGAATTAATAAACCTGCACCTTCTGTTGTTTGAAAATATATATAATTCCCTCTTTCCATTCCTACTTCATAGAACTGTAAAATAATCAAGTGTGTATTTCAATGCTGTAAGTCAACACTACTTTCTACTTTTTTTTTAGGTGCAGCTTGGAGAATAATTTAGGAAATAATGGATGTAGAGCCAGCAGGTGGCGCTAGGCTCATACAGAAGTTAAAGCCACAGCTGATAGATGCTCTGTGTGGAGATCCTGACTTTCTGCTCCAGCACTGTCATTCATCCAGCTTACTGACCCAGAAAGAATATGACCACGTCAAAGCGTCTCCCTTGCCGTGGGATAAAACGCGGGACATCCTGGATTACGTGATGAGCAAAGATGAAAAACACATTCAGAAATTCCTGAGTCTTTTAAAGACAAATGAGATTCAGGAGACGTTTCCTAAACTGGGGTTTCTTAAGGAGCTGCCTCTGAACACACTGACGAATAAAGGTGCCATGGCAACCATGAATGGAAAAAATAAAATCAGAAATGTAAATAGAAATAATAATAGCTTAACTATTAATTTGTTCTTCATTTGCAGGGAAAAAGAGGAAGAAAAGCGAAGAAGTGCAACAAGAGGAGGACGTTTCCAGAAATCGGCTGAGCAAAGTTAAAAAATGTATCATTCCTAGATTTATTTATTTATTTATTTTTTAAGTTCATTGTTAGATTTTTATCTTGTCTAGTCTTCATGCTACCACATTCCAGATGTTCTAGCCTCTCAGTGACCTGGTTCTCTTTCACATCAGGCAGCGGGACGGTGACGGAGAAGCAGCTCATGAAGGTGGCTTGCTGCATTGGAAAAAACTGGAGGGAGGTAGGCACGGTGGCTCTGGAGATCCCCAGCGTCAGACTGGAGCAGATCGTTGAAGATAACCCAAACAGCCACCGATACCGGGTGTTCAGCATGCTGCGCCTCTGGAGCACGAGAGAGAGGAATAAAGCCTCGGCCACTTACCTGCACTCGCTCCTCACGCAGGAGGAAATCGGGAGCATCGACTTCCTGCTGGACGAGAGCTAGGGTTCGAGTTACTGCCTCATGTCCTCGTTGTATGTAGTTACTAAGGTGGATGTGTGATGATGAGTTTAAACACCTGTAGATGTTATGTCATATGAGGGGGATCTCAGAGTAGCTGCATAGACTGATTTCCTTTTCCTTTTTTATTTGAATTTTTTATTTGTTGTCTATAATTTTATTATTGTCTATAATTCAAGAACTCTGTCACAGGCACAAGATATTTCTTTTTTTGTGTGCGTGTGTGTTTACATATGCAAACATTTTAAAGTGATTTCATGGATCTCTCAAAAACAGATTTTCTATACTTGTGCAAAAATTTTTTTAATATAGATTTCACTTTTAGAAACTTCTGAGCTTTGTATATTTTATATCTTTTATTATATTTGTACTTTTGTACTGGTTGCATGAAAAAATATAAAGAAAATCATGCTTTTTTTTTTTTTTTAAACGAAATAATTTTCAACCACAAAAATGCTGAAATTTTTTCCCAATATCACGAGTATGAATTGTCTTATGTTACCAGTTTGTTAGAAGTTTACCTTTCTGTGCATATTAAAAGTTATTTGATCGAGGATCAGTTTGTTCGTGCAGACAGAAAAAAAACAGATCCTTAAATTACTTTGAAATAAAAATCAGAGAAATTTAATTTGGGTCGAGTAATAAAACATTTTATTAGTTAGTGGCAGTTTGTGCTTAATGAATTGAAAAGGATAAAATTGAAATGTACAGAATAAATTGCAGGCACAGTGGTTTAAAACCATTTAATACAAAAGAAGATGCACACGAAAATACCAAAACAGGAAATGTTTCAAAATGGCAAATTAAAAATGCACTAAACATGCAAAAATGTGTTTGATGTTTATTCAATCTCAGCCTTTATTTGTGCTTGAAGTTTATTTTAATTATATTAGCTGCATTTAGTTCACAAATATATTCACAGTGCTGACAGAAAGTTTACGTTTTCCACATTTTTGGATTAAAATCCTTTTTTTCTCATCGTTCCACACACGATACTCCTCCACAATTACAAAGTAAAAACAGGTGTTGGGAGTGTTTTGTAAATTTATTAAAACATTAAGGCTGAAATATTCCATTTACATAAATCAACTGTCAACTATTCAGTTCCTCTTATTCTTCCTGGCAGAATTGTTCAAGCTCAACCAGGTACTAAGAGCAGGATGAATGCACAGCCATTTTCAGGTCACTCCAGAGATGTTCTTTTGGGTTCAGGGCCGGATTCTGGAATCCACAGTCACAGAAAAACATTCCTACAGCATGATGCTGCCACCACCGTGTGTGACTGTAGAGATGCTTTTAAAAGGGTGATGTGCAGTGCCCGATTTTCTGATTCTAAATAGTTTAATCTTTGTATCATCCCAATATCTGTATTATCACACCAGAGGATTTTGTTTCTCATGGTCTGAGAGTCCTTCAGGTGCTTTGTGGCAAATTCCCAGCTGGTTAGTCTCAGCCTTTAGTGAGCAATGGCTTCTGTCTGGCTGCTGGACTAGACAGGCCTGATTGATGGAGTGCTGCATCGATGGCTGTCCTTCTGTCATTTTCTCTCATCTCCGAACCTCAGAACCTCATTTAGGTTCTTGGTTACCTCTCTGACCAAGTTCCCTCATCCCTGATTACTCAGTTTGGTTGGGTGGCCAGATTTCTTGGGTGCTTTTAATGCTCCAAAAAGGTTTTGGTATCCTTCTCCAGATCTGTGTCTTGACACAATCCTTTCTCATGGGTCTACAGATAATTCTCTCAAACTCACGGATTTGTTTTCAATCACATGCATAATGTACTGTGAAACCTTTTATAGACAGGTGTGTGACTTTTTAAATTATGTCCAGTGAAGTCAGTTAGACACTGGTGGACTGCAGTCATGTTGTAGAAGATTCTCAAGGACCACTGATAGGAGTAAGATATGTATACTGTATATATAGGGAACTTTGTTCTCTCGGCAAGTATCACGTTGTTTCACCCTGATGTGAAAAAAAAACATCTATTAATTATTAACTTAGTGGTGAAAAGTACTTGAAGTTAATGAGTAACAGTTTTATCTAGTTTTATAATGTAATTTAGATTTGTGTCTGATTTAACTTTTTTGGTTTTATTGTAAGTTTTTTATGGGCTGATCTGTGACGTGTACCCTCTCAACAAGTGCAAATACAGCATTTGTCTTAAATTGAAAAATATTCAAAAATCTTTGCTTGATATAAAGTAAACGCTTTAGAACTTTTTTCTTATTTTAAGTTTAATGTTATATTCGCTGAACCTCCTGTTTTTCCCCCCCATCAAGCCTATTATTACAATGTTTTCTTGAGAAGTTCTCTCACTGTAGATTTCTAGTAGTAGCTGTTGTTGTTATTGTTGTTGTTGTATTGTTAAGGTACTTCCACCTTATACAGTAAGTGTGTGTCATCTGACCCTACAGCCTGCAGGGAACAGCAGCGACATCAGTGTCGACTCTCACGACAGGAAGAAGGTAAAAATGCAGACCAGGAAAACAAACCTTCCTAATCTCCAGATTAAACTGCAACACATGCATACATATTCAAACACACACACACACAGATAAACATGACATACGGGACACATTGATGAACTTTATAAACAGCTTTGTATGCACTTATTATTATTATTATTCCTATTATTATTATTAATGACATTTAAGACAAATTAGGTAATAGAGCAATAAAGAACAACAATTGATTCCACAATCAACAGTTTGTTTGTTTTTATCATTGATTGCTGATACTAATGATATATAACTTACTTCTTTTGGTATCGAAGATCAATTTTTCTAATGCACATGTCTTTTTAATTTAATCATGGCTGCCAATTTTCAAATAAAGGCTTTGGTTCTGCACACACACACACACACCACACACCACACACATGACATCCCTATTCCATGTGCCCAGCCATTCTGTCTAACACTAACCATACACATTTCCCAGGTTATGCATATTTTAGCATTACAGTGTTAAAGTGAAACAACACCTGCATGTGAATTACTGTACAGTATTTATTCCCGTTGGTACAACAGACAAAAAAAAAGAGTCTCCCTTACTTACGCACTTTCTGTCTACACAGCCTTCACTGCCCTACCTCCACTAGGGACCTGAATAGTCAGTCCTCACTATAAAATAATTTACACACAGACAGAGAAAATGAAAACATTTACACTGTTTAATCATGTGGAAGGTGTTTATGGGAGTTTTTGATCATTCTACCAGAAGTGCATTTGTGAGGTCAGGCACTGATGTTGGACGAGAAGGCCTGGCTCGCAGTCCGTGCTTTAATTCATCCCTAAGGTGTTCTATCGGGTTGAGGTCAGGACTGTGCAGCACAGTCAAGTTCTTCCGCACCAAACTCGCTCATCCATGTCTTTATGGCCCTTTGTGCACTGGAGCGCAGAAGCTGCTTATAGAGTCTCAAACTTTCAGCTCATCTTCTTCTCATTACTTTTTCAATGTGTCCTGTATGTCATGTTTATACACACATCTGTGTGTGTGTGTGTGTGTGTGTGAATATGTATGCATGTGTGAGCAGAACTAGAGTGGGGTTGTTTTTCCTTACTTCCAGTGAAAGGAACTCTTAATGCTTCACCATACCAAGACGTTTTGGACAATTTCATGCTCCTACTGTAACTTTGTCCCCTTCCAGTTCCAACATGACTGCGCACAAGTACATGGATTAAGAATTGGTATATA
>JAQMYJ010000015.1:21991924-22011477 GCA_030014305.1 Clarias laeviceps | reverse complement strand
ACATTCAAATTCCATACAAACTTAAATAATTCTTTTGATTGTGTTAAGCTGCTTTGGGACAATATCAATTGTTAAAAGCGCTATACAAATAAAATTGAATTTAATTGAATTTAATAAAGTCTCGGCCACTTACTGCACTCATCCCTCACGCAGGAGGAAATCAGCGTGACGCCAAGGAGCATCGACATCCTGCTGGAGGAGAGCTAAGGTTCGAGTTACTGCTTCATGTCCTCATTGTATGTAGTTACTAAGGTGGATGTGTGATGTTTTTTTTTTTATATTTGTCATATAGTTTAACTGCACAGTGAAATTCCTTATTCTTGGCCTATCCCAGCTTCTTGTTAGTAGGGTGGGGTCAGAGTGCAGAGTCAGTCATTATACGGTGCCGGAGCAGACAGGGTCAAGGGCCCAAGAGCGGCAACCTGGAGGAGCTGGGGCCACCACCACCTCAATAGATAGATATTATATCATATGACGAGGTCTCAAAATATCTACATGGACAGATTTACTTTCTTGCATTATACATTTTTTAAACAGTTTTTAAATATACATTATTGTTATATATACATTATTGTTTATTTATTGTGGTTATATATATATACTGTAGGAGCAGATTTTCTATATACATGTGAACAAAAATCATACGGATTTTTAAAAATAAACTTTTGTCCTTTTTACATTTCATATCTCCTGTAACATTTCTACTGTCGTGCTGGCTGCATGAAAAATAAATATATAATAAAAATCATGCTCTCAATGAGGTGTACAGAAGGATTTTTGTTTGTTTGTTTGCTTGCTTGCTTTTTAAATAGAGAATTTTCAACATGGAGTATAAATTGGGTCCTTATGCAACCTGCTTTTGAGTAAGCAGTGCTTTCAGAGTAAATTTGTTATTACGTAGTTATTTTATCTAGGATCAGTTTGTGCATGTGGACAGGAAAAGCAGAACCTTAAACCTTAAACACTAAAATAATAATCAGAGAATCTTAATTTGGGTCTAATAATAAAACATTTTAGTTATAGAACTGGACTAAAATGTATGCAGTAAAAACAAAAAAATGATAAACTTGTTAAACACATTTAAAACCATGTAATAATAAAATGCACACACAAATAATAAAACAGGACATTCTTTCAGTGTTTCTAAATCCCAAATAAATACAGCACTAAGCTAAAATCTATTTGAGATTTGAGAAGTGCAAGCTCAGCCTTTATTCGTGCTTAGGAAAAATACACACACGCACACACACACACACACACACACACACAAATAAAAAAAAACTATATATGTATTTATATATATAAGTTTATATTTATATATACATCTGTATGTATATATATATTATTACATATGTATATAAACTAGTATATATACTGTATATTACTATTTTATATATTTTTACCTGATCAGACTGGTTTCCATAAATGCATTCATTCTAACTGTATTGTTTATTTTTTTTATAAATATAAATCTCATTTTCATGTCTGCATGGAGATTTCCAGCACAGACATGGATTGTCAAATGGAAACTTTTTTCTTTTTTTTTTTTGGTTCCAACTTAAACAATTTATCTGTGGCCTCCGTGGTGAACTTTGTTCTCTCGGCAAGTATCACGTTGTTTCACCCTGATGTGTTTTCACCCGGGTTTTTCACCCTTGTTCACCCTTGTACTGTGTGCCAAGTAATCAGACAGGAGGAGGAGCTTTGTACAATTCCACTGCATCAACAGCCAGGCTGCATGACATATTTCTGTCCTAAAGCTTTAAAAGTGACTTTTTCCTTCACGTCAGCTTAAATGTTATATGAGGAAATTTACCCAGTGCAGTCTCCTACTTTTCTTATTTATTCCCTAAATCTTTTTTTAATCTTTAAATTTTTTGGGGTCTTTGAGTCCATTTTAGGCAAATAGAAAAAAAATATGTTGTTAATTATTACCTTAGTGGTGAAAAGTACTTGAAGTTAATGAGTAACAGTTTTATCAGGTTTTATAATGTAATTTAGATTTGTGTTTGATTTAACATTTAGTTTTTTTATTGTAAGTTCATTATGGGCTGATATGTGACGTGCACACTCTCTAAACGCGAATGCACATTTGGTTTAAAATGGGACGTATACAGTATGAGATAAATATTTAATAATATTATAAAAATAATATAATAATATTTATAAAAATAAATACTTTAGAGCTTGCATTTTATGTTTTTCCCTCCTTTAAGGTTAATGCAATGGTCTCTGAGCTTCCTGTTTTTCCCCTCGACCCTTTAATACAGTGTTTTCTTGAGAAGTCGTCCCATGTAGATTTTTGCAAGTTTTCTATAAATAGTGTCACTGGAAAGTGTTTCTCAATGCACAGAGCTGCTGCAATAGGAAATAAATCCACCATTTAAAAAAAGAAAAGCACAAAAAACACCATTATGGAAAAGTCCCATGAACCTGTGATTTCTCTGGTGTTTATGGACACTACACGTGTTTCATGTGCACTTTTTATTTTCCCATGTGACCTTTGCTCATGATCTATCGATATATTTATATTTTTCCACACTTATAATTTTACACATGTACACATCTATGACATGTGGGTTTATTATTTGCATAAGTAATAATTCCTGCTCTAATGATCACATACTGGACTCTCATCATTAGTTAACTGGACGTCACATTAGCAACTTCTAGGCACACCATGGTTATACTGTATGCACCTTGACTTATTTTTCCTCTATTCTCATATTTCTTAGGTTAATCACAAGTGAAAACAGTATGATCACATGACTATACCTGTGATTTGAACACGTTTTGGAATTCAATTGCTTTTCATTTGGTTAATTGGGATTTGTATGTAAATAATGCAGTTGATGACTGGTGTGCATGGACAACAACAACAACAAAAAAATAATCTAATATACACTGCCAGATCACAAAATAAAAATAAATCACAACCTGGATTTAACTAAGCAAATACTGAGGTGATGAATACGTTTCAGCTGGCAACAAGTTATGCAAGTTAACTAACTCATTCAGTGAGGAGCTTCTCATTTTCTCAATACGAAGAGAACTCAAGGGATTGGGACTAAACAGCTGTGTAGCCTTAAGAAAACTATTTATAAGTGAGCCTAATTATATAGGCTTCAATTAGCCAGGGAGCATAAAGAATACACGGTGGAGCAGTGGAAAAAAGGGTCATGTGGTCTGATGAGTCCAGATTTACCCTGTTCCATACTGAAGGACACTTAAGGGTAAGATGAATTGGTGCATCCCTCATACCAAGTGCCTACCATACAAGTCTGTGTAATGATCTGGAGTTGCCAAAAAACTGAGGTTAGCTGAGGAATGCCCAGGCTTTTCCATTGATGGATTTTTCTCCATATCATCAATATAAGATCTTCCCTTCCATCATTAATACAAGACCTTTGAGAGAAATTAATGTAACTCTGGATGAAATAAATCCTGTCACATTTCATAAGATGCCATGGTGAATTTGTGTCATAATCAGAGCAAAAGGTGGTCCAATGAAATATTAGTGTGTGACTATTTTTTATTTATTTTTTGGCCAAAGAGTATACCAATAACACAAACTAACCTTGTGTATTATTATTATTATTATTATTATTATTATTATTTTAAGAAATTTTATTATTATTTAAATTACTATTATTATTATTATTATTATTATTAATTTATTTTCTATGCTGTTTGATTGTGGGTTTTTTGGGGCCTATCCCAGTAGACTTTGGGCACAGAGCGGGGTACACCCTGGATAGGGTGCCAGTTCATCACAGGGTGAACACGCTCACACACACAGGCAATTTGGGAACGCCAATTAGGCTAATCTGCATGTCTTTGGACTGTGGGAGGAAACCCAAGTTTAGTGGTTAGCACTGTCGCCTTGCACCCCCAGGTTCTGGGTTCGATTCCCACCTTGGGGTCTGATTAGCGTTTATTGGCGTTCCTATTGCCTATAGTGTGCCCGGCAATGTATTCGTACCCCGCCTCGTATTCTAAGTCTCCGGGGATAGTCTCCAGCCCCCCCCCCCCCCACCCTGTACACAGGAAAAAGCGGTAAAGACGATGAGTGGGAGAGTGATTGAGTAGATTTGCTTTGGATTTATTTTCTCTGTTTTCTCTGCCCAGTATGCTAGAGAATAATTTTTGATTGTGTTGTGTCATCATGTGGTTTAAACTGTGTGACAATAAGTTTGTTAATCATTTGTATCTAACCTTAAGTCTTCTCCATAAAGATGCAATCATGTCATAACCATATAACCATAAAATAATAATAATTAAAAAATATTCCTATTGGTTATGAAATAACAGTGAGGGTTAAAAATGTCTCTGAATGTTAATTCTGTACTATTTTTGGTTCAATGCCTTTCTGAGGTTTTGTGCACAGCAGAACCCCTGGATGTCTGGACCAATGGCGTGCCGGTGCGTCCTCACTGCTCGCTCTCTGATTGGTCAGTCGTTTTGCTTAAATTAGACATAATATCGGATTACATATAGGCTTCGGATCACACTGAGGACTACAGACATGACTTCTACCATTACTATAGGTGAGTAAAAGCTTCATTTCTGTTAAAAACATGCTGAGAGATTTCCACAGCAGGAGGAAATCATAAACTGCAACAAAAAAAAAGGATTTTTATTATTATTATTATTTTTTTTTTTTTTTACAAATGCAGAGTGATTGTGTAGAAAAGGGAAAGGATCTGTAGAGCTGCTCTTGGCATGATGCATGGACGCAAATACATTTTACAGCAAATATACACTAGCTAGCAGAAAAAGCATGTTTGGTGTGTGTGTGTGTGATATATGTTTCATCATTGTAACATCCTGGAGCTCTGTCTCTAATTTTTTTTAATCATTATTATTAAAGTTATTACAGTTTAAAGTTTGCAACCAAGTCTGGAAAGAATTCGAGAAAGATTTAACTCTTGAAATGACTCATTAGGGATGAGTGAGTGAATCAGTTTGCAGTGCTCCCTGGGATCGCATGGCAGGGATCCACTCCTTCCGCTTTTACTGGATCCGTGTTGGAGTCAGGGAAATATTTTGGTAATAACCATAAAACTATAAACGGATTAGTGTCCGAGATGATTCACAACTGGAATCGACTCTTCTTTCGAAGAGTCAATGAATCGTTTTACACAAAAGATTCGCTCCTATCTCCCTCCCTCTGTCTCGCGCGCTTTCTTTCTGTGTGTGTGTGTGTGTGTGTGTCAGTGCCAGCTAGTGGATTAGTGTCTGTGTTATTAAAACGTTTTAAGATTTGCTTAGTAAAACTTCATTTTCGAATCAGAGAGCAGTGAAAGCCCCCTCTCTTTTTTCGAGAATCACTGTTTGAGTCAGTGAATCATTTCATTCACTTCTGGTCTGTGTTTGACTCAAATACTGATTCATTGAATCAAACCACAACCGAGACTGACTCCTCTCTGTTTTTACGTGGATCAGATTTTGAATCACTGTATGATTTCATGACAAAGATTCACTTCTGGATCAGGGTTTGATCAAGTGAATCATTTACACATGTGTCAGTGGCAGTAGATTAGTGCCTGGGTCATTAAATCGTTTAATGACCAAGATCGTTAAATTTCTCATTCTGTGACAAAGATCACAGTGAAGTGATCCACTGACTGAAACTCGTTTTCTAAATCAGACAGCAGTGGATAACAGTTATGGCAAATTCTTTTTAGAGAATCACTGTTTGAGTCAGTGAATCATTTAATTCAATTGACTCAAATTAATCAAATCAAAAACTGATCCACTGAATCAAACCGCAACCAAGACTGACTCTTCCCTTTGAATGTGGATCAGTATTTGAATCACTATATGATTCATCACCAAAAACAAAGAAACAAAAAACAAACAAACATGCGATCATGTGTATCTGTGCTATTTCTTTGCCTATGTGACATGTTTTGCTCAGTCATGTTTGTATAGTTGGTTAAAATGAAATCAAATTCAGTTCATCATATTGACTAGGGTTGTGCTAAGAAAAGGATATACTGTCGCTCTATATTGCACAATCCTGAGCCCTATATATCCTATCCTATATATGTTTATTTAAAAAATGCCAAAATGCTCTGGGATTTAAGGGCTACGTAGATTCACAGTGTCTGAGTCAGTGAATCCTTCAGTCTTGACCAAGATTCACTCCTATCACATTTAGTGGATTAGTGTTTCCTCGATTTTTCAGCAGATCTCTTTTTGGTTCAGTGAATTCACCTTGCATGTGTGAATCCTTTCACAGTCAAGATTATGTCGTCTCTCATGCATTGAATCTGAAGTTAAAATGTTTGTTTATGTTTGTTTTCTTTCATGCTTATATTACCATATAACTATACAACATTACCCTCATAGTTCATGTACAAAGCCATCAAAGCTAAACATGTCTTGGCAAATTATTTGTCTTAAAATGTTAATTGTGTTAATTAGATTAACTGGCACAAAAATGCAGATGGCATATCATCCCGAGCATTTGATTAAGCTACATTTTACAGATTATCATGCTATCATTCTGTTTAATTCTTTAGAGTGCACAATGAGCAAAGTCACAAACGGCCACAGTGATGTAGACGAAGCTGAACTGGACCGTTCAGTAGGAGAGCAGTTCCTCTCCGAGGCTCTCAAAGTGATCCTGGAAGAGGCGGTTCATAAAGCTACGGATGTTAAAGAAAAGGTCTCCTAAGCGAAAGAATCTTTGGAATGATCTATCACAAAATGTAAGTATGTAATGTATCTAATAAAACATGTGCATATATTTACAGGTGTGTGAGTGGAAGGATCCTGATCAGCTAAGGGACCTTTTGGACTTGGAGCTGAGAGACCATGGGGAATCTCATGAAAAGTTGCTGCAGAGAGTACACGATGTTGCCAAATATAGTGTAAAAACCAGTAAGTCTCCGTAAGTCATCTCTGGCTGATTGTTAGGAATAAACATGAGGCCCTAAAGAAATCTGCAGCTGTGCATTATTTCTTTCCAGATCACCCTCGCTTCTTCAATCAGCTGTTCGCCGGAGTGGACTATCATGCCTTGACTGGACGCCTCCTCACAGAGACACTCAACACCAGTCAGTAAGTGTGGCCTAGTTGGCACAAGTGTGTGCCCTTGCAGAAAAGATAAGAGAGCTATTAAATTCGCTACTGAGTCTTACATCTGCCGAATAACCTCAATAACCTTCATTATACAGCAGTTAGTTCTCACAGGACAATCTGATTGGATGAGAGCCATTTCAAGTGTGGTATTAATGGATGCTAACAGTTCTGGGATGTTTAACTACACATATCACTCAGTGTCCCAGGGGTTAATTACATTTACTGCCAGTCGCAGCATGGGTGAGATACTGAGGAGAGAGCAGCTGGAAGCATATGGAAGCATATTCAGCAAGAAAACACATCTGATAAGGTGTCTCAGTGGTATGCAGAACGCCTGGGTTCGATCGGCACCCAATGGCCGAACCCAAGCCGGATGCAGAGCAGGTCCCCTAAAATGGGAGGGTTGCATCAGGAAGGGCATCTGCCATAAAACCTGTGCCAAGTTGTTGTGCGGATCGAATGATCCATTGTGGAGACCCCTCAACGAAAGCAGCCGAAGGACTCGCAACAACAAACTGGATCCTTGAACATCAAGCTTCTAATGCAAGGCTGAAACCCAAATCCACCTGGAAAGCCTAATCAAGTGCACTTCTTGTTGTGTTGAACCAGTGATTGTACACCTCCATTTGAGGATATTTGGGATTCGACCCTGGAAAACGGAAATGAAACAGAGCTGATATTCTAAAGTAAAATAAGTGGAGATATGGAAAAATCTTTTCTCCGTAGATTTGCAGATTTGCAGGTCCACCACCTGCATCAATTATTCTTCAAATTTATTCACCTAATACTGGCAAGAATTTAAAACTACTTTCACCCCAGTTAATTACACTTAACTCTTGGTCATTGACTGTCAGTTGCCAGTTTCACCAGTTGCTGTTAGTTCTGCCGGTCGCGGAAGCATATGTGGCGGAGCAAATGAACTAGTTAAAATAAATAAACAAATATCATAATCTGTTGATAATAAATGGTGTAGACAGGATGCCTATGGCTGAATCACAGCCATGCTGATATTCCAGCACAACAGCATGACCTCAAGTGTGATATTGATTAATTTATCAGTGTTGTGATCTAATCTTTCAGAATGCAGGACAAATGTCACTTTAAGAGTGAGTTTTACACTCAGGGGTAGCTTAGTAGTTAAGGCATTGGCAGCTAGTTCAGAAGGTCCCAGGTTCAAATCCCAAGACTACCAAGTTGTCCCTGTTGGGCCCTTAAACAAGGCCCTTAACCCTCATCTGCTCAGATCTATAATGAGATTAAAATGTAAGTTGCTCTGGATATGAGCGTCTGGTAAATGTATTTTGAACCATTGAAGTGTTTTATGTAAAGGGCTTCAACTGGGAGGCACTAAAGATGAAGTTAAAAAGAAATAACCCATGGGGGTTAATAAGAATATAACTCATGGGGACATTTTTTTATAGGAAAAAACACATAATAGATACAGTAGAATATGAACTATTGATAAGTGGTGTTGTGGCTATTGTTCACTTTTAAATTAAACCCCCTTTACTAAAGCATTTCTATAATGAATAATTCATCTACTTGATTTGTGTGATTTTATGTCAAGGAGTCTCCAGTGTCAGTAACAGTCTGAGGTAAAGCTTAGTAAGAGTACCTCTGCTTTATTTGTTGCCACATCACCCTGTCTTCTTGTTGATTATTTTCCTATACCAAGTGTTTTATTCTAGACTCTAGCTGATGTCTAGCTCAAAATCTGTAAAGCACCCAGCCAAGTTTAAAACTGTGTGTCTTCCAGGTACACCTACGAGGTGGCTCCAGTCTTTGTCCTGATGGAGGATGTGATTCTCCGCAGTCTGCGCTCCTTAGTGGGCTGGTCCAAGGGGGACGGCATATTCTGTCCAGGAGGCTCTATTTCTAACATGTACGCCATGAATTTAGCTAGATATTGGGCGTTTCCCCAGGTGAAGACACAAGGCTTGTGGTCTGTCCCACGTCTGGCTGTGTTTACATCACAAGAGGTAAACATGAGAAAAACAGGGTTCTTCACAACTGAAGAAAAAAACTGATGACATGAGGTTCATCATGTCCTGTCCAGTACATCTAGTTACTTTGGATTGAATTCTAAGATAGGGAATATTATTAGTGAAAGCCTAATTTACCAAACTAGCTCAATTAAAAACGTTTAACTAGCTTGCTCATTTATGTAGCCAGCTCATATACACTAATCAGTCAGGACCACCTCCACCTTGAACAACATTGATCACCAATTAGACATCATATAGTGACAGGATCATGGGCACTCAAGGCTCAACCATGCTCGTGGAGGTCAAAGGCCAACTCATCATGTCCAATCCCACAGAAAAGCCAATTAAAAAAAACAATGCTGGCCAGAACACCCAGTACACAACAGCCTGTCACACATGGGGCCCAGCAAGAAAAAGGTTCAAGGCCTCCAGCCTCTAAATCCCCAGATCCCTATCCAATCTAGCACCCATGGGAAGTACTGGACAAACTATTCAGATCACGTGTACATGGGTGAATTACAAAACATCACTAGCTAGCAAACTTAATAAGCTAAATTGCAAAACTGTACTCAATGATGCCTCAAACTTAACGTTACCTTAACATATATTTCACTATACATCAGAGTCATATATGCAAGTCCAACAAAAACATCATATGTAAAAAGAAATCTTCATGCTGTCTGAAACTTGATTGGTATTTTACGATCAAAACGAAAATGTAAGAACTAAAAATGTTGGTTTTTCTGATGCAAATGTATTTGAGTAAAGGTACAAATCAAATTCCACCCTTGTTCCTTTCAGGGCCACTATTCAATGAAAAAGTCGGCTGCCTTCCTCGGTATCGGGACAGACAACGTTTACCACGTGAAAGTTGACGAAAGGTATGTTCTCTTATATAAGGCCTTTGATTTTCTGTTCTGCATACACCACGTTGCCTGTGGTCCAATTCACCCTTCTTGAACCTCTATTTACTCACAGTGGCAGAATGATCCCAGAAGACCTTGAAGCTAAAATTGTTCATGCCAAAGCACAAGTATATGCATCACCCTTCTAACTTTTACATCATATTTTATTAATCATGAAAATCACATGCAAATCTTGGACAAAGAAACACTGAATCAAAACCTAACAAGTTGGCTGTGGTATTAATGTGCCGCATTTTTATCCGTGTGTGGGGTTGAGTCAGTATGATTGGCTAATGAAATCTGGTTGGTTTGCATTTGATTGGCATTTCTCCTTACTGTAGGGCGCTTACCCGTTCTTCGTCAATGCTACAGCTGGCTCCACAGTACAAGGAGCCTTCGACCCCCTGGAGCGCATAGCTGACATCAGTGAGAAGAACGGCATGTGGATGCACGTCGATGTAAGGCACATGGCTGTTTATCAGCAGTAATGTTACATAAAAACCATATAGAACATGAGGCACTAGGGTATAAACTAGGGTATAGGTTTTACCCTGAACAGACAGCTCCTTTGGCTTATTATGCAAGCTTAAAAATTTTATTCTATGAGCTCTGGGAAAATCGTAGGTACTGTCTAAACAGGTCAAGGAACAGAAACTTAATAACTTAATAACTAGCTGTTTTTCTGTTCTACAGGCTGCTTGGGGAGGAAGTGTGCTTTTTTCAAAGAAGCACAAACATCTATTAACAGGAATTGAAAGGTATAGACATATCAGTTTTTCACCATTTTATCGCCACCATTGTGCCTGCGCTGTAACTATGTTACCATTTGCGGGGTTTTCCCAAAAGTTACAAACAGGGAAATATGGATACAGCTAGAGATAGCGAAAATTATTATTTTTTTAAATACTTAAAACAATGCATTCAGTCATTCATTGTGGTTTCTCTTTCAGTAAAGGTTACAGGAAGGACATCTTTAGAAATCTGGAATTGTTAATCATTTTACATTTGATTTACATTTACAATCTATACTACCTATAGTTTACCATTTTTAGCTAGAAGCCAAATTTCTAGTTTCTAATTTCTGCTAAAGGATATGAAACAATGAATCTTCAATAGGACTTTCTCATTTTCTCATCAGGTACAATAGAAAAACCTGGAAAGTTCTGTTTTCGTCAGCAAACGTCAAAAGTTTAAACACACCTACAGTACTAATTTTATGGTCTTTCCTGATTTTTATTTCTTTCTACACTGTAAAACATTCCTAAAGGCGTCCAAAATAATCTCCTTTGAACAGTTGATATTGAGATGTATCTGCTACTTATGCTTTGTGAAGCCTTCATAACTGCTCTAGTCTGAGGTCTTGGTTGTTCTCCTCTGCAGCAGAGGTAATGTTTTGGTCTTGCTTTCCTGTGATGGTCTTCATGGAGAGCCAGGTTCATCATGGAGCTTGATGGATTTTGCAAATGCACTTGACACAACACTGTTCTTGCAAGAACTGTTCCAGAACAGCTGACCTTCGTCTTAAAATAACAACTTGACTGTTTTTGTTACTTAATACCATATGTGTTATTTCATAGTTTTGAAAAAGACTGTACAAAATAAATCCAAACTTACTGGTGTGTATAAACTTTTGACTGGTACTGTATATCTTCTCAAGTAAGTGCTGAGTATAAAGTAAATCCGAGGCTGAAGACCTTGAAACTCACTATTTTTGTTGCGTATAGGAAACAATAGCAACCCCATATCCTCCAGAGAACTACCAATGTGTTTTATGTGACACCCACTGAAAGCAGAGAGCGACTTTATCTTTGAGCTCATGTTCCACAATTCCCTTTTTCTCTGTTGTGTTCAGGGCAAACTCTCTAACCTGGAATCCACATAAAATGCTGATGACTGGTCTTCAGTGCTCTGTTATTTTGCTGAGAGACACAACGGTACGATGATGATTGACCTTTTTTTTTTTTCTTGAAACCAACGGTATTTTCTATTCGGTTTCTCTTTTGCATGGATCTTAACCAGAAATGTATGTAACTTCTATCATCAGAACCTGCTGATGCGCTGCCACTGTGCCAACGCCACCTACTTATTCCAGCAGGACAAGTTCTATGACACAGGTCTGGATACCGGGGATAAATCCATCCAGTGTGGACGCAAAATCGATTGTCTGAAACTGTGGCTCATGTGGAAGGCAGTTGGTTCGCAGGGCCTGGCTGACCGTGTCAACAAGGCTTTCGCCAATAAAAGGTAAACGAAACAAAATGTAGTCTGATTTTTACAAGAAAAAAAAAAACAGAAAACTACTTAATAGATTTACAGCCTGGTATACAGCGATAATGGTCACCACTGGCCTCCACGGTCCCTAGTTGGATTACAGAGGTTCCTAGACGGATAGAGAGAGTATACAGCGATGGCCAAAAGTATTGAGACAAAAGTGAAAGTGAATGTTTTAATTATATTCTCATTATATATAGTCATGGCTCTACTGTAGAAGCTGAAAGATTGAAAGATAATCCATTTTTTTACTCTGCCTTTTTTAGTTAATTAGCTAATTAGCTTAATTAACTCTTCTGTCAGATAGGCTTGAACTAACTACCACAGGGGGAGATATAACATAATGTACATTTGACGTATTCTAAATTATTATACATGAGTCAGAGTTTTAATGCTATAATAACTTGCTGTTTGTTTTAGATATTTGGTTGAGGAGATGAAGAAAAGAGCAGGTTTTCAGCTGGTCTCTGAGGTAAATTCCATGGTTTAAGATTTGTAATTTAAAAAAGAAAAAAAAAACTTATATGGTTAAATGGGTGAAGGTGAAACAGATGTGAACAATTTTCATTTACTCATTAACCATTTCCACCAAAGCTCCACATGCACAAACTCGCTTCGGTTTGGTTTGTTAGCATTAGCAAGGTCTGTCATGACATGTTTCAGTCACACTCAGCCCTTTAGCTGCTTGAAAGCCGAGTTTTAAACCTATAAAAATGCAACTTCTCCTGTTAATGATTTACGAGGATGTGAAGGGGTGCATCTATAAAATGACTGACGAATACAAACTATCATTCCAGACTATAAGGCAGGTTTTTCCAAATTTTTTTTTATTACCCTCCTGATAGATAATAGGGCAGCACGATGGCGTAGTAATTAGCACTTAACACTGTCGCCTTGCACCGACAGTGAGTCCAGGGCCCACCTTGGGGTCTGTGTGCACAGAGTTTGCATGTTCTCTCTGTGATTGGTTGGTTTCCTCCAGGAAATCCAGTTTCCTTCCACAGTCCAAAGACGTGCTCATTATGCTAATTGACATTCCCAAATTGCCCATAGTGTGTGAATGAGCATGTAAACGTTGACCTGTTGAGGTCCTACCACAGTTGAACAAAGGGAACAAATAATGGTAAACATCATTGGCCTTTATGGTCCCTAGTTGGGACTACAGAGGTTCCTGGGTGGATGGATGGATGGAGATAATACACTTATTCTGCAACAATCAGTTAAACAGTTCTCTTTCTTTATCATTTCTATATAACATTACTCATCATTTGTTCTAATAAGAAATCAATTAAAAATCTTTACTTTTTGCATCTTTAAAACTCCACTTGACATGAAGCACAACTAAACTAAAACGCACATGACCACGACTAAACACAAGTGCTACTATTTAATCAAACTACAACCGACTCAAACTTACAAGTTGAAACAAGCAACAATGCTTTCAAAATGTCATTTCCATTATATTTCTTCACAGCCACAGTTTGTGAACGTGTGTTTCTGGTTTGTGCCGCCCAATCTGAGAGGGAAGGAGAATGACACAGATTACCAGGACAAATTAGCAAAGGTTAGCCTATGATGAATATATGTATTAATGAATATGTTCATTTTTTTAAATTTTTTTTATTAAATGTCATGTAACAATTATAACCAAAAGAATTTCTAATAATCTTGTCCACCAGGTGGCACCGCTCCTCAAGGAACGCATGGTGAAACATGGCTCGATGATGGTGGGTTATCAGCCCCTGGATGGACGAGTCAATTTTTTCCGCATGGTCATCCTTTCTCCCCAGCTGCGACACAGCGACTTGGACTTCTTCCTGGATGAGATTGAAAGGCTGGGGAAAGATCTGTAAATGAGCTCTGGGTGCTGTTCATCATTCGTTCTTTAGTCATTGTCCATCATTGTTCTTTCCAAAGGCACGCTTTAAGGTTGCTCTTTATCACCTTTTGATTTTCTTAGACAAGCTGTGAGTTTCATAAATCAGTTTGTAATTTAGCTGGAACAGGACTGGCACTTTGCTGATAAGATTGGGGACCACTGACTTGGAACAGCTGAACGAATCGTATGTTTCGGAGAAACCTTTGCTGGTGTTTCTTTTATTCATCGCTTCCTATTCAATTTTTTTTCATTCTTCTTCTCTGGCGGTAGACTTTGTTTTCTTCCAGACTTCCAATTTTCTTCCAATTTTTGACTCAAAGCAGAGCTCTTTTCCTGGGCAGGTTTAGATTAGTCTCTTCTTTCTTTCTTTCTTTCTTTTCCAATTTACATAATCTGTCTATCACTACGGTTTCACTGCAACTCTTTTTGCTCTTGTCAACATAAAGGAAAAAATTGTTCAAACATAGCATTAGGTCAATTTTATTACTTGTATTTTTTTAATGAACGAAAAGCATAGCTTTACGTACAGTACATAGAACTCATGTGAGCTAGATCAGCTAAATGGACTGTTTCTTAGGTACCACTGTTATATTGGTGCACTTTATCGATATAAGATAACTGATGGACAGAGAACAAGAGCTGAAAAATCAGATAGCAATTCTTCATCTATATGGTAGTTGTACTTGATAAATGTAGGTAAAACTGGCTATAATAAAAATGGATGTATATTAATGCGATGAATCAGTTATGAGGCTTCAGCAGAAATTGCTCCGTTTGAATAAATTCTCGACTGGTATTAGTCAGAATGTAAACCCATTGAAATGAATTGATTATAACTTTTTTGTACGCATCAATTTTTTGATACATAAGTATATTTGCATATTCTGAATTTTCTTCTTTTTTTACTTAAAGAAAAAAAAATCCACCCTAAACAACTTACATATATTTAATGTATATGTTAATTATATGTGAGTTGATGATGCTTATCACCATAGATTGCTAAATAGCTAAGCCAAGTTTCTGCCATAATGCCGGGTGCAGCCATGTACTCACTAGTAGATTCTAATCATACATGGAACTTCTCATTACTATGACACTGAACATTGCTTAAAATGATGAAAGAGAGAAATCTTTTTAATTTCCCTATTAAACAATATTGTAACTGTCTGAGCAATGTGACATAGTGCAGCAACTTCTCACATGAATAATCCAGACATTTAACACCAGAATCACTAAGCACAACATAAGATATTTATAAAATCATTTGAAGGGTTTCAGGGTGGATTTTTCCTGTAACTTAGACTGCCTGTCAACTTTAATGTCCTAACACGTACACCATGTTTTAACAAGAGACACAAGAGGGCACATCGTATGATATGCCACATAATTACTTTTATCTGTGAATTTTTTTAAATAGACAAAATATTACAAGTTCAAGTATTAGCATGTCAGCCTGACAATAAAATGGTCTGTGAACTAGAGCTGTGTGGTCTTTTATGTTTTATGCCAGTATGTGTACTGGATATTTGTAGCCCTAAGCAGGTTTTAAAGGCATGGCTTGTGGTTAATTAATGTAATTTGGTTGTATACGCAAAAAACACGTCAAGTATGCATTGATGAAAAGGAATACTATGCAAGGCAAGGAAGTTAAATATATCAAAATATAAAACACTTATCCTCGTCTCATTTTCTATACCACTTTATCTTGTATACAAGGTCATGGGGTGCCTGGAGCCTATACCAGGGAACTTTCATCGATTCATCACAGGGCACACACACATAAATACAAACTACACAAAGTCAATTTTTTGGTGTGACAGCTTTGCTTTTTGTAAAAACTGAGTAGTTTCATATAGAGATGTTGAAGTTTTACAAGGTCGCTGGCTGACACAGGTTCTATTGAGACTGACACAGCCTTGACTGAGGTTTTTGTGTGTTTTTTTCCCACAAAAACTGAATGTTACAGGGGGAAAAATTGTATGCCAGTAAAGAGGTTAGAATATCATATAACTGACCACATTTTAGATAACAATAGCATTATACAATCATCCAAGCCCACATGGAAGCAGATCAAGCACCAAAACCAGAGAAAACTGGGATCATGGCCTGACAGTTACTGCTAGGCAGGTGGGTTTGATTACTTCAGAAAACGATCATCCACTGGGATTTGCTCATACAACATCTCGGCAGCATCTGTTTGGCAGGAACAAACTCCAAGGTGATCAGACAGACCAGAATGGGTTGATCTGACAGAAAGGTTGGTTACTCAGGGGTAGGTCAGTGGTTAAGGTGTTGGATTACAGCTTGGAAGGTCCCAGGTTCAAAGTCCACCACCACCAGGTTGCCACTGTTGAGTAAGGCCCTTAACCCTGAAATGCTCAGATGTGTAATTAGATGAAATGTAAGTTGCTCTGGATAAGGGAGTCTGCCAAATGTACTCAGTTGTCTTTTAAAATGGTTGTGTGTTCTTGCCTGTTCAATTTCCAACCAATGCAGAAACCACAGCCACTGGATTGGATGCAGTGCCAGTCTCAAGCCTGAATAAAATAGTTGGGTTGTGTCAGGAAGGGCAAAACTTGTGAAAAAAGCATCACAGAACATACTGCATGTCAAAGTCTGTGGGAACAGAGAGCATGGGTTCACAACAACTGGACAGGTGAAGTTTGTAAAAAAAAAAAAAAAAAAAAAGGTTTTCTTTTCACAATTTTTGTTCATTATATGTATAAAGTGTATACAATCAAAAAAAAGGAGGGTTAAACCAGGAGACATGGTGTTATTTATGAACGATAACGCCTGTACAGAAACATCCCTGACGTTCGAGCGCCCTCTATCGTACCGGAAGGAACACCTCGGCTTCACCAGGCTCTTGGTCACGTGCCACAGTCTCCCCTGAGAGCACTTCCGGTGGTGTTTCCTGTGTTTGTAAACTGGGGGAAAAAAACGACGAGAAACATTGCTCGCAGGGAAAACGGAAGGTAAATAAAAAGAAAGAAAGGTGTATGGATAGCGCGTTAATCCGAGCGTTTAGCAGCGAGGGGTTTGTTTCTGACAGACAGACTGAACAGGCTAAAGTGAGTGACGCCTGATAAACACACGCCCTGTTGTTGTGTTGTGTTGTTATGGAGGGGGTTGACCAGGACAGGACGAGACGAGACGGGACGGCCAGATCCCAAACTGATCTCCACTCGATTTATAGGGCACTACACAGCACTAGACTGTTATACAGGAAATAAAAACAGGTCCGTAAGCCAGTGAAAGCTTTAGCTCTTAGCTAGTTCTACATCTGGGGCACTAAAGCTTCACTAGATGTGACCTTTTCATTGCAGATCTGCAGCCTTAATTTCTTATTATTTTTCTTATTATTATTGTATAAATCTGTCTGATCTGTACTGTGACATCACTGTGGCTTGTTTCATTGCTTTCATTACACTTTTACATATGCATTGTTTCTTGTTTTGTTGTTGTTTATTGTAAGCTTGCTACCTGTTTCAGACATTTATTTTTTTTAATCATAATTACTAGGAATAGGAATCACCAGGGATCACCCGATATGATGTTATCCCGATACTTAGGTGCGACCCTTTTCGACTTGTATTGCGATTCTGTACATTTCACGATTTTAAATGATTTTCCCCTGTTTTTGTTACAATTCTAAACAAACTTCACAAATAGTAACAGGAACGGCAGCATTTTACCACCTCAAACGCAAACATACATGAATTAAAAATAAATAGTTTTTAATAAATCAGTTTTGGAGTCAATGTCTCGATACCTGAATTGCCACACATTGTCGCGTTATGCATCTGAATAGATTTATTTTTTTCCCCATCTCTAAAATGTACTCCAATATATATATATCATACGTATTTGGTTTCTGGGGAAAGGTCTGTGAATGACCAGTTTTTCATTTTAGTTTGTAAAATATCTCATTTGTATTTTCTCCCAGCACGATTTCCTAAAACCATGCGCTCTTAGAAGTAAAGCTGTAATGTTACTTTCCCAACACTTACGCCTTTAGTATATCTATGTCTTCCCCCCCTTAATCATCTTAAAACGTTCGAGTATTTGTTTAGTTCGGTTATTTTGGTATTTTTCTGTTCACATGCCATCCAGCACATTGGGCGACACATACGCCTTACCCTGGAGGTATATCCGTCGTTTCTATGGCAGTACCTTAAAGGGCTGGGTTGCCAACTCGACGTCCGATTGTCATTCACATACTACAGAAAAATTTGGGAACAGGAATAAACCCCGACCCTGGTGGTGCAAGGCGGCAGTTCTAACCAGTACGCCACTGTGCTGCCATTTGTTTAGCTATGGACCTTTAATCATTTTAACATACACTATTAGAGCTGGAGGAAAAAAATTGGTTCGGTTATGTATCGTGATTCTTTAGTGTCGCTATTCATGATTCGCTACACTGACCCCCAAATATATACAGTTTTTTTTTTTTTTTTTTACTTTTACTTTTAATTTGCATATGTTTGCATTTGAGGTGGTAAAATTTTGCAGTTCTTCTATAACCCTACAGGTGGAGTGCTTTAAACTGTTCACACACTGGCAGCATCCACAGTGTGGTAGGAGTGAATTGTTTGTTTTGAATTGTAACAAAATCTGAAAATAAAAGTAATATCAAGTCAGAGTATTTATAAAATCGCAATAAGGTAACTATAGAATCGCAATACAAATTGAAGCGCCACTTGGGTATCGTGATAATATCGTATCAGGGGATCCCTGGTGATGCCCGTCCCTATAAACGTGCGTGTGTGTGTATCTGTATCACAGATTTCCAGGTTTATTTGATGGATCTTCCTCAGTGACATGTTTGGTACCTTTATCTCTAAGATGTACAGTGGGGCAAAAAATTATTTAGTCAGCCACCAATTGTGCATGTTTTGCTTAAAAAAATTAGAGAGGCCTGTAATTTTCATCATAGGTAAACCTCAACTATGAGAGACAAAATAAGAAAAAAAAAATCCAGAAAATCACATTGTAGGATTTTATTGGTAAATTCGTATTTGGTTAGTGTAAATAAGTATTTGGTCACCTACAAACAAGCAAGATTTCTTGCTCTCACAGACCTGTAACTTCTTTAAGAGGCTCCTCTGTCCTCCTCTCATTACCTGTATTAATGGCAGCTGTTTGAACTCATTATCAGTATAAAAGACACCTGTCCACAACCTCACAGTCACACTCTAAACTCCACTATGGCCAAGACCAAAGAGCTGCCAAAGGACACCAGAAACAAAATTGTAGACCTGCACCAGGCTGAATCTCCAATAGATAAGTAGCTTAGTGTGAAGAAATCAATAGTGGGAGCAATTATTAGAAAATGGAAGACGTACAGGACCACTGATAATCTCCCTCGATCTGGGGCTCCATGCAAGATCTCACCCCGTGGGGTCAAAATGATCACAAGAACTG
>JAQMYJ010000015.1:21975393-21991824 GCA_030014305.1 Clarias laeviceps | reverse complement strand
ATTTTGTTATTGACCAAATACTTATTTTCCACCATAATTTGCAAATAAATTCTTTAAAAATCCTACAGTGTGATTTTATGGATTTTTTTCCCCATATTTTGTCTCCTATACTTGAGGTATACATATGATGAAAATGACAGGCCTCTCTAATTTTTTTAAGTGGGAGAACTTGCACAATTGGTGGCTGACTAAATATTTTTGCCCCACTGTATATTAGGTGTTTCAGTTCTAGAGAGTCGGAACCCAGTACCTTCTGGTGACCTTGCTGCTTTGAAGACTCCTAACTGGAGTTAGAAAACATTGTCTTTACATTTTTTTTCTTTGGCTCACACCCCTGCTGACTGTGTGTTACCTATGCATTCTCTCTGCCCAGTGCGACGCTCTCTCTCTCCCCCAACACACGCACACACATCACTGCGATGTCACAGCTTTCCAACAGCTCAATCCGAGAACACATGAAATGGGTCAGTGTCTTTCTTCCCACGTTATTTACATTTTCTGTAAACTGTTTTCCGTTTCATGTCACATGCTTCCGCTGTCGATCCTTCTGGGTCATAACCTGGTTCTGCATTAACCTCCAACTGGAAATCCATTCTGCTTGAGCTGACAAATGTCACTGCTCTGTGGTGGTCAATAAAAAGAAGAGAAAAAAAATGTATGAAATGTCACACCCCCAGACTGTTATAACCGATATGTGTTTGTTTGTGTGTTGGCAGGCTGGCTTGCTGGGCTGTGAGGCAGTCCTCTCCAGTATGGCTCTGATGCAGGCCAGTTCTCCACCCAACCATAAAAAAATGACGTCTCCACTGAGCCAGAACCACAACCACAGTCACAACCAGGAAGCCCACAGCCACCACAGTCACATGGTGCTGCCATCTGGAGTTAGCTGTTCACCCATGGTAAGACCACCAGGAAATTATGGTCGCCTGTAAAATTAAACCACTTTAACAAAAACAGTAAAGTAAGTCACAACAGCAAATTGGAGAACATTAAAAAAAACAAAAACAAAGCCAAAATAAAAGTAACAACAGATCAGAAAACACAACAAAATTAGTAACATACCAACAAATCAGAAAATGACAAATATCAAATCCCTAAATATAATAACAAACCAGAATGCTGGAAACATTTAACAGTAGAACCAAGAACAAAACAGCTGTAGTGAACCTAAAAGTAAAAATAAAAATGTAGTCGCAAAAACGAACACACAAATGATAAACATCATCAAGGATGTAGAAAAAAAACTCAACAGAAAATCAGAAAATGCAATAGCAAATCAATGAAAAATCCACCAAAAAACAAACAGAAAGCACAACAAAACAAAAGAAGTAACAAATCAAAAAACACAACATAAAAAATAAAGCACAATTAAGCAAAAAAAAGTAACATTAGATCAGAAAACAGAACAGAACCAATAAAATAACAACAAATCAGAAACTGACAAAAAAAAAACACTTAACAGCAAAACTAAGAACAAAACACCCGATCAGAAAACCTAGCAGCAAAACCAAAACAATATAACAACAAAACAAACACATGAGCACAAATGCAAAACAAAGAGCACAAATTAAAACACAACAGCAAATCAAAAAATGCAACAGTGAACAAAAACCATAACAGCAAATCAACTCAAAATCATCAGTAATAAGAACAACAAATTGGAAAAAGCCATAAAACCAAAAATGTAACACAAATCAGAAAACACAAAAACAAGAATGTTACAGAAGAATAGGAAACACAACCAAACCAGTAAAAAACAACAAATAATAAACTCATAAATGTAACATGCCAGACAGAGAATAAAAGAAAAGGAGAACAGTAAATTAGAAAATGCACCAAACTAAAAAAAATAAAAATCACAACAAAAAGCAGAAAACACAACAGCAAAGCCAAGAACATAACGAACAAATCAGACAACACAACAGCAAAACCAAAACTTGTAACAAAATGAATGCACAAAATGCACCTCCTCCCACACGCACACAAAACAACAAATAAGAAAATTTATAAAAATAAATAAATAAACACACACACACACACACACACACAAAAACCGGGCAGGGATTTAATAGGATTTTCTTGTGGCCCATAGCTCATTAATAAGGATGGGGAGTTCCACTCTTCCCGGCTGCTGGAGGAGAAGGACATGCAGTCGAGCCAGAACGTTCAGTCAAAGAAGAAAAACAGGAAGTCAGGAACACCGACCAAAGTGAGAGAAAAAGTGCAGGCAAGTAGCTGACGTGTGTGTGTGTGTGTGTGTGTGTGTGTGTGTGTGTGAGTTAGTTACACATTCCTCTCTTTGATGCTGAGTAAATCTGATGATTATTTTCCATTGGCGTGAATTAAAAAAACATCAAATGAACAGTTCATTTACTGAGAATCATACGATGTGTGTTCTCCTTTCAAAGTAGTTTAAAGAACATTTTTCTCTGCGCAAAAACAGGTGGAGATACCTGAGCCAAGCGATGACGGATCCCTAAACTCCCAGGTGCAGAAGAACTTCATCTGCGAGCACTGTTATGGAGCGTTCCGCAGCAGCTACCACCTCAAACGACACATCCTCACCCACACAGGTGAGCTTCTCAACAGCGTCGTGTCACTTCCTGCTTGAGCGTAGCACATCCTGTAAAAGCCGCTCCAGGTTCTTCGGATTCAACCGGCGACAACGCTTATCGGAATTATTATTAGTCATCATTGTTGTTGATGTTAGTGTTGAATTCCTGGTTCTGACTGGTTATTAGTTGTTTATATGGTGATGTTTTTTAGGGACCAGCGATCTAAGGAGTCTCTGGGTTCAGTTTGACTTTTTCAGAGTAGTATTGTTCATGTTTTCAGCTTCCACTTTAATGCATTTGTTCACTTTTTAATCGCTAAGGAATAGAACTAGGGTTCTCAGTATGCACTAAATGCACTGAATACGATTAGACTATATTCATATGAGTAGCAATTTATAAATAAATGACAGCTTGTTACTGATATAGTGGATACTGACTAAAAACTATTAGATCGTAATGTTCCGGGCAGGTGTATGAGTCTAGCGAAGAGATTCTCACAGTGCTAAGATGTTTCATAGGCTGGTGAGGTTTTTGGTGTGAGTTTTTTTTTTTTTTTTTTCCCCCCCCTGTAAAGCTGTCCCGGTGGTGAATAATCCTAATTTCAGAAAATCCTGAACAAACCAGTCCAATGCAATGGAAAACATCTCTGAGAGAAAATGGTGTCCGTGATTCCCCTCGCGGTTTAAAGGCGCAGAGACAACACTGTCACAATTGACGTTTGTGAGATTAATTTCCTTAGACACGGTTATGGTTTTTGGCCACATGATTTCGGTGTGGGGAAAGGGGACAGAGATTTAGTCAAGTGGATTGATATGCTTTACATTGTGTTTTCATGTCAGACTTAAGAACAAATCCGACTTACAAACATGGTCCTGAAATGGAACTTGTTCGTACGTTGGGAACTACCTGTACTAATTGGCCTACAATGATGATGTACTTCTGCTTTGACTGCTCTTCCGTTTCTAATCTTAACATATTCAGTAGTGGAGGATTATGTTGATGTACATACTGTATGTGTAGTAGTGAATAGTGGTAGGATTGATTTTCACAACAACTAAATGTATAAATGGAAGGTCTAGAAGTTGTTTAGATTGAGTTAAAACATGCATGTTGTTCTTTACCTTCCCATCTAACTGATACCTGATACATGTATATTTGATAGGTGTGGTATTAACCTGTGTTAGATATAATGATCTTGGATATGTGTGTAGGTGAGAAGCCTTTCGGGTGCGACATGTGCGACATGCGGTTTATTCAGCGCTACCACCTGGAGAGACACAAACGTGTGCACAGTGGAGAGAAGCCTTATCAGTGTGACCGCTGTCAGCAGGTCAGACACAAACACACATACACACAGACAAGAAATGCATATGTCTAAACAAAGCCCGAAAGCTTTGTCTTAACTAAGATTGCTGCTTCACTAAACTAATCCTCTTTAATTATTGTTTTTCTTTTCTTTCTCACTCACAGAACTTCTCCAGAACAGACCGACTCTTGCGGCACCGGCGCATGTGCGTGGTCGGCATCCCCAAAGAGGAGAACACGTCGTGCTGCGAGGGGCGCTCATATTCACAGGAACCTGCGCAGCAGTCATGGAGCCCCCTACAGGCCAACAACAGTAGCAGCAGCAGTCGGCTTGCAGTTTGACAGTTTTTCAAGCTTCCGTTCAGCTCCATGTGAGCAAGGTGGACGCAGCACAGCACAGCCACTCGGGGACGCTTAACCGATCCTGGAGACACTGGGGAAAGACTTGCTTCTAACTCGGTCCCATCCAGATACTTTTTTAAGCTGATTTGAACTGAGAACCTGAGAGGAAAGGAATTTTTGTAGTATTTTCTATAGATGCTATCAGCCTCTTGGAGGGTTGGTGTAGTTTTCTCCTTTTTTTTTAATTTTTTTTTTATACACTGCACAGGCAATAACGAGTCATGTAGAGGACCAAGCAGGGGGGTAATCCTATGTTTGATAGTTACTTTAAATGGAGATTGGTTTACACACACACATAAGAAGTACAAAGTGACCGGAAATTTCTTCTTTTAAATTTCTCCACTGTTGTTGTTTTTTTATTTTTTTTTATTTTTAGTAGTGCCAGAATGATCAGGAATGAGTGAAAGAGGTGCTAAACTGCAACGACCCTGCGTTCATATTAGCAAGAGACAATTCACTCGTATTGCTTGTAGTTTTGTCTCTGTTGAGCACTACGGTGTACGCCCAGTTGCGCCAGACGGGGTTTCTCAAACTAGGGGTTATGCTATTTACAGATGGGGTTACAGGAGAAACTTATAATCTCCTCCCATGTGTAATTCATGTATTTTGCAAATTAATATGAGAAATTCCAAAGTTGGATTTTGCATCCTATTATTTTAAAATGTGACCGAGTTATATCCAGACAAGCCGTGGTTAAACGAATAACATTCATGTTTTTATTTGTGCTATCTACCTCTGCCAAACACACTGTGTTTAAGATCCAATACTGTACTGCTCTTGATCATTACAGCATATTACCATAAGCCATTCGTTTTTATTATAGTTAGGGTTTGAATTTTAATGAAGTCTTACATCACCTTCAAACCTGTTAAAAGTTCTGGTTTACATGCCAGCCTTCTGGATTTTCTACATTAGTAAATACTTTCGAGTGTTGATGTTAGTCTTTTGGTTGCTCCCGTTGAGGGGTCGCCACAGCGGACCATCCGATCCGCACACAGCCTGACCCAGCTTTTACGCCAGATGCCCTTGCTGACGCAGCCCTCCGGGCTTGGGAATGGCTTGGGTTTGAGCACTGGGTGGGAATTGACCCCTCAGCATTTTTCGATTTAGGAGATTCACAATTCATCAGTGTGTTTAACGTTTCTGTGTCTGAATCCATCAAATATTTTTACAGTTTGATATGGAGACCTGATGGATTAATTCAATCAGCTTGTCCGATTTCGATTCAGAACTAAATTGCAGTGCCCAGTAATCAAATCAAGTTGACAGTCTTCCTTGTGATTCTCAGCTCTAGTTGTCAGGCATCATATGTGCTCCCCCCCACCTTTTTTTTTTTGACTGCATGAACAAGGATACTGCCTCTGTGTGGTCACTGCAGTTTACTCCAGGCTCCTCATCCAGACAGTTGACCGTATATTATATATCTGTAATAAATAAATTAAAATGGTCAAGCAAGGCTTTGGGATGCATAAAATTCATAATGTCTATTTAGGGTTAATGGCTCAAAACGTTTGGGAACCCCTGGTGTACACTCTCCGTTAAATGCAAATTAAATAATGATCGAAAAAGTGTGAAAATTTGATGCTGATTTCAAACTTTTTTTCTTAAAATTCTGAATTTTTTTCATTAGAATCTTGACTTTAAAATCTGAGTTTTGACTTTTAAATCAGAATTCAGACTTTTTTCCTCAGAATTCTGGGTTTTGTCTCAGATTTCTCCCCTTTTTTTTTATTTTTTTATTTACTTTAAAATCCAAAATCTGAGACTAAAGTCATATTTCTGATATTAAAGTCTTTTGGGGTTTAAAGATAGAATTCTGAGGAGAAAAAAGTCAGAACACAGATATAATTTTTATGGTGGCCCTAATCCTGTTCTGTAGTTTCTCCTAGAATTAAAGGAACATCAGATCATGGACATGAAATTATTCAAGCCAGTCATTTGTATTTATTATTATTATTTTTTTATCCTGGTTTGGATATCCTGGTTTGGATAACTCATGGTGCATAAAACGTACAAAAATATTTAACGGGCTGTTGCTTTGTCATTTGCTAGTGTAAACACAGGGTAAAGCTCGCTCACCTAATTTTTTGTTTCTCCAATAAATTCAGTATTTAGCAGAGATTAGTCTCATAAACCTGTAGAAGGAGTTGTTTTACACTTCACCATGGCAGTTTCATTACGCCGCTGAGAGTGAATAAAGAGCTAGTCCACTGTGATTCAGGTCCTCATTGAAATGCATTTCTGTATGTTTATGTGCATAGAACTGTTACTCCGAGACCAGATTAGAAATGTGTGAACTTGTGTGTAATGATTTTTTATGATTATTATTGTTATTATTATTTTTTTAATTATTTTTATTTATTTTTTTTACATTCATGATTATGATAATTGAGTACAGTTTTCTGAACTCGAACACTGGATCATTCAGCCCAGAAATAAGGCTAACAGTATATGTGCTTTTAGCAATTAGTCATTTTTCTGTATGAACCATTAGTTTTTTTAGACAGCCAGGTACTACAAACACTGAAAACAGACTACATGCAGATCTCATGTGCTAAATCTTAGTTTATTTTGTAATTTTATATAATCGTTTTTTTCATAGTTTTTAGACTGCTACAGGTATTTAAACTAGTAGCTATGTTTTTATAACAAGTAGATTTGCATGAAACTCTTCTTGTTTTTGGAACATCTTGTATTGTGTTTGTTAAAGAAAGAATGTTTTTTTTTTTTTTTTTGGTACCCATTTTTTTTTTATTGTATTTTTATCATCCGCAAAAAAAAAAACATGCACACTAAAATCTTTCTTACCCAGCTAGGCAGCGCATAATGAGTTCAAATGTGTTTTTTTGGAAAACAATAAATTTATTTCTTTTTCCAGATGTGTATGCTTTGGTTTCATTCTATTATTGATTAAGGACGTATATATTTTTTCTCTGTTGAGTTGTTGTAGTTATTTTAGTTGCCAGCAGGAGGCACCACACACCTAATTCAAGTTCTGTCAGAAGTCTCTGTCTATCCATCTATTCATCTGCAAATGTTTGACTTTTTAACCTCTAAAAAGGGTGCCTGTGATGATTTGCTGCCCATTACTACAGTTTATGACATATCCCAGTGACCTGCTGCAGCGTTTTCGGGAAGCATCTTAGAGATCCACAAAAGGGTCGTGAGGTCATTCTTGAGCCAGTGGGTTCGCTACTTAATGAAGCGATGTCTACATCTCTGGCAATGCTTGATACTAATCTCTGAACCAATTAAGTCTTTGGATTAGTTGGCTTCAAACGAATGTCTTGTCAGAGCATTAACGTTGACTTTCGGTACAGACGGTAGTTAATGAGGTGTACAGTACGGACATGATGGCTGGAAAGCTGGATAAATGAACATACTTTAATGAGTGTTCTGGCTTCAGGATTGTAGAGAGCTTTATGGATCCTTTTTCTCGCTGATTTACAGTGTGTGTGGATGGGCAAGCAATTACTGCAGTGTCTTCTTTATGATGAGTACAGTGATGGGACAGAAAGAACGGGGGGGTCGGGGGTGGGAGTGCGGTTTCTACACACAAACCTTACCAATCATCTAATGCAGGAGTGTCTGATGCATACCTCAGCACCGTAATGTAACCTCATCCGAACCTGTTACGTTCTAATGTGTCCATAACACTGCTGTCTCCTAACTAATAAGTCGTATACAGCCTCTTAGAGCTGGCTTCATGGACCAAAGAGTCTATTCCAGGGTTGCCCCATTCATCTACTAAACAATACTTTTAGCTCAGCTCAGTTCTTCGTTGTCCATCTTGGAAATTTGCTGTGCGGGATGACTGAACAAGAACAGGGACAAAAAATTGAAGACAAAACAATAAAATCGTCCTTAAAAAGGTTTAAAACAGTTAAGAAACCAGAGACACAATTCTTAATAAACATATTGTGGAAATATGAAACATATTAAACCCAATTTCTCTAAATTGGGATTTTCTCTAAAACCCTCTAGCTGTTTGGTTAGAATGTGTTGATTTGTGTTGAACAGTTCAGGCTTCAAGGTGTGTATTATTTGCTAGTTTTAGTATGTTATCATTTCTATATCAGCAACTAACACTGATTTTTAAGTAAGACACTGTATATAAACCCGGATTCGATTCCCACACCACATTCAAGTGCCCACACCCCAGACACTGGATGCAGTGCTGGTTCCAAGCCCGAATAAAATGGGAGGGTTGCGTCAGGAAGGGCATCCGGTGTAAAAGATGTGCCATGCTTGTGTGCGGCCAAAAAAGTTCTGCTGTGAAAGACTAACAACTATTTGATAGTTTTGATATCTCCAGTACTGTCCTAGAATGTAGAAAATAAAGCACAAAAGAAAAAAGACAGGTGTGTCCAAACTTTTGACTGGCACTGTATGTTTAGTGTGTATGGAAGGAGTCTCCAGTGTCGGCGTGTTGTAAGAATAATAGGTAAAATTTAAAGTCATCAGGACAGAAAGCTTTCCAGTTTCTTAGTAAGCAGCATTAAAGAGAAAAACAGCAGCAGTTCATGAAGAAACAAATGTTTTTTGGGTACTGCAACATGGGCCATAGCAGGGTCCCATTAATTTCGCGGACATTTAGGCTTTTAATTAGCAGTTAAACAAATAGCAGTTAAACAGTGACATTGTTCATTCTTTAAAAAATAAAAAAAAAGACATAATTGGTAAATTGCTCTAGAACAAGAGGAATAAAATTATTATACTTATAATAATATTGTACTATTATGGTGTATTATTAGCATTAGCTCATCTTAATCTTAATGTTACCTCATGTTAAAATCTAACACATTGATTTTTGTTGTTGTTGTTGTTGTTGTTGTTGATTGTGTTACTGAAATATTGTTTTATTGTTTTGACAGTGGTGAAAAGTAATTTGACATTTTTCTGGGGAAAAACGTGTGATAAAAAAAAATTACCTCAGAATTATAAATTTTGTTCAGTGTTCTTTTAAATCAAAGCTCCGTAGGTTGTATGGTTTGTTCTTTACAGTTAACAACCTATTTTTTAGTTTAAAAAATATTAGTTAGAACTTGAATATTGTGAGGCATTCAGTCATGTGTAACAGCTAACTAATGTGCTGCATGGAATGTGCTCTAGCTAGCTAAAGGGAAAACATTTACCACACAACGCAACGAGGGATGAGCTGAGTGAGGGAAAGCAAAACAAAAACAGCGATTTAATGGCACTCTTGCATGTGATTTTTACGTTTGTGCTTCCTACTTTCATATTCCCGCCATGAAAAGGAACACTGGGTACGGATCTACCCGAGCCAACAGACTCCGCGCGACCATCTGTCACTTTCCCGCCAGCGCGCGCGCGTGTTAATTATTGGAGGTGTTGCGTGCGCCAGCTATCCTCATTAAGATTTCACTCGCGCTCTCGTGTGTCTCAGGACACAGCTGCACACCAAGTACTAACACAGTCGGGCTCCAAAATGATGAAAATGAAATATTAATAAAGCGTCTGCTTTTTCCTTATGAAAGCTCCAGGCTCTGAGTAACAAGTAATCCAGTTCCATTTGAGAGACATTTCATATTGATATTCTAATTATCAGTGAATGTGTGTGTGTGTGTGTGCCTACCAAAAGTCCGGTAATTCCAAAAGTGCGGTAATTACACAAGAAAAGCAATGATATTGGTATGTTTCATGAATGAAAACTTTTTTAATGATCAGATCAATTAATCAAAGTCATGCAGCCTGCTCCCAAGGAGGCCTCTGAGTTCTTCTCAAGCCTGGTCTAGGAACCATCCATTACACAAAAATTGAACATCAAAACAGGTTGATTTTGGTGCTAGGGATTTGATTTTCTTTTTTTTAATGTCACTCAAAAAGAAGCTAGCAATAAATACAGGAGAAGATTAATTAGCCAGCACCAATTCTCTCCTGACCTGGATGAGTCCTGTCACCAAAACTTCACTGTGACGCCGGGGAATTAAAAGCAGTTCCTGCAACCCACACACAACCTTATCCAAATAATTCATACATATTCATGCGTAATAAACAATTAAAATGCTTTATCTGCGGTGGTTTTCCCTGACTGAGCCCTCACACGTTGTAAAAAATAAACCTTGGAAATGATGAATGACACCCTCATTCTGTCATTTAAAAAATGTCCTGGTCTCCTTGCAAGAAATATGATTGATTCAGCTAATATAAACGGTCCTTTGTGTTAATGTAACAACACATTTAGGCCAGGAAATGAAACGTATCTACATAAGCATTGAGAATTTACATGGTTGGGTTAACACCATGTTTGCTTGGCAGATTGCTTTCATCATCTCATGGAAAGTTTTCCAAAAGTCCTTCATGTTCAAATCTTGTCCATTTGAATGCTTGTCTAGAGCTGCCTTTTGCCTTTTTGGGATGGAAACCCAAAGCATCAGGCTGACTCAAGCTGACCAGCGTCTCATCGAGAAAGATTTATCTCACTCATGAGCCATCCACATTCCCTGTGACAGGACAAACACCCCGGCAGCCTGCCAACAGCATAAAAATCACTTTCCGAAAGAGGCATTTAGCCTCGACAGATACATTAACAGGCGGCGGTCCTATGTCACCCCATCAATCTGCAGCTCATTGGGGACCCGACGCAATCCCAGGGCCGCACACAGATCGCTCCACCCAGGCAGGCACATCGCTCCCATGGGTTATGTCCCAAACCCTGCTCCACTTCTTCCTGCAAGTTCATGACTTCTCATGTAATCTAAAGGGGTCTTTGGGTTTAATTTTCAAGGCCATGCAGAGGACCACTCTAAGGAAGCCATGAAAAAGGTCATGACATGGTGTTGTGTTTGGGTGTAATGTCTCAAATAGAGAGGCATCATAAACATTTATGAGATTTATAAATCAACACTGAAATAGAACATCGTGCCAATGACTGGACATGAGAACTGATACAGAGCTAGGGTCACTGTGCCTGATGGTCCACTGTGTAACTGAGGAACTACGCTATGTCGCGCAAAAATAATGGAACATTTAATCAGTGTTAAGAATATATGTAAACCTAAACTCTTCCATTTGATCAGGTTTCCATGCTTATGCTCCTAGAACCACTCTTTCACAATTTCCAGTGTCCTAGCATATGCCCCGTACCATCAGGGAAGAATAACTCCACAGTTCAGATAACCGGTTTATTCAGTACATGCAGGTCATCAGCTCTCTTCATTTTATTGCCAGATAATTTTGCTGAGCCTAAACCTGAGCAACTGAAGCACCACCAGATCATAACACTGCCAGCACAGGCTTGTACAGCTGCCACTATGGCTGAGGGGTGCTTAGATTCATGCACTTTCCTTATTACCCTGACGCGCCCACTGTTCTGAAATAGGGTCAATCTGGACTCATTGGACCACATGAAGTTTTTCTTGCCAAGTCCAATTTTTATGCTTTGATGCAAACTGAAGGCTTTTTTTCTAAATAGATTCACTGCATCAGTTACAGTTGCCAGCTAAAACATTAATCACCACAGTAATTATCTAATCAAGCCTTTTTAGTATTTTATCATTTAAAACCAAACACTGACTGTTTTTTTCAGCCAGGCAGTGTATTTTACATCCATAATTAAACTAATCAAAACAATAAGTTTTTTTTATAATTACTATTTGGGCAATAATATTAATATATATATAGCTGTAAAGCTTTCTGTTCCTGAACTTTTAGACCTGAAGAACACATTAAAGAGAAATCCTAATTGGCATCATTTCTAAAATAGTTTTTTAGGTTTTCAGCTTCGCATTGAACTCATTCAGTTTCAGTGACCAGTCAAACTACTTAAAATGTAAAGTAAATAAAGCAACTTTTCTAATGACGAGTTGTGATTTCCATCACTGTAACAGACTGTGTAAGACAATCGCACAACCCCTGTGTGTACTTAATGGATCCCGTTTGGGAAGCTTTCTTTCAGACAATATTACATGGGCTTGATTTTCACCAACCTTCTGATAGTTAGACACGAACAACAGTGCAGTTTTCCTCCAAACATGTTGGTCTTACTAGTATTGAAGTAATGAATATTACATTATTTGCTTGCCTAATCACTTTTGTTCTAAATTACACACCGTCCAAATTATACACTGGGTGTTTTGCCTAAAATTGGAGGTGTGTTATGGGTTTAACAACATTATAAACCCAAGAATGATTTCAGGTCCCAAATTGTGAACATGAGCGGTTGTTTTTTCCTGGGACAGAGACTATCACTAATGAAACTAATTAAACCAACAACGATTTAGGTCTCCCCAACCTTCTATAAGCACCTGGTGAGCAACAAATGTGCTCCTCTGTTTGCAGATTTGATTCCATGCAGCCTGATTTGCTTAGAAGAATGCTGTGCGGTGCGAGAGCAACTACACAATCTACCGCCGACGGAGAGAGATGCAGGGGCAGACTGGTTCACGCGGCGACTTGTTTTCCTGATGCCTGTCTCTAGACGCTGTACAATTATTATTTTGACATAGGGGAAGGGCTTAGCATGACTTCTCTCTATCCTCTTCTCTCTCTCTCTCACGCTTTCTCACACAGCAATTTTCCACATGAACAGGCCAAGAGTAGAGCGAGCTGAGCATGCCGTGTGAATCCTTGGGCCTTGATGAAGAGCAGCAGCCTTGCTGCTTAGCCTGAGTCGTTTTGACGGGTCACAGCTGTGACAAGAGTTCGCGCAGGTTTCCAATGAACTCTTGAGCAATGAGCTGTCAGCCCTGTGCGCTGATAGACAGTTAAGAGCTAGGAGAAGGTAGGCTCACATGGTCCCTAGGCCAAAGTGACTTTGGCAGTTTGCCTTAGCTGATCAGCTTAGCGATACGCTGATTTATAATCGGTCGTTTGGATCGCTTTGAAGAGATATGAAGCATATGTTAGGGGCAATGCAAGGGCAGGAGGGATAAACAGTGTTTCTGGATCCGTGTTCATAAAAAAAAAAAAGAAAAAAAGATCCATCCAGTGGAGGCACTAATCTAGGGATCAGGTTCTTCCGCAGGTTTATCTGTGATCTGAGGCACCCAAATAGCTCCCAGCTTCTCAGATGCTTTATGAAGTCCAGTTCTGATGTATTTTGAAGATATGTTAAGGATTTCTTAATTTAAGGCTTCGGGGCTTTCTCCCACACATCATGAATACCTATTGAACTTCTAGGAGCTGATAATAAACTGGAAAGAAATGGACCAGGGAAGCTCAATGTTTTGCTTAATTTTCAAAGAATCTGTTGAAAACTGTCATTTTACAAGTTAAATCGTGGCGATGTAACACACACAGCACTCTCTCTTCTCATGCGCATATACACAGAGATATAGTGATGATTTATGTGACAGTCAACTAATTGCGTGCTGCCATTTGTCTTGAGGAACCGTCACCTGATCTCCACACAAGCAGTTCAGAAATGCAACCGCAAGACAGAACTAGGCGTACCAAATACAGCCATTTAGTACAGTTACAATATAAACATGAGGCTACAAATCTAGTTCAGATGCTTAAGGTATTATAAATGAAGAACAGTTGAACATCATGATGATGAAAGATGTAATGTGTAGTTTGAGAGTTAGAATTTGTCAATTATTATTTTAAACGGCTAAATAGGCATAACCGAAATGTCCTGGGGGAGAAAAGATTATCCAGGGAAAAAATATGTTGCATGTGATAAATTGTATTCCTGTATCAAAGTATTATAGAATCAATCATAGTACAAAACATATATAAATAAATACATTTCTTATGTTCTTTTCATTGATTTCTTAAAGTACATAATAATTTTATTTTTAAATGTTATTTTAAATATTACATTTTATTGTATAGGTATGATTTATATAGAAGACATATTAATTTAGTTTGTCTTGCTTAGATGATCATTATTTAGTGTCATGTTGTGTATAAGTGGTCTTACATTGTCTCAGTAAAGACATTTTTTAAGCACTACAACACCGAGCGCATGTGCATTGTGAAAGAAATGTTATATTTACTTCGTAGTCCATAAGTAGGCAATAAATTATTTTTTTACCATATATGCTATAAAATTTATTCTATGATTCTATGATTGATTCTTACTATTAAAGCAACAAAAACAATATATACATATATACAGTACTGTATATGTATTGCTTTTGTTGCTTGTATTGCTTTTATAGAAAGATCTGGGACTTTATGTTGCATAACTGAATAGGCCTTAATATCTATTATAAGTGTTATTATTTCATAGGCGTATGGTATAGTATGGTAGCGTCATATTGTGCATGCCGAAACCTATTTTCTACTCTGGTGGGCAGTAAACCTTTAAAATTCAGACATTCTGTAAACTAATGTGAGCATGTCTACAACATCACAAACGTTAATCAGACGTGTGTGTGTATAAGTGTGATACGCAGGGCAAAGAATACTGTACACCCAACCTTGACTAGGACCTGGATTGGGAACCATTACTCTGGGGCATTTTTCTACACCTGACTGAATGACTAAATTTTTTATCTTGTAAAGAGTGAACACATCCAGAGGTCTTTCCCAAGCAGACAGGGAGGCGTGCAGAATGTTTTTTTTTTTAGTTTGGGTGTTGGAAAAGGGATGTTTTTCTAAAGTAAATGTGCAAAAGTGCAGAGAAGCAAGAATGACTCCTGGTTTAAATCATCTAGCCATGCTTTTCTTTTTTTTTCATTCTTTTTCTCCCCCTCCCTCTCTCTGCCTTTCTCATTGCTTCTCTCATGAGATCAGGAATGTAGTGCACGCCCTGCACCTTCCCTCAGGGAGAAGGCTTTTTAACGATTGAAACCTGACACCATTTCTGCGTCCCATAAGCAACTGTGCTGTAACTCACATCAAAGGCACCCGGCGTCAAATCACAGCATGGCTGTAAATCCACCTGTCACTTTCCGACCAATCCGGAGGCAGCATTAAATCAGCCCTGTCAAGCTCGCGGCCAATGGCAGAGCGACGGTAGTAAATCTGTCAGGCCAGGGTCTGTTAACGGGCACCATGGTGCAGAAGGGGGAATCCGCAGGGAGGTGGGGTAGCAGAAGTGAGAGAATATGAGAGAGAGAGAGAGAGAGAGAGAGAAATATGAGGTATGGGGGATGGGGTGAGAGGAAGATGGAGGAAGGTAGAAGGACAGAAAGAGGTTGTAAGCTGTGCCACCAAAATGCAATATCCTTCCTTCTATCTATTCCTTTATCCTTTTACTAACATGAATCTAAATCAAATCAGTTAGCGCTGAGGAAAGGCATGCACATGGGAAAAGAGAGCACATGGCTGCCCCAGGGCCTCTTACTGAATAAATAGCACCCTGTAAAAAAAAAAAAAAAAGAAAGTCGTAAAGCTTTATAGCTATCACTGCTATCTGGTGTTGTGTGTCTGTTATTATGGGAACATTTCACATTAGACTTTCATCACTAAATTTGATCTGCATTAAGAGCTAGGATATAGAATAACTGACTAAGCTACTTGTTGCAAGAGCTATTAATCTGATAAGAGTATGGATGATACGATAATTCCAGTCTTTATTGCTTTTAAGGTCCTGGGCCAACAGTTTGGAGTGTAAACCCTTGAAACCAATCTCCACCCTAAAAGGCATGCTCACATGCTCAGAGCGAAATGTGCAAGAGTGGCAGCCAGATGTTCTCACGCATACAAGCGGCCAGGGCTGGGGACAGCAGCGAGTCAATGCAGCACAGCAGGACAGTCTTAAGGATCTGAAGAGATTTCTTTTTCTTCTTAAATCATACAGGGTGTCTTGGAGGCGGTTTCACCGGCGGTTAGCAGTTGGAAGCTCAAGTTCAGCCTGTTTTCAATAGGGACCCAGTGCCAAAAAATGGTGACTAATAGTGCAGGCAGAACCGAAAAATAGAAATATCCAAACACGCGTTTCGACATCTGCACCAGCCTGGCTGATGGATGTGGCATAGCTTTGTCTTGAATTTATGTGCTTTTTCCCTCCAAATGCCCATTCTGTACGCTTAAATGTTGAAATCTAACCGAGGAATAACATCTTATTCTTTTTCAGGAAAGATCTCGAAACCATAATGTGTTGTATAGAAATGTTGTCGAAGTTAGAAGCAGCTATTTTCCTGTCAAGACATTTCAGGGAAAATTAACTGTCGTGGCTGTGAGTGTGTGTCTACTTTGGGTGTGTGTCTATATATATATATATATATATATATATATATATATATATGAAATATGT
>JAQMYJ010000015.1:21948731-21975293 GCA_030014305.1 Clarias laeviceps | reverse complement strand
ATATACGTACATTATATAATTATTTTTGTTAAAATAATACATAAATTGAGTCTCCTTTCTTATTTAGTATACTAGAATTCTCCATTTCAATTACAGCCAGTTCATGTAAGATATTTCTATAAAATGTGTGGTTACCTGTCCTGCAGAGGGCGCACTTTTATATTATTATTTTTACTTTTACAATATTAAACATGACCATTGTCATTAGATGTAAATTATTGTTTCAGTTACCTTACAGCTAATGTTCACCTTAATCTTTCGTTTTTTAAAACTACTGTACAAAGTGTGACAGGGTACAGCTGCTATATAGTGATATCGATAATACCCGACCAATATGGTCCAATAATATATGGTATAGTTATCAATTATATAGTAATTCCCGACCAATAACTGTTTCAGATTGTACCTGTATCCCATTACACATTTCCTACATCTGAGTTTTACACGAGTTTAATTTACAATATATCCGCATTGTTCTTATATAAAGTCGTAAATAATAAATAAATTACTCACCTTTGGTCACCTGGCCCTGTTGTGTTCCATTAATATCTCAGTTTCCGCTTTAAATAGTGTCTTTTAACTTCCACAAAATGGAGTCGAGGCTGAAACACTTTCACTTTAGAAAAAAATTATTCATTACAGGTGATGAGTCATTCGGGAGTCGACTCTTTGAATCGGTTCATATTCACGTTTCTGACTTCATTAACTTTAGAACAGTAAACTTTAAAATGTAAAGCATTATTATCAGTGTTGGGGAAGTTACTCAAAAAAGTAATCTACTACAAATTACTAATTACTACTTAAAAATTTTATTTTGCTTACATTACTGATTATTAAATGTCAAAAGTAATCAGATTACTAATTACGTTACTTTCAAGTTACTTTGAAACTAGGCGAGCTTGTTAATTGATGGTGTCGAGCAAAACGTGATGTTTAAATGGTTTTTGATTATTTTTTTAAACACTACATTTGTAACACTAGTAACGTAATGTTATTGACATTGGTAACTGTAATTAAATTACATGCATTTAAATACATTACTGCATTATTAGGAAAAGTAATTAGATTACAGAATTATTATATCCAACTCTGATTATTATTTACAAAAAAAAAGCTACAACTTATTTAATTAAATTAAAAATAATTTGAACTTATTAAAATATATTAAATATTTGACAAAAGATTCCAGACAAAATGTCACCATTTCAGAAGTGTCAAATTACTGTCCTGCAATTAAGGAGATTTGAAATTATTGGAATTTTTAAAAAACTTTTCAACAAATTATTAAAACCTGTACGGATTGTGCCGAACCTTCCACTTTGTGGAAGAAAGAAAAATACAAATGGAGATCACTTAAATACTTGGTGAAGTTGCACAGTAAAAAAAGTAATAAACAGTAATAACTTTATATTTATATTTAATATTGAAGGGCATTTCTATACACATAAAGAAAATATTGCTAAAGTCTAGTATAAATCCAAAAAGCAAGAGGAAGCAAGTTTGAAATAAATAAATAAAATATAATAAAGATAAAGAATCTGTGCTTTCTGTGTGATGTAATACTTGTTTATAGATAAGCCGAAGTCAGAAGTCAAGGCTTTTATTGTTATTTCAACCATATACAGTAATTACAGTACCTAGTGAAATGAAATAACATTCCTCCAGGACCAGAGAGCAATATAAAACAACACAACTGAGACTACACATATCTTAAATCATACCAAAAGAATCCCAAACTACATAAAGTGCACAAGTGAAAGTGTGTCAATGAGTACAGTTAAAACATTAAAAAGTTGACCAGTACAAAGTTCATCTAGAGTGCAAAGTTCTAATGTGAGTTAAAGGGCATAACAAGATTCTGTATTGGAATATATGTATAATAACTTACTGTATAAGACTCCCACCTGTCGGACTGGTGCTAAAGTGAAAATTGCCGTTTCGTCGACTCTTTATTCTTTTGTTGAGTATTTATTCATTTTTTTAATACAATACAAATTTTCTATGGGATTGAAATCAGGGCTTTGTGATGGCCACTCTAATACCTTGACTTTGTTGTGCTTAAGCCACTTAAGCTCAGAATGGAATCATCTGGAGTTTTCTTTTTGTTAGAAGACGCAGTAAACTTAGTGTATGTATACTTCTGACTTTCATGAAGGATAAAAAAATACAGTACATAAAAATTCTCCCTCGCTCGATTTTGTCATTTAACAAATGCAAAAAAATATATTAATAAAGTGGCGGCCGGTCAATAAGGGGCGCTGGGGCGCCGCCCCCTTAAAGTTAAGCAGAGAAAGAATGCTACTTTAACATGTAATTATTTAACATAATTATTTATTTTAATAATTATGAAATAAAGGCATTTAGTCACAATATTCCACTGTATTTCTTAATATAATTTATTTACAATAAAAAAAAAAATCTAAACTGTATTACGTTTATTTGTGTTCATGTACGCTGGGCGCCGGACAAACGAGTGTCTATGTAGGCACGTAAATTTTTGAAAACCATGTGATTTGAGGCTGAGCTCTAATTGGATTTTTTCAAATCATCCTTGTTGGGGCGCAGCTCTGTGCGCTCCGAACCCTCCCACTTTTGTTCTTAGCGAATCAATATTGTTTTTAAATATTTGGGCTCATGTGATTGGACCATTCTCAACGGGTCTTATTAACGGTCAGCAGATTGTTAGTTAATGTATTAAATAGTGATTGACGTGGAAGCCAGTTAAATATGAGTGAAAATTCTGTAATTTCTTTGCTAAAATACTCCTTCGCAAGGCGAAGAAAGAAAAAAAGTTAAAGAGCTTGGACCAGATCGACCTGATCTTCTAATTAAGCAGCAGTCAAGTGATCGTGGCCGAGCTCACACTCGGTGCTTTTCCGGCACTTCTTATGGATATTTACAGACAATTATTAAAAGTTTAATTTTAATTTTGTTTGCGCCCCCCAAAAAAAGCCGCCACTGTATATAATAGTCGTATGTAAAGCTTTGTGCCCCCTCTTTTAATTTTGATCTTTTAATTCAAATTGAATTATTGTCAGTATTTGGCAAATAGAACCACAGACAAACAACAACATTTTTTTTTACTTTTTTCCCCACTTTGTTATTATTCATTTAACAAAAATTGAGCCAAAACTGAAAAAAGGCATGTGGGCAGTACTAAGCCCTAAATTTTTAGATATAAATAAAGATTTACAATTCTTGTAGATCCTTTAGCAGCAATAACCTGTATGACTTTATCAGTCTCTCACTTAATTTTGGCCCATTTTTCTTTACCACGTTGCTTCAGTTCACTGAGGTTTTTGGCTATTCGCTTATGCAGCTCTCTTAAGGTTCCATCACAGCATTGCAATTGGGTTGAGGTCTGGACTTTGACTAGACCATTCCAAAACCTAGATTCCTTTATTTTTCAGCCATTCTGTGAGGTTTAGATCATTGGTCTGTTGCATGACCTAATTTAGACCACATTTTAGCAGTCGGACAGATGGCCTTACATTTGCCTCAAGAACATTCTGGTATGCAGAAGACTTCATGGACAATTGAATGACTGTAAGGTGCAAGGCTCAGATAATCACCCCTCCACCAAAAAGTGTTTTTTTTCTTCAAAGGCAGTTTTGTGAACCTCAGTCATGCTTCTATGTTCTTTTGAGACAAAAGAGGCTTTCTCCTGGCAGCCCTTCCTAACAAACCCTACTTGTTCAGTCTTTTTCTAATTATGCTGTCATGGAATTTAACATTCAACATACTCACTGAGGCCTGTAAAGTAGAGGCACTGGCCATGCGGAAGGCATGGGTTTGATTCCCAGCCAGTGCCCAAATACCAGCCACTGGATGCAGTGCCAGTCCCAAGCCCAGGCAAAATGGAAGGGTTGTGTCAGGAAGGGCGTCCGGCATATAACCTGTGCCAAGCTTGTATGTATGTGGTGACTCCTTGCTGGGAGCAGCTGAAAGACCAACACATAGTGAGGCCTGTAAAGAGCGTTGCACGGTTTCATCTTGAGGTGAATGTGCTGGGACGTCCACTCCTTGGAAGATTGGCTTGAATGTTTTCCACTTGTGAACAATCTTTCTCACTATAGAATGTTGAAATCCAAATTGTGTGGAAATTGTTTTACAACCCTTACCAGATTGATGTGCAGCAACAATTGCTCTGTACGACCATTAAGACCATCGCTTATGGCTTTCCCTCTTGGCATAGTGTTAACACATACCTGCATGGTTCAGACCAGCAAACTGCCAAACCTTCTGCTTTTTTAGAGGTCAATTAATCAAGGGCTTATGATTAGCAGGTCCTGGCTGCTACTTCCCCTCTTAAATCCTGTGAAAGCATTAAGGGGGTACTTATTATTGCCTGCATTTTTATATATATATATTTTTTGGCTTCATTTGTGTTAAATAAATTATGACATGGTAAAAAAAAGTCACATGTTGTTTGTCTGAGGTTGTATTTGCCTAATACTGAGACTCGCTATGATCATAAGATTTTTATGATGTTTTTATACGAAAAAAAAGGAAAAACATAGAATTAAAAGATGAACACTAAGTTTTATCTATGACTTTAGATATGTTGAAATATACATTGCCAAAATGTAATTCCTGCTCTTTAGTTGGATTACTTTTTTAGTTTTTAGTGTAAATCCACGCACGAAAAAAATAGCGTTGTATTGATTTCGATTGCCATTGGTATCAAAATCATATAAAAAATGAAGGCTGTTGTTTTGAGAGCAAAATGGCTTTCTGAGTTATAGGTGATTCAGAGAAAAGCAGCAGCACTGCTTGTTGTTTTTGGTCTCCTCAGCTTCCGAGCTGAAATGATTTTTTTATTCGATAGGAATCCGTAAATGGCCCCGGTGAGGGTGTGTGCTGCCGTAAAGCATGTCAGGTTGTGCAAGGCCCAGCATCTGTGTGTGTGTGTGTGTGTGGAGCTCAGCAGTGGGACTAGTAAAACAGCCTCTGCCATCTTATCTCATGCAGGCCTCGTGCACGTCCACAGCCTGACTTCCCTTTCTGTCCGAGCTGCTCTTCATTATGATCTATCTCCTTGACCTAAATTTGTTTATAACAAAAAGCAGGAGGTAATCTTCTACCATTTATCGTAGCCGTCCTGTTTGCACAGCTTTACCCACAGAACTGTGTTTGTGTGTGTTTATGTGTGGCCTGGACTATGGTGATCCATTCCAATCATTGTGATCTCTCTTTTCTCTGGACGCAAATCAGGCTCATTGGCATACACACCTAAACACTTCTTTTAGCGCGCTCATAATTGTAATCTATTGACCATTACTCACTTATGTATAGCCACTGGTAACACAACACGGGCAACCACACATGCTCGGTGCATCTATCAATTCCAGGCCACAAGCCTAGATGTCCTTGACAACTTTATGGCGTGTTATGTATAACGTGTCAAGCTGCGGTGTTTTATTCTATTATGCCTGTTACTCTATAATTAATCTAAATCGCCTTTTTTTGCCTTTTATATAGCCGTGCCACTGTAATTAGGAGATGAAAAGTGAGTAGCCGAACGCCTGCAGGTGCCATCAGGTGCCCAAAACCAAATCTGTGTCTTATTCCTCAGCTGAGAATATACAGGCTTTACAGGCTTTTATTTGTAAAGACATGAACTGACTTGTGGGAAAGAAACAAGAGAAAAATCAGTGCTTATACATTTACAGTGTTGATTTGAATTTGGGAAAGGAAAAAAAAAAAACCTGACCCTCATTATTTGAATAAACCTCAAGTAAAATAATCAAGTGATCTGTTATGGGTATGCAAATCAAACCAGACACAGGTGTAATGAATCACATACCTGTCATGATTGTTTTTTTAATCAAATCATTCCAACCTGGTTTACATTTACATTTAGGCATTAGGCAGACGCTTTCATCCAGAGCGACTTACAAAAAGGTCTAGTTCTAGTACATGTGCTTGCTCCGTCTTAAAATAATACTGCTTTAATGTGAGTATATCATAGGATTAGATGACAGATGATGATTAACAGCAGCTCTGATTCTACAGTAATTTAAAGCACAAGGGTATATTAATGTGCCTTGGAGATATTAAACTAGATGGACAGAATACTAATAACAAACTCGTGCTCTTGCTTATGGCGATGTTTGCTTTTAACGATATTAAATGGTTTGCTTAACTTTTAAGGACGGAGTCTCCAATGTCACCGCTATGTCCGGGAGATTGCTGTGGTGTAAGAGGAATAAAACATTTCATATGCACTCTTATAGGAAAATAGGCGGCACGGTGGTTCGTCTCACCTCTGGGTCTGTTGCATGGTCTGCCCATGCTTGGTGGGTTTCCTCCGGGTAATCCGGTTTCCTCCCGCAGTCCAAAGACATGCAGATCAGGCGTTCTAATTGGTTTTCCCAAATTGCCCGTAGTGTGTAAGTAAATGAGCATGTGTGTCTGTGTGTGTGCCCGGTGATGGATTGGCACCCCGTCCAGGGTGTACCCCGCCTTGTGCCCTAAGTCTCCAGACCCCCTGTGTACAGGACAAAGTGGTATAGACAATGAGTGAGTGAGTGTTATAGGAAAATAATCAGTCTCAGGGTGGTAATTTTAGCTCCACTGTACCGCATCATTGATTATTTTCTCATAACATCATGCCCGTAAGTGTTGTATTTTCTTACTTACTGTACTGTACATATCTGCCTTTCTCACACACGCACACAAATCTTATATCACACTCATCACTAAAATCGAAAAGTTATACGATGGTCAGCAGTGAAGTTGACGTCCAGTCAATACTTCATACTTGTCCTGGGCGTCCTGTTCATATCTGCAGCAGCGGTGGTTCGCTCCTATCGAGCAGTAAATCACCTCCCTATGAAGGAGCTACTCCACTTAATCGGTGGAGGAAATTCAAGTGCTGAAGGCTCTATCCTGTTTGAAATAAAGCCCTGCAAAAGTCTCTACACGCCTCAGCAGCCAAGAGAATGGAGTTTTGCCCCTCTTTCACGTGAATACAAGGGAATTATTAAAGACAGATAAGAAAAAGGAGACGAGAGTATATATAAAAAAAAACATATATAGGGCCAGAACGGAGACATTGTTCTTGAACTAAAGAACTGTTTCAGGATCAGACTGTAAGCTCAATTGGAAATGAAAGCTGGTCTGAGAACAGATGCCGCCTTCTTTTTTTTTCTTTTGGAGGGGGGGGGGCGGGGGTGTATGTTTGTTACCAGGCCATTAATGGGGTCGAGCACATCAGCATGAGTGGTCTCATGTCACCTCCAGTCCCCAGGTCTACATCATCACAGCATATCTATAACACACAGCTTGTCTTTGGCATTACTCCAGGAACAAGCTTTCATTTGCATAGAAAAATGGGAGGGACATAAAATTTTCAACCTTCACAGCTGCTGTTTTGTGACACTAACATGTAGAGCAGATCACCCATGAGATTTCAACACAGAAGAGCTACTACACTGTTATCGCAAAAAAACGTATATAAATATTACATAAAATTATATATTTTAAAGATTTAAATTATCATGTCCTTTAACCATGGTCCTGAGTACAAAAAAATAAAACCCCGAAAAAAAAAAAATACTACTGCTACTACTACTATTAGTATATTATTAGTAATAATATAATTAGTTATAATTATATATAATGTATTATAGTGATATAATTATTATAGAACATAATTAACATATAATTATTATTTTTTAGTATTAGTTCTCTTTGTATTACTTCTAATGTTGTATATATGCAAGGTGCACTGCCAAATAAAAAGTTGTTGAATTGTCAAATTCTTCATGGATTTTATAAATATGCATAATGACAGCATAAATATATAACTACCAATTTTTTTTTTATTTTACTAATTTCAAGTTGGAGGTGGTCTTAATATTAAGCAATTACTTCCAGTGCTTCCTCATAGAACAATTTTAAATGCATAACTAATACTAAATATTCTTCATTTACAATAATTTTATAAGTAGATATAATAAATGATATTTAATATATTCACACTAGATAACGTATATTTCGTGCAGTGTGTTGTGCTTCTGACCTTGCACCAGAAGATGGAGCTCTTATCCAGCTTCTGAGTGCGACACGTGTAAGGAAGACTTAAGAACAAAAACATGAACCATATATTTTGTTTAAAGGAAATTCAAGACAAACTGGAATACTGTCACAATGATGAAACAGTCTTTTTTATTTCAATCATAAACATGGACATGGAAAACAGCAGGAAGTGTCGATCACTGGAATGTACTTGAATCACATTTGTCTTTCACACAGCCTTGTGATATTTCCTTACACACACTCTTAGGATGGTATAATTAGAAAGTCTCCACAGAAATGCAGACGTTTACTTGCTTTTCGTCTGGATTACTGGAGAAAAACGGTTCATGTGATGACGACGACGTCACTCTGTATCTGCAGCACTTTAACATGACAACTGGACCAAAGTTTGCATAAAACATTAGGACTCTATTTGTTCCTATCTTAAGGTTTACAAAGAGTGTATTCAATGTTTGTTTTTGTCCTTTAGGATAGCCTACAACTCACAGCAAAGGGCAGGGGGGGGGGGGTGTTTAAAAAGGCAAGTGTGATGACAGGAGTAAGGATGAATGCACCGTCGTCTTGGTGGAAAAGAAGAGCAGGTGAGATCTATCGTAGGAGAGACCATTTGATCTGCTCTTTGGCTGACTGCAACACCTGGAGGAGAAAAATAAATAAATAAATTTTAAGCTGGTGACATCCACATACACAAGAACAAAACTATAGATTTAAGGAGGAAAAAAAAAAAAACTGTGAAATTATTTTCTTTGCATATCCCAGGAAGAAATCGCAGGGTCAACCATGATACAACACCCCTGCGTTAAGGGCCTTACTAACCTCCTGGTCAGAATCCCAAAGCCTTAACCCCTGACCTATCACTGCTCTAAGTTCACACATATACAGTATATAAAATTGTATTCACATGTGGTGTAACTTTTATTCCACTTATACCACAGCAACTGGACTAACACAAATATTTACTTAATAAAATACCACATTGAAGGGTTTATCTGTTAATTGGTACATTTAATATTGTGGAACGACCACAAAATCTGGCATTTGCTGTAACCACTTATGAAAGCAGTATAAATCCTGAAGTCGGTGCCTCTTCAACACTGACATTTATTCGCTCAGAATATTCCACCATGTCAAGAATTACAAAATTTTTCAGGCTGCAAACAGAAATGTATAACTTTACAGCATCTGTGAAAGCACTACTAAAGTAATATGATGGGGAAGGGGGCGGGGATTTCAGGGAAAATCAATTATTATCAGAGAGCATGCTGATTGGCTCATCTGCCTTTTCTTTCTTTCTTTCTTTTTTTCTTTTAATGTAATGGGATAATGGGGATGGTCTTTTGAGTGAGCAGTTTGTAAAATGTTTGTCATCAATATTTATATTAAAGTTATTTTAGGTGCAAAAGAAGAAAAAAAATAATTAACTCACCACCATGAGTAAATCATGATTACGTTATAAATTTGTTACATGCACTTAGCCTTTCCGCTGTGGTGCCAGGCTTAAATTACTAATTGATCCCCAACACTACCGATTCAATACTGTGGCACTAAAGCATTCGTTTTTATTTACAGAGTCATTATACAACCATTCATCACCATGTTGGAAGAAAACTCTCCATGTGTGTCGTTTACACCTTTACACGTACACAATACAGAGCGCTCGAAGCTTGTACGACACATACACCAGGACGCAGACCACGCCTTAAACACGCCTGTGGTGAATTTAAGCGAAACCTGATGCCTGAATAATGCGTGCGCAGGGAAATATCCAGGAATTAATTAATCATTTTAATTTGAGGTAAGGCGAGGCATAGCATAACCATAAAGCAAAAGGATGAGGAGCAGCATTAATCAGGGCCGCGTGAGGGATGCAGGCAGACTGTCACGGGCCTCTTAAATGAGACCATCAATCAGGCCACGGGAAGCCGCCGCTGCCAGACAGCCGCCAATAATTAGCCATCATGCTTTACATGTGGCAGACCTGGGGGGAGCTCGCACGCTCTGAAACCTCAGAGAGGCTAAACGGACCACCGCAGACTGATGTTATAAATGAGACGCGCGTGGAGAGGTCAGAGTGATGGCAAATAACAGTTAGTCTTGGGTACAATGAGACGACGGGAGAGCAGAGATAGTAAGCAAAGTAAAAAGAGAGAGAGAGAAAATCAAGGGCTGAGAATCCCTTTACCTGAGTGACTGTCTGTTCTGTCAGAGGCACGTCATCACCCTGGAGGAGGAGAAAGCAAAATGAGTGATGGCATTCAGCGTCACTTACTCATTCTTCACATGACGTACATGAGTGTTTTTTTTTTTTGGGTGGTTCCATATTTTTCTTTGTGTGAGGAAACTGCAAGATCTTAGACATATTTAAGCAGACTGACTACAGCTGTGTGTGTTAAACTGGATCCTTACATAGCATAATCTTAATCTTTGCAGGACGATAGCATAATAAAAACAATGCCAGGTCAGGTTTAAGATTTATGCATCAGACTACAAGGCACAAAAGAACAACAGGATTTTTTTTTTTGTCATTTTTTGACAACGTCCACCTTTTCCCTCAAACACCAGACATAAACTGCCTGGCCAAATAAAAAGTCCTATGCTTGATTATTTCATTTAAACACTCTTAGCTTTGATTACATCACACTCTGTGGTGGCCAGTTCATGTGTCAAAATGATTCCTCATGCTCCCAGAACCCCTCTTTCACAATTTGAGTCCTGGAGTATGCCTGTGCCATCAGGGAAGAAAAACTCCATAGGTGTGATAACCTGGTCTTTCAGTAAATTGAGGTGGTCAGCTGACTTAATTTTATTGCCACATAACACTGCTGAGCCTAGACCTGAACAACTGAAGCTTGTACAATGACTGCAATGCATGATGGGTGAATCGCTTCATGCGCTTCTCGCGCTTCTCTTTTACCCCGACTCACACATTGCTCTGGTATAATTTGACCCTTTTGAAACAAGTCACATCAATGACTTGTCATAGTACTTTAGTCACCATTTAGATAGACATCTAGCTATTTTATACATGACCACATGTAGGAACCAAATCTACAGTGTGAAGGTGTATAACAGTGTTAGATAGATTACCCTCAGGGCCACTCGGTGTACAACCTGCTGGGGGTCACTCTCCAGGATAACACTGTGGGGGAACATCAAGCAGAGAGGAGTTACACTCACACACAGATGAGTAATGATCCACAAAACTGTCCAGAGAAATTACTATTACATGTCATATTTATAAGAGATAAAGAGATTCAATTATATAGCACAATTATTTCAATTACATAATCACACACATTGGCAGGCAGCACATCATCCTATTTGGTAGGAGGACGAATTATTTTGTAGGATGTTTTAAGTTTGTTAACATAAGCATAATACAAATCAAACCGGGACCTAGGTATCATGATATCATTTCCCTGGTGATTCCCACCCTTAATATCCATGCTAGTTATACTTCCTAATTTTAAAGCACTTTTAATACTCGCTATAAAATATTGACTAACAAAGGACAAACAACATAATAAAAAAATATATAATAAAAAAGTAATTATATACTACTTTAAAAATATAAACTGATATTAAATACTTTTGTACTAAAAAATATTCACTAATAAAGTACTTTAATTGTATTTATTTAAAAAAAGATGTAAAATGGTTAATATAAAATTACTTAATTTTATTATTATTATTAAAAAATTTAATTTATTTATCATATTTAAAGCCTTCTGCTTGCAATAGCTTTTTTCACAATTCCTTTCCACAACTTCCACAATTTCTTATAATAAAAAAAAAATAATAATAATAATAATAACAATGATATTTTGCTCCCATCGAATAACAATATTTATTCATTTATTAATTTAAAGGTTGCAGTAAAAACAAAAAAAAATATTCTCTCGAAGCTAAGTAGAGCTTTGTTAACTATTTTTATTAGTTCATGACTTTATATTGTTATTGTTTTTCGATCACATTATTGACACTACTCTACATTTTTCATCACATTCTCATCAATATGTGTCCTCCGTTTCTTACACCTTTCCATTAATTGTACATTTTACATGTTCAACACGTACCCTCCGTCTACAATCTCATCCACGGCTAAGAAAAGGCCCTCCATATTTTCAAGTAAGGCTCTCTTCTCCACATTTTTCCTACAAACACAAGTAATAAAAGCATTAGATAGTTTTAAGTGGCTCGGATAAATGTTACAATATGTTTTCAGCGCTAGATCAACCTCTCTTACCTCAGCATTTGACTGAGAGAGTCGAACAGACAGTTCAACACGGCCATGAGCATTAACTGTAAAGAGAAATAAATAAATACAGATGAGTGCATCCTTACATAGGACAGACGGATCACTGCATGAAGGAATCAGCGCACAGAGTTTACCTCGTTTTCATGCGAACTACCGATGACGTAGAAATACAGATCAATGTTGCTCTTGTAAACGACAGTAAGGCCTTCAAGCAAGGCGATTTCACCTGTTAAAGAACAGGACACTTTAAAGGGAGGGCACACAGAATAGAAAACCCCAACATGGTGTAACACATAGTAACAACTGAACCACTGCTGAGGAAATATATATATATACCTTTACAGAACCTTGTGTGTGGGCAGGTGACGATATATATATATATATATATATATATATATATATATCGTCCCCTCCCCACACACAAGGTTCTGTAAAGGTTTGGTGAAATTCACATAGTTTAGAAGGAGTTATGAGGTGTGATGATGACGATGGTGATGCGAGACGATGTATAGTGAAACCCGATGTGTCACCTACGCTTCGCAGGTAGTAAAAAAAGCTAGTGCACTTTTCTGGTGTTAAAAATCAGCTATACATGACAGTTGTCTACTTTAATTATAGATTAACTATGGAATATAGCAATATATGGTCAATATGAGCTCTCTCAGAGGGGAGGGAAAGGAGACACTTAGCGCTCTTACAGCCAATCACGGGCTAAAACTGACGCCATACTTACTACAAAAAAAGAATCAATGTTTTAAAACTAATTTTTTATGTATATACAGTATGTTTGCATTTGAGTTGGTAAAATGTTGCCATTCTTCTGTAATCCTGTAGATGGTGCTCTATTCACACACTAGCAGGCAGGACAGCATCCTGCGTGGTAAGAGAAAGTATTACCCAGTTTTCTTTAGAATTATAACAAAACTTTAAAAATAACTAATATTAAGTTGGGATATTTATAAAATTGTGATATTAACAGAATCGCAATACAAATCAAATCGGCACCCAGGTATCGTGATGATATCGCATCAGCTGCTCCCTGTTGATTTCCGTCCCTACTGTGCAAGTTTGGTTAAATTACCTTGAAATGTTTAGTAGGTAGTGTATATAGCTAGTGCACATGTATGCTTCAAAATTCCCATTAATGGTTTAGGAGGAGTCAGCATGACACCGACAGATGACACAAGTGACACAAAAAAAACAAAAATAATAATAATAATAATAATAAAATACAAATAAAAATAATCACTTACTGTCTGTTCTGTGTGTCTTGTTGAAGATGTTCTTCTCAAAGGCTTTCTGCTCTTTAACTGTAGGGTAAGTGTCATCGTAATACTGAAAGAAAAACAAAGCAGACAACGTACAACAAGATTTTAGATTATTGCTCAGCAGCTGTTGTCTTGCACACTACACAAATGACCACAGCCTAGAATTACACACTACATCACCTTTAACCTGGTAAAATTTGTTGTACCACACGGACAATCAAAGCTTTTTTTCCACTTTCTTATAGTTTCAGCTATTTATTTCTCTTTCTTATATCTTGTTAAGTGTTTTTTAATTTTTAAGGTCACAGGCAGTCGTCTAAGCATTTCACTGTATATCGCACTGTGTATAACTGTGTATGTGACAAATAAAATTTGAATCTGAATTTGAGCTTTTAATATGTTGCAGTTGCACCACATCAAAAAGTCGTATTCAGAGCCTGGATTGTAATTAGAAATCTTATGCTGCATGTCTGTTGTGGTTGTGTTTATTATACTGAACCGCTCCGGGACCGCTGAGGAACAGGAGATTACAGGAGGATACTGAATTTCTCACCTTGGCATAGAGTCTTTCGCCATCATTGTCCATAATTAAGACGGCTTTCACGGTGTACAGCGAAGGCTCCTATGACAGCAGCAGGACACATGAGTGAGAGTTAATCATTGAGTGTGTGCATAATTACTGCTACTCTTACGTGAGACAACAAAACAAAAAGGCAAAGGTTGCACTAATAACACAAGGTTCTGATCCTCCGACGGGTATGAGGAAAATCTTACGTAAAAAAATATCAATGGATCTAATAGACAAAATATTATTTCCTGACTCATAGGCAGGGGGAAAAACACAACAGCTTTTTCCAGTCATTAAGACTTTGAAGAACATGGAATTAGCCAGAAAATTCATTTTCATCAAATTAGCTTGATTTGATCGTTAAACAAAATGCAGGATGATTGTTTTATTTAGAATTACTGATATGCATTATAATTAGAATATTAGAGATGGGGGAGGGGGCAGCAGTTTAAGTTAAGAATCGCAGTTTTTTTTTATTTATTGGCAATTCATGTATCACCATTCTGACTCGTGAAAGTCAAAAGTTTTTATAATTAATTATTTTTATTTACGTTTACATTTAAGGTGGTAAAATGATGCAGATCCTCAATAATCCTACAGGTGTAGCGCTTTAAAGTATTCACACACTGTCAGGCAGTACAGCATCCTGTGTATTATGTACAGTATTAAGTTTTCTTAGCACTATAACAAAAAAAATATATAAAAATAGGCAGTGACCAGAACTGTCTGGTTTTCAGTTTAACTGACCATGACTAAAGATCAGCCTCAGACATGAACAATCCTGTACCAAGCGCGGGAGCTTCCGAGTGGTCTAACAGAAATGCAGAGGTTTTTAACTCGGCACAGGTTTCAAGCCGTATTCTTCCTGACACAACGCTCCCATTTTATCCCGATTTGTGACCTGCACTGTGTAACGTGTAATATACTTATTAAGGAAAAAAATACAGTTTGTTTCAGAATCTCAAAACACTGCGATCACTAAGTAGTCAAACATCATGGGACAAAACATCACTATTTCTCTTATAATCCAGATGATGCACTCTGTTTACACATTTTCATCCCGTGTGTTAGGAGTGAATTATGTACTAATTTTGTTTAGAACTAATAAATGACAGAGATACATGCTGCTCAGTTAAACGTTAAACTCTTGTATTTGAAGTTAGTTTGTTTAAATGCTGCGTTTATTTTTTTTTAATGAGAAGGAACAGGCAACATTTAAAAAAAAAAAAAAAAAAAAAAGTTTAAAATTATGTCTAGATAGTTAGTTAATTTTAATCCCTTGCTAGTTTTCGAAGCCATTTATCTTTTTTAACACTATGCCAGCTTCTACGGCTATATTCACGGCAGGAGTCAGTTTTTGTTATTTGATTATTAAAACTAGAAAAGATGCTTAAGATTATTTTTTTTCTAAGAACTTCAAATTTGGATTTACTTGTTTAAAAACTTTTTCAAAACTGACGACATAATAAAAACAAGTTCCTTACAGGAGTAAAGGAATTACAATAAAATAAAATATGTTTGATGGAAGGGTTCTATACGATGCACACTATGGTGAATTTTCTCTAGAAAGTAAACATTTGTGTGCAGCTTTTGAATGTCCTATTCTGCATCTTGTATAGCTCTAATCATTCAACAATTCAAACTGTTACACGGCTAGACGGCTGAAAAAGAGCAGCACCCTCGACAACTGCTTAATAAGCGGTTAGAAGTGAAGGCTGTGTCCCCAAAAGACTCCTCGTTCTACCTGTAGTGCACTAAACGCAGAACGAGAGCCGTCACAGCCAGCGCTACTGAGCACACCTACACAGGGGGAGCAGAGACGTTTGAGACAATTCCAAACATAACTAGCCGGCCAGCTGCTAGCACTAACTTCAACACAAAGCTAGCTAGATAGCTTTCGTTTAGAGACAACATTACAAACTATAGTCACGTCGAGCGACTGTCACTTTCCAACTGTGTTCCACTAGATAAGTGACAGAAAGATAAAAATATATATCTTACCAAAATTAGGGTATCCATTCTTCCAGCGGTAGCTAACCGTGTTCCCGATCTTAGAGTGGTTTCTACTTCCGCATGCATCATGGGGTGAAAGGTCAAGTCGTAAACGGAAGTTACTTCATGGCGTCACAAGTAACATATTAGACGTGATATAAAACAATTTATAAACCTCATGGTGCCCTTTTTTAAATATAATTTCTTGTCAGCAGAATGTTAATAAATTTTATTTAAATCACAGATTTATATTCAGAGTTCCATTTACCTTATCTGAAAGAAATAATAAACACACACATCATTAGCCAAGTTTAAGGCCTCGCCACGGCTGAACTGTTTGAGATATCATATTAGCTCGGTGGCTATTGTATAAATAACCTAGGAGGAGTATATCAAATTCCACTGGGTGCGTTTTGTAAGCAAAATAGCCAACTTCCTGTTGAGCGGAGCCCATGACATGCATAGCAAAAGATGTTCAGCCCAATGAGATCGAAATGTGTACTGCGTATTACATATACACCTGCAAGTGTGTTTGAGCTATGCAGCAAAATCTTCATTTTCTTAGTAAAAAAAAAAAAAAAAAAAGGGAAATAAAATATCCTTTTTGTCTAATTAATTTCCTGAAAGCAAAAAAATTTGAATCTTATGAGGAAGCCAAAAATGTATAACTGCAATAGAAAGTGTTGGCGGCAAGGTTTAGTGGTTAGCACTGTGGCCTGGCACCTCCAATGTAAAGGCTTAGATTTCAGCCTCAGGGTTTGTGTGAATGGAGTTTGCATGTTCTCCTTTTGCTTGGTGGGTTTCCTACGGGTACTGTGGTTTCCTCCCACTGTCCAAAGACACATATTAGGCTAATTGGTGTTCCCAAATTGTCCGTAATGTTTGAATGTTGACCAGAGGTAAAATGTAAAATTGTAAAATGGAAATAAATACAATGGTCACCTTTGGCCTTTATTGTCCCTAGTTGAACTACAGAGGTTCTTAGATGGATGGATGGATACCAAGTGGTAACAGGAACTAACTGGTCTTATGGATGTTCTGCATCATTAAAATGAACACTGATTAGTTTTCGAGTGGTTATAATGGACGGTAACCCCATTGAGATATTTACCAATATGTATCACTCAGTGTCCCAGGTGTTCTAATAACCATGAAGTAAACTAACAATTGGATGCAGCGCTTTCAGCAAGAAAACACATTTGATAATGTTATGTCATCTTGAACAGCATGTTGTCTCCTAAATAATTACTTCTAAATCATTCTGAGTTCCCTCTATGTTTTTTATTTTATTTTATTTTTTACAGTATGCCAAAGGCAAGCTACAAAAATATGTAGGTTCTAACACAAGACTAAATCCAAAAATCCCTCCCTAACCCCTAATCAAGGGCACTACTTGGTGCATGGGACAAGGGATTGTACATCTTACATACTGTAGCACACTAGCTTTCCATTTCACTCTATTTGGGATTCAACCCCATAACCCGAATGTTTAAGGAGCTAATATTCTGAAGTGGAATAAGTGAAAATATGAAGATAAACTTTTGAGATTTACAGGACTGTCCTCCACTTCCACAGTTTATTCTCCTCACCTTTTGGCTACATAATACCGGTAAGAGTTTAAAATGACTTAACTTCTGTTAATTACAATGTCAGCCGCCAGCTCCAGCAGTTGCGGTTAGTTACTGTAGTTCTGCCAGTTGCGGAAGTATAAGTGTTGGTGGAGCTAAATAACTGGTTACATGAAACAAATCGTAATCTGTTGATAAAAATGGTGTTTGTAGGATTGTTGTATAAAACAATATCTCACTCAAGGTTGTGCTGTTGTGCTGGATATCAGCATTGCTAGTACTCGCTCTTGTATGATATTGCTTAAATATAACATGTTCATTCTTAAAAATTTATATTTGTCAATAAAATTTGTTAAATTACTGTGCTATTTGAGGCAATTTGCTGTTGAACCTTTCTGTAACAGTAACTTGTCTTCAAGTCAGGCTTCCCTAATTTTGTACTTTTTCCTTAGACGGTAACACTATCTGAACTCCATATTTAAGGAGTCTGTTTTGCATGTTCAGCCATCATGCACAACCTCACTCTAGACTAAAATGTCTCTTTTGTTACTTTGTGTACTTTTGTACATGTGTACTTTGTGTACTAAAGTACCTGTTAACCTAAATCAAGTGTTGTGTTTTTGTCTAAGGACATATGATGCTGCACAACTGTGACTCAAAATGACACTGTAAAAACAGAACAGTGGATATGATTCCAATGACCCTGAGTAGACAAACAGTTAGTCTAGGCAAACTCTAGGAAGCCAAAATTGTCCAGAACAGCCTCCAAATTTTACTGGTACCCACTGGGCATCAGGAGTGGAGCTGGTCATTTCTGGCTGTAACCTTTAAAATCCCTTAGTTTAAAAATGCAATATAATTCAAAGCTGTTATTTTCGGAAGCACACGTCTGTGTCAGTCATGCTGATCTATATATCTATAAAACGGATTTAGTTCAGTTTGCTTGCATATTGTGGACGACTCATGTCCTTGAACCTTCCTGTCCCACTGTGTGGACAACTTGACCAGAGTTATTTGCTCATTCTAAGCTGTCTTGCCCGTATTGTATTTTCCATTGTGTCATTTTGGATTTGAAACCAACAGGCCATGACAAAAATAAGCCTACTGCCCCAAGTCAAGTACCAAACCACTTAGTTTTTACTGGAAGGTTTGCACAGACACTGGCACATGAACTGAGGTTGGTAATGAAGAAAAAAGTGGTTTTTTTTTTTCTTTTCTTCACTCTATATATCTACCAATGTAAAAGTTGTAATTGTTGTCAAGGGTTAACATATATAGCCCTTTATCATACAGTATAGTCACTTGACAGGCAGTACATCTGGTTGTAATTCAAAATTCAGGTTAATAATAATAATAATAATAATAATAATAAAATTAATAATAATAATAATAATGCATTCACTCTCAGATGTTATCATTTCTATAATAGCAGGTACTTGAATGAAAGATGCTCCTGATAAATGAGTTAAAACCACATAAAACAAACACAAGCATAACTGCAAATATGATGCTTATAATAGTTTTCTGTTATGAGTTATGGAAGAAGTCTCCAATGTTAGTGCTTTGTGACCATCTTTGTCACATCCATTCAATCATTTCTATAACAATTATCCTGTACAGGGTCATGGGAAGCCTGAAGCCAATCCCAGAAGATTTCCATCACAGGGCACGCATGCACAAACACTCACACAGACTACGGGCAATTTGGGAATGGCATGTGTTTGGACTGTAGGGGAAAACCAGAGTACCGGGAGGGAACCCACCAAGCATGAGGAGAACATGCAAACTCCAGGCAAACAGTCCTGAGGTCAAACCTTCACTATTACTATGTCACCATGCCACCTTGTCACATGCATAAAACCAGTTTTTCCCCAAAACATTTATTCCATTTTAAATCATTTATGCCTCATTTATTAGCTGATAAGATATAACATATTTTCAGTATGCAAATGATTACATGATTGTTAAGGATGTGTTTGTTTATAGATTTAGAAATGACACTAAAATTTATGCAAATTAGTTCACTAATACTAAGCGTGTCCATAAACTGATGCTTTTTGTTTACCAACATGAGTCCAAATCTCACATCCATAACACTGGAACCACTTGGGAATTAATAATGAGTTGTTCTCTTCTAAGAATTCTATCCTTTTGATTTTGAAACATAGTTGTGGAGATTTGTGTCAGTTCAGCCGTAAGAGAGGTATCAGCTCCTGACATCTGGCAAGAAGGCCTTGCATGCAGTTCTATTTCAGGGTGAAGGTCAGGATTCTGTGCAGGCCACTCAAGTTCTTCCACTCCAGCCAATTGATGTAAAGGTTGTGCACAAGAGCGTTGTCATCCTGGAACAGGTTTGAGTCTGTTAGTTGCAGGTGGAGGATTATGTTAGTGCTAAAGAGTATAAAGGCATTCTAGACGAACATTGGCTTCCAGGTTTTGGCAATATTTTGAGGATGGACCACATACGAGTGTGATGTTTTGGGTGTCCACATACTTCTGACCATGTAGTGTAGCCATAACTTTAAAACCTTAAATCATTATGCCCAAAATATTGTGGGCTCCCAAAATAATTTGGTTCCATCAAAACAGCTTGGACCACCTCAGGGCATGGACACCACAAGACCTCTAAGGGTGTGCTCTTGTATCTGGCACCAGGACATTAGCGGGAAAGATCATTTAAGTGATGGGGTGCAAGGTGGGGTACCATGGACATACTTAGATCTGGGAAATAAGGAGGCCAGATCAACATCCTTGAACACTTTACCTGCTACGCCCCCTACACGGCAAGCTGTGATGCACTGAGTGTTCTAATACCTTTCTATAATAGCCATCAGTAACTTTTCTCAGCAATTTGTGCTACAATTGGCTCTTCAGTGGGATCTGGTCATTGCTTTCCACTGGCAGAAATAAGCCTTGGGTGCCCATGATCCTGATAATATAATTGATAATCAATGTTAATATTATGTAGTGTTAATGTTATGGCTGATTGGTGACAACAGCAATTAACTCTGATAGATAGATAGATAGTAGCAGAGAATTCCAGACATAACACATGACATTACAGACAACAAATACTAATAAGACACACTTATCTATAAGTAAATCCATACAACTAATTGTGAATATACGTGGCTAAAAAGTAGAACTCTTTACCACAGCACCACAGTGCAGATTAATTTTCTATAATTGGCCATCCTGGTATGATTTATTCCTTCCCTTTATTAATAATAATAATAATAATAATAATAATAATAATAATAATAAAACAAAATACACAGAATGTAATTACATCATTGTAAGCCAAACTCTTTAAAAAACTTTAAAAACAAAACTCTTCTCTCATGTGAATCCCCATGAAACACTTTTTTAATTTTGGGTCATCATTAAGTGATTTGTGTGTGTGTCTGTGTGTGTTGTTTATAATGATTCACAGGCTTTAATTATAAGGCTCCTGTCCAGAATTACCCCCGAATTATCCCATCTGTTTTCCTCCAGTTTTAATTTAACACATCCTCCTACAGGCAGCCGTCATAATCGGTCTGGTCACCTCTTCTGGGAAACACCACTGTGAAAACCAATCTCCAAAGGGATTTTCCCTGCATGCACTTCATATCTATTTACTACCCCAGCTTCACTGACATCAGAAGTCTTTCACTCCGTGCTCAGCCCTTTTGGTTACAAACACTACACTCGAGATCTGTTTACAGACCTGTGGTGGGTTCCTCATCATATCGAGCAATCCCTGTTGACTTGGTCTCAGGCTTTTTACAAGAATTATCCAGCAGTTAAAGCTGGATTTTCCACGATATATATATATATATATATACTTATAACACACATATATTTGCAAACACAAACATATATACATATCTGTGTGTGTGTGTGTGTGTGTGTATACTTTCTTGCACTTAGTGTTACGGGTTTTTATATAGATATTCTTCATCAAAGCCTACTGGCAGCATCAGAGTGGCTCGCCAAGATGTTTCGCAATATAACACAGGGTTTTCACAAGTTTACCACAAAGCTCATTTCGAAATAATCCTTTGTGTTGTAGAGAATATAATATGACATGCACAAACATGTTTGGTGAAAAGATATTAAATTTCATTAAAGGTCAGAGGGTCAATATGGTCGAAATGTTGATTGCTGGTCTGTTTTTTCCAGCTTTCTGCACATTTATTCAAAATGGTGACCTAACATCTTGGGATATGGAGAAAACAAAATCTCAGCTTGGAATGAATTTCAATTGCAATAGAGATTCCTAATTGTATCTTGCCAAAATATTTATAATGTCAAAAAATAATGCTGCCATAGAAAAATCATCAACAAAAGCATGGTGTGACGTATCTCAATGCAAAGTGGAGTACATTTTGCCTCTGCCCACAACCCCCGAAGAAAAATCTGTTATATTAGTGTCTTACACAAAAACTTTTGTTTTGTTCTTAAAGAATGATATGTTCTATTCATTTAAATGTTGCGAAACATCCATGAAACAAGCGCTTATATATACAGTACTGCTCAAAAAAATAAAGGGAACACTTAGTCCCAGTTTGACTTGAACACCTCTCATATGCATATGCTAAGTGTTCCCTTTATCTTTTTGAGCAGTATATATACTGTAGGCTTACAAATATAGCAGCTATAACCTATTGATCTATCATCAGCATCTCTTGAAATAAATGGGCCCCATATTAACCATGGATCCCTCCATTCTTAAGATACCGTATAACTTTACCTAAAACTGCTACGTAGAAAACCCTGACACTGCACACTCTTTCTACAAATATTGCCCAGCGCTGTTTTTAACATCGTTAATATAACCCTTGCAACTGGAACTATTTCTGTGAGCACCTTCTGACCAATAAGCTTCAAGAAACCAGCAGATCTGTGGGAGAAATTTCGCTCTCACTTCATCGTATGACTTTTATGATGTTCGTGAGTAATTAGACTTCTGTTTCTGCAGCACGAACAATTCAAAATGAAAGGATGATAGCGAGGCAAAGGGCACGCTGCACTCACACTTTCAGTTTAAAGTCATATGGTGACATTAACGTATCTTTATAGGTTAATAATGTGAGGCATTTTCATATGTTCAGCTTTATACTGTAGAGATGAAGTATTCAGACTTCTGAAAGTATTCAGACCCCTGAACTTCTTGCTTTAACATATTGCCTGTTAGTTGTTAGATGTGATCTCTCAGTGCGGTGACATTTAATAAATGATGACTAAAATCTTGACGACATGATATGACATGACTAAAACACAGAGAACATTTTACAGCATGGGTATGACACAATGAATGCTCAATTTGCATAATAATATTAATATATGAACAACAATATGAATATATTTTCATCTATGGCCTCACCGTGAAATAGGTTTTATGTTATCCTATTCTTCTAATAATGCTTATAATAAATATACAGTATATATATGTGTAAATATATACACACACACACACACACACACATATATATATATATATATATATATATATATATATATATATTTGTGTGTGTGTGTGTGTGTGATATATATATATATATGTGTGTGTGTGTGTATGTTATTTTTTTTTATTATTTTTTTTATTTCTTGTATTTTTGTAAATGTGTATTTCTTGATTTTTTGAAAAAAAAAAGCTTCTGGATTTCTGACTTCTGAAGTGTTTTGTTTAGTTAAAAAATTCATTAATGTTCCTATTACTGTAATATATATACTGTATTGATTAATGATTTTATGTGACTGAAGCTATCCATGCTTTAACGAACTATGACACTGTATTGTAAGCACATTGTAACTTTAATTATTTGTTTAATTATGATTATTTTAAGAAATAAACTTCTTTTAACTGCTCTGGGTTCACAAAGTCACAAACGGCAGCGGATACCGTTGGGGTTCTAAGAAACCTGCAGTTAAGAGGAATATATTTTTCAGAAGAATGTTTCTCACTGTAAAAATGTTGAACCTGCGAAGCCAAAGGAGGAACCTGTACCCACAGACTTATTGCGTACAGTAGCGATGTCTCAATAGGACTCGAGATAAAATGAAGTGATAGTCGAAGACCTTTCGAAATGGCTCATCTTTATCTCTTCGTGCACACCAGTGTGTGTCCAGTGAGACTTCTTCATACTATGGTGACTAACTAAAGTTGTGAAGGTGAGGGCACTTGTCCTGTTTGTGTATGTGCGTGTGTGTGTGCATGTGTGTGAGTGTGTGTGTAGCAGTAAAGGGAGAAGAGGCAGAGGAAAGGGGGATGTTGGGTGGCGGAAGCTCTGCCGAGCGCTGATAAGAGCTTTACTAGGTGCTCGAGCTAACTGCTGTGGTTTCTGGCTTGAGAAGGGGGGGAGAGAAGAGCTGCCCGTACTATCGCTCGGCCACTCCGTCCATCCCAGCATGCACTGTTGCACAAAGATGTACACAACACCATAGAGGGTGTAAGTAAACCCAGACATGAAAAGTAGAATACTGTAAAGTGAAGTTACTGTTACTGTACTTAAGTTTGTTTTTATTTGCTTTATTTTAATTTTTTTTTTTTTACTTTTACTTTTACATTTTAAAAATAAAAACTTTTAATTGTCTAAATCAGGCGATTGTGGTCGGAACCAACAAGGCTTCTGTAGCACATAAGAATTATTTAGCAAAAGGCAGCTCATCAAACGTATTACCTTTTCAGAGACCATGGTTTTGACGATAGTTAAAAGTCATCAGATGAATCACCACTATGAAAAAAAACTTTAAAAAATATATATATTTTTCTTCACATTCAATCATATTTCCTAGCTGGATTTTTGTAAGCAAGGAGTTTTAAGTTTTTTACTGAATACCTCTGGACTGGACTTTGCCTAGCCATGTGGCCAATTCGCTAATCAAACAAAGCAAGGTTGTAAGTAACAATTGTACAAAATATAAATTTGTTTAAACATATAAGTCTTATAAGATCTTGCATCAATTTGCAATAGTGGAGCACCTACAGTACTGGAATGAGATGGGAAGTCCCAGTAGAAGCCCACTGGGGAAAGACTGACATTGTTCCCTTTATAAACATTTTCAATAGAGGAGAACAGGTTAACGACAGGATTTCTAATTTGGCTTAAGGCAAAAACAGTGAGAATAAGTCCATGATGTTCACAGTCTATTCTATTCTAAAATACAAGGGTGAGTCAAAAATTATCCTCACCTTGGCTGCAGAATTGATTTTAATTAACTTTTTAAAAAAGACAAATCAATATTATTTTTGATATAATCTCCTCGCTTTTCAACAATCATTCATGTAAAAATATTTTAAGCCGATCTGCGAGCCACAAATACACCTCTGTCTTCAATTCTTCATTTCTTCATCAGTCCGATGGAGCAAAATCAAGGCTATAGGGAAGATGCTTTAACACCTCAAAACAAAGTTTTCTGTAGAGTGTGTCAGTTTTACAGTGCGGTAAGAATTGTGCAGGCGTGCATTGTCATGCAAGATTACAGTCCCTTGGATGGCAGTCTCTGCATTTAGGCTTCAGCTCTTCACTAAGCATCTCATTGTAACAATCACTGTGAATTTTTGAACCTTTTTCCTGATAATGTTCTACTACTGGCCCTTGAGAATCCCAAAAACCTGTAAGGATCAATTTTCCAGCTGACTTTTGAACTTTTTCACAGTCAGTTTCCGTTCCATACTCTGCGGTTTACTCTCAGGCTCGTAGTGATGAATAATGATTCACTTTAAGAAACTTTCACCTTCCTTAGAATATCGTTCCAAATTTAGTTTTCAGATATCCATACACCCCTTTTTTGCTCTTCTGTGAGTTGTTTTAGCACCAGGTAAACCCACAGACCACATAAAAAAAAACACGAATCACTGCACGCTGCTCTTCTTTCGTGCAAATCACAAGTTGGGCATCCAATTGACGTAAGACATTCACAAATGCACAGCAGGGATAGGGGAGACAGTAGCTCGAACGGAAAGTGCTAATAAGACCAGCACAAGCTTTAATATAACCAGAGAACGGATCAGTTTTGATTCACCCTTGTCCATTGCAATGGTCGGAAGGATTGTGAATAATGTGGATAATGTTTGCATATAAGAACTATCTGGGCACCACAGTGACCTTTTTGCCTAAGCAATGGTTAAGACAGAGAAGTGTCCTTTTTCCAATACCCAATTTGTCAAGCTAGTTTCAGATCTGTAGTGTGGTTTTTGTGAAGTAGTTCGACCGGAACTTTTGTTGAAACCTGGCACACATCTAAACAAAGGTACAAATCTGCACAAAGCATGCTGCTTGAGTGTAAATTGTTGACTCTCAACTGTCTATTAAATGGTAACATAGAGCATACGACAAGTCTGACAAGTTCTCCACTTAGTTTGTTTGAGCTGAGGTTGTTGTTTTTGTTGTTATTTATGATATCCTGCCCCATCAAAACCTTTGATCATGAGCTGGTGCTATTCCTGAATGATCACTAATTTAGCACCGGTAACTAAAATCAGTGTGTGATTGTGTTTTTGTGCTATTGAACTACAGCAGGAGCTCATTGCTAGAGCCAATGAGCTACTGCTGAGCCACACCCATCCAGAGAACAGCCGAGTCGAGCAACAACCCGTGGACAAGCCTCATCTTCTTGTATGAGGTCACTATAGGGGAAAAATCGAATAGCCTGGCTTAATCCCTGGTCAATACAAATATGGGTAAGGGATTTTTTTCTCACTATTTGTTTCCACACACACACACACACACACACACAGGAGTCCAATCTGAATGTCTAAACATGACTAAGTGAATTTTGCACAATATGTGCCTTTTAAGTATATATTTTTTCAGTTTTACCTTCCTTTAACGTTTTACCAGAATAATTATTTTGATATCTAGTTGAGTTGTTTTATAT